>JAYRCH010000477.1:0-213164 GCA_037179445.1 Phengaris alcon alcon | reverse complement strand
AAAATGATAAGGAAACGGATAAGGAAAAGGATATATTGCACGCCTAGATTAAATATTATAGTGTCCTCGCCGGCTGTGACGCCCTTAATCCTATAACTACCTAACAGCCTTATCTACACAAAATAATAAAATTGAAGTGTCTGTCTGTAATTTTAAATTAACAGCTTTTTACATAATGCATATGAAAGTATATACGGTACTAACAATAAAAAACCACTTTTTTTTTTTCTGTCCGTCTGTCTGTCTGTTCCGGCCAATCTCTGAAACGGCTGGACCGATTGTCACTGGCAGATAGCTGATGTTATAAGGAGTAACTTAAGATACTTTTTATCCTCATCACCATCATTAAAAAAATGTTTGACGCCCAACGAAGTGGGCGCGGGAAACAAATAAATAAAAGTTAAAAAGTTAAGTGGGCATTGTCTGAATTATGGTTTGTCTGTGTGTATTTTTTTTTGTTGTTGATAGCTTAGACGGGTCAGCTCATAGTAGTATACAAATTTCGTTACATTAGACATTATTGAATATAAATACATAAATGCAAATAAACTGCATTCTCCCCCACGCGCGGCTCCGCATAATATTTTGTTAAGCCCGCCCCCGCCACTATGTTTATGCCCCTAATTTATTGCAAATTTGTTGTACAGTAATTTATCTTTTACAAAAGTAGCTGGTGATTTAGAATTTCACAAGCCATGTTATGTTAAATTCCTTAAGAGCCCTATTACAAATCTGCACTCTGCGTGATTAGGTATTTGAAGCGATCCCGACATTTCGCATTTTGTTATCATTTTGTAGTTTCGTTTTTATTGAAATAGGTTAGTAAATTCACGCTTTAAAATTATAAAATCTTTATTCCTCACGAAGTAACAATTACACTGGTATCAATTTTGCTTAATAATATTATCGTAGATAGGAGTAATTCACAGTTAACTTAAAGCAATGTACAAGTTTGTTTGGCTTAGAAAAGATTTTTTCTATATTAAATCAAAGATATTTCAAAATTCTAAGGCCGCTACGAGCTATACGACTATATAGGAGATAACATTCTCATTTTATTATTTCATTTGCTTGGAACAGTAGTTCAATCCAGGAGCTCAAAAAAGTGCCTTCGCGCATTTTATGAAAATCTTGCCCTGCAATTTTCGGCTTAATCAAAAGGTTAAGCAAAATTTACAATAAACGAGGCCGCTACAAACTAGGCCAATAGCTATTCTGCACTATTCAAATATGTCAAAATTGTTAATGTATCTTTGTTTCTGAGATCAAGAACGCCATAATTGGCCATTTTACGCGAAAATCACAGTATGTCCAATCTAGTTATCTAAATAGTATATATATAATGTATGTATATAATAGTACATAATATATAATATATGTTAGTTAAGTGGAACAAGACAGCCCAGCTGAAATCAGAAACCCAATTCCCTTAAGTATTTTTGATACAATCTCGGTTCGGTCGCGACCCATTCGCATACGCGTCATATCGTGGCGCGCGAGCGGGTCAGTCTGAATATCCAAACTGGATTTAACCGATAGTAATTAGGAGAATTGTCCACCCCCCAGTTATTTATGGGTTTAGTCCCTGTGCTTTTTGAGCAGTGGGAACTGTCACCTGTCACGTTACTTGTAGTAACATTCTTCCTACATTTTCCAAATTCTCTAACAATTTTCCCAGATCCACTTATCTACACTCCAAGCCCATTAGGACCCTGATACACGCGTTATCGTATCCCAATTGTGGAGGACTTGTGGCCCGGAAGTTTGCACGAGATTGTGCTGTCTACACGCCTCAGCTCTTATCGGTCAGTGGCTTAACTTTTGACAGGTAATGGAGCTTTTGATCGACGTGTGAGTTCATAGAATAGGTCGGAGGTCGGAGGATTTGGAGGTCGAAGGAGTGTGTCCCCGAACACTATGAGACGAGAATTGTTTATATTAGATTATAATATACTTTACAATCAAACCATAAAAAGATAATTTTCACCTTTCTTGATAAAGGAACAATTCGTTTTCTTACATGCTTTAAAATTTACTTAGATAGTACCTATATCCAATTCTAATATTAGAACTTTTTTATCTTAATGATTCAAGCTCTTCACCTGCTATTTTAAAATCTAAATGCTTTTTTAATTTGAATTTAACAACTTAGTACAATCACGATAACATTTTTGTAGTCAAAGATCCATTAACATTGCATTTCAATATATAATCAGAACTTAAATCAGGAATATTTTGTTTTGTGCAGACGATAAAAAAATCACATGCATGACCTGCATAAAATAAATATTAACTTAAAATAGTCCTGCCATTTTCCCGTTCCTGCGTATACTGCGTAAAGATTTATATCTAAGAATATAATTCAAATAAAAAAAGTAAGTCAGTCCGTCTGTAAGTCCGTACGCAACGGTAGAGTTTGCTTCGACCCTTTTAATTTTCTACACTCTCTAAGTAATAATTAAAATTCTTATAAAATATTTATGAGACTTAATAGGAACAGAACAAATTAATAAATATTATGTACTGATAACATGTGCTGAATTTTGTGAAATAAAAAATGGAAAATTAGGGTCAGCTGGCAGCTCACACCGAGACCCGACCCGACGTGACGCGACGCGGCGCCCATATTTTAAGATAACGATACAGTTCATCTGACCCTGGTACCTGGACCTGGACCTGACCTGGATTATAATATGATCTTATTGTATACTTTGTGCAAATGTCTTTGTAATTTGCTAAATTGTATTTTGTGTTATTTTAGTTCAGATATAAATATATAAATTTGAAAAAAAATTGTGACATCTATTTACATTTAACTGGACACTTATGTGTTCGATTTTCATCTCTGTTGTATTAGAGCAGAGCTCTATTTTCAGTGCTCTGAATTTTCCTCGGCCTTACGGATTCCTGATCATACAGTCCCAGCCTAAATTACTGTGGCTGTAAGTACTAAGTATACCGCATAGTGTACTGTATGGTGTATTCATACTTTATAGTCAGCATAAGGGCCGTAGCAGGTGCCGTATTGAGCACTGCGCACGCGCACCGCACCTGTCACTCAACACCCGGGCGCATGCTTTAGGGGTGGCATCTTGTACTTATAGCAAAAGGAACTGCAAGGGATATTATTTTTATTTTCGTTTACCCTACGTGGCGAAAATTTGCTAATAATTTATTCATAGTCACATACAAATCATAAGAGAATATAATACATGTATATTTTTAACTTTCATTCCGAGTTTTTCTTTAGTTTTATCCCAGTTATAATTAACAAATATCTTGGAAAGAAAAGTGTGTCAGTCTGTCTTACGATTATAAACGAAAGAACAACTTGACAGATTTTTATAAAGTTTTGTACGACCTCACTACGAAAAATAAAGTTAGGTAACTACATGTTTTCCGCGACATTGCACGGGTAAAGGAAAATTCAGAGGGAATCGTACATTTTACCGCGATAAAAAGTAGCCTATGTCCTAAAGCCTAAACTAGATTATGTATAAAGAAGAGTGGTCACCTTTATATCTGTGCCAAATTTCATCAAAATCGGTCTAGTAATTTCGGAGCTTTTTCAATGCGTGAAACAAACAAATATTTCCTCTTTATAACATTACTTAATGTAGAAGAGTAGATGCGATTAAGTGAAAAAATAATGTAATTTGCTTAGTGTACCAACCCTGCATTTGAGTGTTTTATAACCATATCGCACTTCCTTATTAACTCGTGTACTAAGTTCACTATACAGACGCGGACAGTCTCAAGTTTAACTCTACTTTCGGGCGCATTTTCATGACCAAAAGAATAAAGAATCACAATTATCATTCATAGTAAATTCAACTTTCTCAACTAGGTGACTTGTCACAACGCTCACCTACAAAAATCATCTAACCGATTGTGTAATTGTTATTAGTTTGTACGTTGTTATTTTGATCATAAAGCTCAATTTGCTGCGAATGAAAACGGGTGCCTTGACTTAGCGCTCCTCGTCTAACTTAGGGTTCAAAATATGTTCATTTGGTGTTTTTAATCTAGCTGCTAGCGTCATATGGTCCATGTGGCGTGATGGGGTTAGGAATATTTAAGTCATTATAAAAATCAGAATATGGTACGTCTGTATGATGAAACAGAAAAATATTTTGTTTTAAGTAGAGAAAAAGCATACAATTGTAAAACAAATATAATAAAAAAGCATACAATTTGTTGAAATTCTCAAAGAATTCTTAGCTTTGGAATCTTTGCAAATTTCAGTTATATAAATAGTTGCAGTATTCTCCGTGTGTATTTTCTGCTGAAAATACTGCAACCATGGACGTAGAAAAAATTAAGCTTATCCAAAAATAACTGCACGTAAAATACTTTCATCATCCTTATGCAAGTTTTAGTAAAGTAATTTTCCACTGTTGTTTTCGATTTGGCCCGCATAATCAAAAACCATGTCAAAACGTAGAACTCAATTTACAAAAAAAAATGTACAACTTCCTCAGATTATTAACAAAAGGGTCCTCAAATCCTTTATAAAAAAAGTAGCTTAAGTCCTTCCTCGTGGTCTAATTCTATATCTATGCCAAATTTTATGATGATCGGTGCTTTTTTGATGGTGAATTTGATTTGATTTGAAGTTGTTTTTACGCAAAAGCGTAAATACAGTATCCACGGAAACCGTTCATTATTCCAGCAGTAAAAGTCACCTATGTCCTTCCCCGTGGTCTACTTTATATACTCTGTGCCAAATTTCATTAATAGTTTTTACGTGAAAGCGTGAAAGTAAGGATACTTATAATCTTATAAACGTGAATTTGTTTGTTTATTTGTTACAAACAAATTCACGTTTATAAGATTATAAGTATCCTTACTAGCTTTTGCCCGCGGCTCCGCCGGCGTAAATACAGTATCCTACGGGAACACTGTACTTTTTAGGGATAAAAAAGTAGCCTATATCTTACTCCAGAGCTTAAACCACTACCGTATTAAATTTCATCAAAATCCGAGGATGGATGGATGTTTGTTACTCTTTCACACAAAAACCACTGAACGGATTTTGATGAAATTTGGTATGGAAGTAGCTAGAGACTTGGATTAAAACATAGGCTACTTTTCATGCCGAAAAAGTATTGTTCCCGTGGGATCTGTATTTACGTGGGCGGAGCCGCGGGTAACGGCTAGCTTATAATAAATAGTTGTAGGATGATCCGCTGCAATTATTTCGTTAAATCGCGTGGAAATCTTAAGAAAAAAGATAAAAAAAGAACGACGACGAAAGTCTTTTAAATATTTCATTTGATTTTACAAAATCTACTATAGTTATGACTATGGTGAATAGTGATCCTTGCCATGACTCACCAATTATTGTAAAATCACTAACAAACACAATATTTTATATAAAACACTTGTAAAATACTTGTAAACAAATAAAACGACAGTTATCTTAAGCACACAGAATAACAACTGAGAAAGAAAAGACGGAAAATTTATGAAAAGCACGAGTGCGAGAGAGACGGAAGTCCAATCAATACCGCTGTCACACGGTCGTCACGGCAACCGTGCGTACGGACGAAACAAGATTACAAGACGCCTTTTTGCGCTGGCGAATTAATTTACAGTACTCGAGCCTTAATAATGGGTAAATTATTAAATGTTTATTGTCAAAAAAGTGATTTAAGGTTTTAATTAAGTGCTATTTTTCGTATTTTGGTTATTCTGAGTCATTCTGAGCACTAAAAGTTAAAACAGCTGTGCAATTTGTTTCCACTGCGCATGCGTTCTAGTCACAAAGTTGACTAGTGTCAAAGTATCGCTGTCTGTCTCACACATTAGTAATTTATCGGTGCGACATCGCACCGCATAATGTGAAAACGCTGTGAGTCATACCAAGAGAATAGAGACCGTGACGGGCTAAAATCGTCAATTCACAAATTATTAGCAAATTAAGCATGTCCTATGTCTAAGGAGGCTTCCGTAACTATCGACGCGCAATAGCTTTTTTTCAAATTACTTCAAAAGTTACAGTACGATTTGGTTCAAAATATTTTTTAAAGAGTATTTAGCATGATATTACAGCCTGGAAAATTGCAAGTTTCTAAGTCTCATAGTTTAGGAATGCCATAGTTTAGAAAACCAACAGAACCATTCTGGAGGCCGATTACTCGAAAATGGTTCACTTAGTAAAAAGTCATGTGTGAAATATTGCCTTTATTTTAAAAGACCTATTCAACGATATTCCACACAATGGGATCAAGTGGAAAAATATTTTTCATCCCCACTTCACATGTATTGAGACCTTCAGAGTCACCCCTAAAATGTTAAATTATTATTATTTTATGATGCCAAAACCGAGATATATACACGGTCTTTAACTATACCGAATTTCATCCATTTATCTTATACTTTAAACGAGACCATCTTGTTTATTTATAATCGAAATGTCGGCTACGGCTAAAATTGGGTTTTTGATTTAAAAAAATTGTGATATATCATATATAAGTTTTATAACAAAACTATTTTTTTATTCGCAATAATTCAAAAGTTATTTCAAAATAAAAATTAATTTTTGAATCCAGTACCGAAGACACGCCGACAACTCCCGAGCGCGTGTGACGTCATAATGTTAGTTTTCACTCATTGCAGTTGATAGAAAAATAATAAATAAAGTGTTTTGATTTGTTTTAATTTTGTTGTCATTGTTAAATATTTAAATTTATATTAAAAATGTCGAACCTCAAAAGTGATCGTTCTTGTTTTGTACCATTATGTACGAATACTACAAAAACAACTCCTGACAAAATGTTTTCAAACGTTCCCCAAGATGACAAACGTCGACATAAATGGTTTCAAGCAGTGCACCGTGATAATCCCAAAACAAAATCGATTTTTCGCATGTTTGCAACCACCTGTAGACACAATATAAAAGATTATTATTGCTTATAACATCAAAAAACTTAAATTTAATAGGAGTATAGAATTATCCGCTGAAGCTGCACAGTCATGGCATTGAACATCCTAAATTTTTCTAAAGTAACTGGATTATGAATAAGCTTTACTCCGAACTCGGCGTTCTGGACATACCCGTCCTTTTACAATACAAATATTATTTTTACGACTTAGTTGAACTATAGCTTTGTCGTTTAGTAAAACAAATATTAATTTAAATATTAAAAATTAATATTAAAAATTATAATTAGTAAAACAATTTATGAAATAAATAATTATACTTAATGTAATGGAGAATAAATACTTAAATATTTTCATTTATTATATTATTTTTAACATACTTACCTTGATGCCTTGGCACCTCGAAGTTCAGCAGAATTAAACCGAACGTCATTTTTTAAAAAATCGGTTATCATAAATATATCAACATCAGGAATATTATCAGACTTTGCCTTAATAAATCCTTTATCACAAATAGCTAATCGGAACCAACTAACAACTCGTATTTTAGCAATAAATTTTCAATATTATTGTCTAGTCACGTGTAATAGCCGTAAACGATGTACTGTTATTAAATAGCTATAACATTATGACGTCACAACTATGGTGACCAATCATGGCGCGATTATAGTCACGTGATTTTTATTTAAATTTCATAAATTTTTAATTGTTTATAATTAATTGATATTTTTTTTTTAAGTTTTTTGCATTAAATATCAATATTATTAATAATAAAGTTTTAAAAAAAATTAAAAAATCAATAATTTTTTTTTTTTCAAAAAACCCAATTATTATCATGAAATTTAGTATGCACGGAGTTTTGGAGGAGAAAAATCGATCTAGCTTGTCTTATCCCTTGGAAACTGCACATTTTTAAGCAATATGTGTTTTCTTCTTTCGTCGTGCAACAACATATCAATAATTTCGACTCTGCTGGGTACGACTTTAGTATGGAGCATTTTCACGAGACGTGCGAAATTTTGTATACAAATCGCTGTCTGTACCTTTTAAAAATATTGAATTTTGATATACTGTTTCTTCTAAGATGTTGCTCATATTTAAGAGTAACTATTCATTTATGCAATAAAAAAATGTCATATCTAGCTTATTACAGAAGCTAGAAGCGCGGGCAGACAGGCAGACAGACGGACGGACAGAGCGAAACTATAAGGGTTCCTTGAGTATTACGGAACCCTTAAAACGTATGATGCAACGGCGAGACCATACACTCGTATTTCTAAACGAAAACAATAACTACTACTGTACAAAAACTAAAAAGTATCAATTAATGCTTCATGCAATCATTCCTTAGCTGAATGCTTAACAACTTCGCTGACCATCTATTTTTAAACATTAATTCGATTCGAGATTAGAGCCCGCGTCCTCCGACTTGAGGCCAACGCGCTATCCACTGAGCCACAGAGCCACATTGCATCGTAATCTTTATAAGTTACTGTGTAGTATACGGTACAGATAATGTATGTTACTTGCTTTTACGCATTACACTTTAACTTTTTGTCGGTTGTGTTCGAACTGACAAGTTGTGTTTACATATATATATATTGATGTTCAATTTGTTCCACATAATTTAACTTCAAAATCAAACAAAAAGTTCCATTATGGTCCGGTAAAAAAATTCGATCTAGGTTTAAAAATAAAGTGTCCCCCCCTCCTGCAGGTCAATCATTCTTTATCCCAGAATGCGTCCTTAACAAAAACTGTAGAAATCGAAAGTGCCCTAATGACAGAAAAAACTCTACAGGAATGCAGGAGTCCATTTAAAATCGAGTTAAGCTCACTCATGACACCTCAATACACATATTTTTTAGCCCCCACGATTAGTTTAAATGTTGTGACTTGGACGAAATTGGTGGTTTGGTCATTCGGTCTTAACTGAGACAAGATTCTTTATATTACTAGCTTTTTCCCGCTGATCCGGCCGGGTAAATATAGCATCCCACGGGGATACTTTCCTTTTTCGGGATAAAAGTAGCCTATGTTTCAATTCAGAGTCTAAACTACTACCATAACAAATATCATCGAAATCCGTTCAGTAGTTTTTCGTGAAAGAGCCAAGTCTCCGAGTCGAGAGCCAAGCTCTAACCACTAGACCACGGAGGCTGTTAATGTAATAAATAAAATCAAATCCACTGTAGTGTGTGTTAATAATCTGAGGTAGTGTGTGTTGTTGTTATTTTTATTAGTTTTATGTATTTCTAATCATTATTAAAAATACTTCCTCCACATAAAGTTTTATAAATTTCATACTCGTCCAATTCTCGCACAATTCTCGTAAAACTGTACTGAAAATGTTTACTTCTCGTAATAATAATCCTAATGTTATAAATGTTATAAACGAGAAAGTTTGTGAGGATGGATGTTTGTTACTCTTTCACGCAAAAACTACATAACGGATTTTGATGAAATTTTGTTTGGTAGTAGTTTAGGCTCTGGATATAATATAGGCTACTTTTTATCCCGAAAAAGTACGGTGTTCCCGAGGGTACTTTATTTATGCGGGCGGAGCCGCGGACAAAAGCTAGTCATATAATACACACTTACAAATGCAGTCTAGTTATAATATCATAGCACTAGCGCAGCCGCGTGCCTTATCAGCAAGGTCGCGCGAATGCAGCGGCGGCCTTGCCCACCGCGGCCATAAATTGCATCATGTAACAACTAGCCAATTGTTACTTTCCTAACTAGAAAGGAAATCATTTTTTTTTTTTTTTGCATGTATTAAGTTGCTTCAAACAATACTCCGTTGCAACACATTATAAATGTGAATATTATAAATGTGAAAGTTTGTGAGAATGGATGGATGTTTGTTACTCTTTCACGCAAAAACTACTGAACGGATTTTGATGAAATTTGGTATGGTAGTTATTAGTTTAGACTCTGTATTAAAACATAGGCTACTTTTTATCCCGAAAAAGTGAAAAGTTCTCGAGGGATTCTGTATTTACGCGGCGGGTTTCATCCGTGTTTAAAAATGTCGGACATAGTGCTTGTGAGTTGTGACGTAATGAGTTCCAATTACACACTTTTACTGTCTGATGATCTTGGTCCATTGCCCTATATTTTGACCACAAGCATTTAAGGTCCGAGTATAAAAAACGAACCCTCAAAACGAGCTGCTATCTTGGAGATGCCTTCTAATGTTTCAAATATTTTTGTGTGTAATTGAGCCGGTCACACCGTAACTACTGACGTGGTAAGGTAACGCGCGACCACGCTAATGTACAAAATAGTTTTATGTTTCATATCTGCCAGACTTGCTGCGATGGCTCACCGTTTATTTTCACTCTCCTGGATAAAACCTATAATAATATGGTCTTTTATGGTTACTTCGTGTTAGGTTATAGTTACATATCATGTGTTACAAAAGCAATAAACAAAATTAAAAATAGTCAAGCAGTGAGCGAGCTGATGATGTTGAATTATAGCTAAGAACACGGGAGTGTTTATGTCAGCTTTCAAACAAAAAAAAACTAGCCAAAATCAGTTCATTTATTTGGGAGAGAGATAGACACAGGCACACAGACAGACAGACACGTCAAACACCCCTTTTATTTTCGCCGAGAGTTGAAAACGTCTAACAAAACAACCTATACGTCACAGCACACTTACTATCCCACTAAATGGTTACGTTTCTACTCTGTATTTAACAGACTACAATACAAACGCATGCAGCTTGACAAATTAATACGTTGGAATCATAGGTCTCCACTCAGTACTTAAGCTACTTAGCTATTCCGTGTAGACTAAACGTATGCATGCCCCAATTGGTCGGTGAATGGACTATTTATATGCAAATGGAGTATCGATTACAATGTCCACGGACCAAATTGATTATTGGTTTATTGTGACACTGTGAAGACAGGACAATCGCCCAGGAATTGATACAATAATAGTTTACACGATTGATTTAGAATTTATATCGCCTCTTCATAGACTTATACGAACACTAGATGTTGGCCGCGACATCGTGCGCGTAATCGTTAATATAGCGGAAACCGTACCTTTTTCCGCGGTAAAAAGTAGCCTATATCCTTCCCCCTAGCCTACTCTATATCTGTGCCAAATTTCATCAAAATCGATCCAGTAGTTTCGGAGCGTATTTAATGCAAACAAACATACAAACAAACTTTTCCTCTTTATAATATTAGTATAGATTTTTCAAGAGTATTAATAAGAACGGGCTCTCCGACTTCCGAGCAGAGAATAGAAATCGTGAGTACAAATCCGTGCGGTAAAAACAATCAGCGAGAACTGTAGCATTACTTACGCTTTTCGCGACAAGAATTCAATAAAACCCGTAATTCGTAACACGTACGTGGTGTTGGTATTATTCATAAACTCAAATCAAAATTGTAAAACACAGTCCATCAAACAGCTCATCCCTAATACACAAATTTTATGAAAAACAGAAATATTTTGATATAAAAAAATAATTACCTGAAAACATTCAGTAACTTTCAGTTTTCACTCGAGGACACCCGAAATTTATACCTGTAACAAAATATCTTATACTTTAAACGAGACAATCTTGTTGTATGTATATGTAATCTCGGCAACGGCTGCAAGTATTTACATGATATTTAGTATGCAGGGAGTTTTGGGGGAGACAAATCAGTCTAGATTTTAAAGGTCCCTGGGAAACTGCGCATTTTTAAACTATATATGTTTTTCTTTCGTCATGCAACAATATATCAATAATTTCGTCTCTATAATGTCAGTCCGATTGGCAGTTTGGTTGATTTTTGCGTTGATCGGAAATTCGGAATGTGGCGGGTTCGAAACCCGGTAAAATATTTTTGTGTTTCTTTTTATTTTTTTTAAATCTACTCGGGTTCCGAGCAAAGTCCGGTTACCCAGGTACTTTATATTTCCCAAAGGAGACAAAACAACGTTTTCAAACACCGATATTAGTATATATTTAGAACACGTCGCACTTAAACCGAACTTAGCTGACAATTACTGTTATGAAAACCATGTCTAATTCGGAAAACCATGTTTGGTTACCAAAAGCTTCTTAGAACTTGTCGGTTGCGCAACCTAAGTCCAACCCGGTCGTTGACCTATCTCGCCAGATGTCCGGTTTGAGATGAGCTTAGAGCTTTGGGAGCTTTCACCTGTGGACAAACAGAGCTTTGAAGAATGCGTTGGCTCTGTGTAATGAAAGCTTAAGAAAGACGTTTCATTAGGTATTAACGAACTTTTTGTGTTAGACAAAAGCTGTAAAATAGCTTTGTACGTTAATTTTTATATGAAATACTAGCTGACCCGGCGAACTTCGGACCGCCATTTTTACTGACTAATTTTTAAGTATATTTTTTCATACAAACCTTCTTCTGACAATAACGAACACATAAAAGAAACATTTATCCAATTTGGTGCAGTCGTTTGAAAGTTATGCGCGTACAAAAATTTTGGTAATTCATTTTAATTTCAATAAATAGATGTTAAAGGATAAAAGCCGTAGAAAAGGTATAGGTACAAAAAATATCATTAAATTAGATATTATGATTAAATCAGCTCTCTTCGTTTTTTTTTTTTTGCAATCCAATACCTACCTGCTACAGCTAAAGAGCTATATTAAGATACCAACTATCAGGGAATCTAATACATAAGCAGGTAGAGTGTTTTCGTAATTTATTTGTATATCATCATAATAATAACATAATAGGATTAAGACAACAATCAACGTGCTTGTAAATAAGATTGTCAGATAGTACATATTCAAGCACCTACTAATCTACTACATAGAGTTGTGCATTTTTTGTGAACTTCAAACTATAAGTTACTTTTACTATAAAAAACCGGCCGAGTACTAATCGGACTTGCGCACGAATGGTTCCGTACCATTATCTAAACAACCATAAGTACTAATATTTACATATGGTATATGGTATATGGTTGTGCTTGTGCTCTCTATTCAGGGACACTACTATTTAGACATTTTATATTATTAAACATTGTAATATCCACTAGTTTCCTTTTTCATTCATGAGGAACCGGCCAAGTGCGAGTCGAACTCGCGCACTTAGGATTCCGTACCATTATACCAATATTGTACATGTTTACTTATTAATTCGTTATTTTTGTACATAGTTTTCCAAGTAAGCGCATTTTACAAGTTAGGCCTCTATAACTCCTAAAGCTATAGCCGTTATAGTTTTCCTTTAAATTCATTACATGGACCACCATCATGAATTTTTACAGATTTTGCCATCCAAAGTTTCATATTTCCAGCACTAACCGTTTGGACGGTAATCCGAAGACGGACGGACGGACGGACATGACGAGACCATAAGGGTACCGAGACGTAAACTACGGAACCCTAAAAAGCGAAAATAAGAAAGTAAAGAACCCATTTCCAGTAAGTAACCATTGAGTTTAGTGACTCACCTCAGTAAACATGACTGAAGTGACCAATGTCAATAAACATAAATCTCCAGTCAGGATTGGTACAAACTCCCAATGGACAGCGACGAGGCCCTGAACCACTTATGCTTAAGGACGGCCCTCTGACCGACTGCCACACAAGGATGCCCCCATTCTATTCAACACACAACGTAGATCTATTACGTGTATTCTATATGAATATGAAGAAATGTATCTTCACGTCTTCATGGTCTACAAAAAGTTTACATGAAACGTAATTATTTTTTATTTTTACCCAACTACGGCGAAGCCAAAGGGAAGGGTAATGATTTGTAATACTTATGGCATTGTCTACTGAGAATGCGACGTGAAACAGTAGTAAGTATTCAGTACCTACTGATTGCAAGCGCGAAAACGATTATACTATTTGCAAGTTTAACAACACGAGCAAATGGAAACTGGCTGGACCTAACCTACGTAGTCAATTGCCATAATGCCGTAATGGTGACTTATAAGATCAAAATTAACAATACAGTTTGAGGCCTGATTTAAACATTTACGCCACATTCATTACTTAGCAAAAAGAAAATGTACAGTTGTTGTTGTACACATATTAACGTTTACTTCTTGTAAGATAAAACAAAGATTTCAAAACTAAACATAGGCTATGATATTCATTTGACAGAACAAATCTTCATACAAGAAAAAGTTACGCCATCTAGGTTTTCACCATAACACAAATGTCAGCCATCTTGATTTCACCATACTTCAAATGTCAAAATGGCCCCAAAAACTCCAGTAGTGAGGCTATTTAAGTAGATTCAGTTTTTGCCTCAACATGCCTCGTCTATAATATACTTATACGTCTATGGGATGAAACCCCAAAAATAAGTGAAAAAATCGCAGTAAATCCAATGGATATTCGATGGATACATTCACAAAGTATTCAGTACCTACTGATTGCAAGCGCGAAAACGATTATACTATTTGCAAGTTTAACAACACGAGCAATGGAAACTGGCTGGACCTAACCTACGTAGTCAATTGCCATAATGCCGTAATGGTGACTTATAAGATCAAAATTAACAATACAGTTTGAGGCCTGATTTAAACATTTACGCCACATTCATTACTTAGCAAAAAGAAAATGTACAGTTGTTGTTGTACACATATTAACGTTTACTTCTTGTAAGATAAAACAAAGATTTCAAAACTAAACATAGGCTATGATATTCATTTGACAGAACAAATCTTCATACAAGAAAAAGTTACGCCATCTAGGTTTTCACCATAACACAAATGTCAGCCATCTTGATTTCACCATACTTCAAATGTCAAAATGGCCCCAAAAACTCCAGTAGTGAGGCTATTTAAGTAGATTCAGTTTTTGCCTCAACATGCCTCGTCTATAATATACTTATACGTCTATGGGATGAAACCCCAAAAATAAGTGAAAAAATCGCAGTAAATCCAATGGATATTCGATGGATACATTCACAAAGCCAGTCGGTAGGAGCACGTGAGATGTCGACTCGTGCTGAATGTAAACAAAGGAATAATACGTAATAGAGGGGAGTTTCGTAGGGATATTTCACATAGGGTTCACTCTGAGGTGTGATTGATAGCAAAATTTTATTGAATTTTTAGTTCTTAATATAATATTATAATTTAATATTATATCTAGTGCTGTTACTTCTGAAAATAAAATGTTTGATATTTTTATAGTAACTCTACAAACTTTTATAATGCACTAGCTGGTGGAACTGCTCATTTAATATTTTTTCCCCATACAAAGTTTAGTACCCCTTTTTACTCCTTAAACATTTAATTTGAGAAATTTTTGAATTAGAGTTTTAGTAAATCATGCCCAAGAGCAATATAATAAAAATGAAATTGGGGTGAAATTCGCAAAATCCCTTCTTAGTGGACCTATATATCACAAAAGGAAACCACGGTCCAAATATTACGTTTCTAGCTTCAGTAGTTTTGCCTCGGCGTTGATGAATCAGTCAGGACTCGTTGCTTTGTAATAGATTACCATTTAATAGTTACTTCGAAACTTGTTTTATTTTGAAACTTTTTTATATTGTCAGATTATATAACATTACATAATATTGTTATCATTATACATATTGCGAGTAATAATAATGTTACTACTTAAAAGCGTAAATAAAAATACAAGCAATTATAATTATTATTGCATTATTGTAAATGTTTAATTAAAAAAAAGTCAATGAATCAAATGATTCGCCAAGGCATGTCAATCATTGAACACAAATAGTTTAGAATCGATCTAAAGTTTACAATAAGACATCCTCTACATAATAATATTTTGGTAAGGAATTGCATTCATAGCTAAAATTCTTCCACACAAGAAAAACATATTTTGTTTACAAAGTGCAATGTAAACAAATTGCTATGAAACATTCTGATAATTTTTCACAGTGAAGTCTTTAACATTTTCAATTAAAATTAAAAAAACTGACCATAAACAGCGAGAAACTCCTTAGAACAACACAAATTAAATTTCGAATTTCAAAGGGCGGGAAAACTGACAGCGCAAGCCCGCGCAGAGTGCGCGCCACAACTGGACTGACAGATGCGCCAGCAGCTGATCCTAATGCAGCACGGTGCACGTATCACTGAAATCATAATAATGATTGCACTTCGATGGCATCTTACTTATTTCTGTAATAAATTTCAAAATCAAGATAATATTGTTACAATATTATCATATTAATATATTATAATATTAATTAGTTTACTGCTGAAATTTTCAAACATTCAATTAAGTAGGTAATTTTCTGAAAATAAAACTGCTGATAATAATATTTTTTATATGGAGCACGCGTATACAAACAACTATGTACGAGTATATATATTGTAGCTACTATGTATTAAGATTTTAGATATGTACCTAGCTAACAGTTTTAGAAATAGCTTGAATTTAAAAAGGTAGTGTATAAGTAGAGCAGGATACATTGAAAATGTAACAAATATTTTTTTAAGTTTTCAAATTGGTATGACGACCTTTGTGGCTTATTAGTTGAGCGCGTTGGTCCTCAAGCGCGTTGATCACGGGTTCAAATCCCGCCGAGGGACCAAAAAAATTCTGTGTTCCTGTGTATAGTATAGGAGTATTAAATATACTTTTCATTTCTCATACTCGGAAAGTAGTGTTGTTTTGATCTGATTATTGGGTGGAAGATGCTGCTTTCCTTTCATAGGGAGGGAAAAACTCATACAAATTCATTCCGGCCCGAGGGTCTTCAAAACTTCAAAAATAGAACTGCTGTCAGCTGTGAAGAGATTTATGTAAAAAAAAAACTATTAAAAAATGACATGACTTTCTAAACAGCCAGTGTGAATTTAGCGCAAACTTTTTTGAGCGGAATAAGCCGCGAGTGCCGCGACAATTACACGGCGAGCGCCAAGCTCCATATTTAAAATTTAAAAAGTCAACACAAATTGGCGGGATACTAAAATCTGTTATGTATGTATCTGTGACGGACTTTTGTGCTAAGATTTGAATTGAATATTAAAAATGAGTTCAAGCGAAATATTGACACCAGATTCCATTACAGACGAGGCAAATTGTGTCATAGAAAATCTTTTACCAAAAATATCAAAAGAAAGATATATAAACACATACAATGATTTTATGAAGTGGCGAGAAGACAAGAATATAAAATCGTTTTCCGAAAGTGTATTTCTTACATATTTTAATGGACTGTGTAGCAAATTACAGCCTTCAACCGTATGGAGCCGATATTCAATGCTCAAGAGTACACTTAATGTAAATCACAATGTAGATTTGAAAAAAAATCATAATTTAACTGCATTTTTAAAAAGACAGTCGCAGGGGTTCAAGAGTAAGAAATCTAAAGTTTTCACATCTCATGAGGTGGAATTTTTTTAAATGATGCTCCTGACGAGATATATTTGACAGTGAAGGTAAGTTTACCTAAGTATTTATGGATTTATTCTAAATATGAACGTATTTATTACACAAATACTTAAATAATTACAGGTCGTATAAGCAGTGAACTCACAAATTTGACAATTAACGACATTGAAAGTCAAGGCGTTTTATTATTAGTAAAACTGACTAAAACAAAGACACATATTGAGCGCTCGTTTATAGTAAAAGAAGAGTTTACACAAATAGTAAAGAAATATAAAAAAATGAGACTTAGTGATGTAAAAACGGACCGCTTTTTTCTCAACTATCAGAAGGGAAAATGCTATAAACAAGTGATCGGTAAAAATAAAATCTCAGGTATGCCGAAGCAGATAGCAACATATTTGAATTTACCAAACTGTGAGCAGTATACCGGACACTGTTTTAGACGAACTTTAGCGACACTTTTAGCCGATTCTGGGGCAAACATGACTACGTTAAAAAGACATGGAGGCTGGTAATCCAGTAAGGAAGGTAGGAAGGAAGTAAGGAAGGCTACATAGAGGATTCAGCCCAAAATAAAACTAAAATTTCAACCAAATTAACCGAAACTATAAAAATACGCCCCAATTCGCCTCTGCCGACAACTTCCAGGGAGTGTCCGCGATGGAATCCATCGTCTGATAAAATGCCAGAGTCTCCTACTTTTACAGAGATCCAGAACAGCCAAATTTCTCAAAATATATCAAACAACAGAAATATTCCAAACAAAAATGTTACTTTTAATTTCACCAATTGTCCTAATTTGACTATTAATTTTAAATAGGCACTACTAATATATTATTATCAATAAATAGTTTAGATAAACAACTAGTTTTATTTTCCTCATATTCCCAATGAAAAGTAGAGTTCTCGCCCTCGCTGCGCTGTCTAACTACCTCGGGAATTGATTCTTTTCAACCCTAGGCTAACAATCTACTATTCTGTTTTCTGGTCTCCATAACACAAGTTCTTCGGATACTTAGCACGGGGCCAGATCGATGTGGTGTGAAGCGTCCATACAAAAATAATTATTATTATTTTTGTATGGACGCTTATTAAATTATTATACATAATAATAATTATTATTATTATGATAATGTTACACTGCTGCATTATTATGCTTTACAAATTTGACAATATTATACACTTTTCAGTGATTTTATGACCTAGTGATGATGGCTATGTTCTATCTGACAGAGTTAAACTTATTTTCTTATAATAGCTGCAAATGGTAGATAATTTAGTCGCGGCTTCCAATTACGTAAACTTACTAATAAACTTACATAGCGTATAACTTAAACAACGTTGCTGTCTTTGTCTGTCAGGTGACTTTTCCAACGCATCAGACAAAGACAGCAACGTTGTTTAAGTTATCCGTTGTATAAATCTTTTTATTAGTAAGGGGGATAATTTTTATTTGCTCAAATCAGGTACAATTTCAAATATTAATTAAATAAAATCAATTAAACATTAATTGTTGAGACACTTTATGTCAACTTTATTACATTTAATTTTAATTGTATTAAGCTAATTTTATCAAGATAACCTTAAGTCATTATCTTTTACATAATCATCAATAGAGTAATAACATTTTTTTTAATAGTAAATTAAATAATATTTTTTGTATATTCTCATATTTGTATTTTTCATGTAGCCAGGTAAATGATTGTATAACTTTATTCCCATACAATAAGAGAAGCATTTCTTTTGAAGACGTCTAGTTTTTGTATAATACATAATTTATTTTTATGTCTCAAAGGCCTGTTTGTATTGTCTTCTTTTTTCGAAAAGATACATGTGACTTTTAACAAATATTGTCATTTCATAAATGTACATGCATGGCAAAAAAATAAAATATTATTTATTTAAAAAGTGGTTTGCAAGTTTCACTAAATTTCGTGTATTAAATGTATTTCGATAATATGTAAGTCATTTAAAATGTACTTTTTTTTTGTTCAACACATAGCAGTCGATCACTTAGAGGGTGGCTCACTACGAGGTGATCCAATTCAATGCATTACCTCGTATACCATAATATTTTGATAATTTATTTAAAAGTTTAGCACGATTGACGCGATCGTATGAACTGGACATGTCTAAGACTATTGAGGCTAGTTGGAAACCAGTGCTTAAGATTTCAGCTATTGATTTAGTTAAATTGAAACTAAAACAGTAGACTCTATTATTAAGCTAATAGGCTAGATGACTGTTGATGATGCCTCAGGCCTCAGGCCTCAATAAAGATTGTAAATATCGGAGATATTTACAACATATTTGTAAATATCTCCGATATTTGTGCGTTTAAGTTCATACTGACCACAAATCATAATAAATGTTTGTGTACATGATGTCAGTAAACTAATGATGTAGGTTTTGTTTACTAATTTAGCAAAAAAGAACTTGTTTGTACTTTTTAGATATATGTAATTAATAAACTACACATAAAATATTATCTTTTTTTACATTTACCAAGTAGTAATGCCTCAATATTTTTAGTATATTAATGAAACTAAATATTTTAGATGTAGTCATCTCCCCTGTTCTAGATCATTAAATTAGTATTCTATATCTATAGAATTAGGGTTAGCTCTACTATCTAGGCATGTTTGTCGCTTATCTAGCGTGACCTGTGACGTGCGATGACTCGCCAAATGGAGACATTTTAATAATATTGTTAATTAAATAACAATATTTATTACCTAATTAAACACAAAAATTATTTGAAAATAGCTGTCCCGACACACGTTGTTCTGTCTTAACTATGAACTGGCATAAATAAATATTTAATAATGTGCCACCGACAGAACGTACATCAAATGTTTCACAGGTAGGAACAGCTAGTATGAAAACATTGTCATTTATGGTGTTTCGCTCGCAAACTTTTCAACACTTCTCACCGTTTGAACCTTCCACGAACTTCCACAATTATTTCAAGATTAAAACATATGTAGATAAATTATTTGTCTCGCTGGCGTTGGCGGCCCAGCGAGACCAATGATTTGTCTATGGATTAAAATAAGCCAAATCGGTCCAGCCGTTTTCGAGTTTCAGCAAGATAAACGAACTGCAATTCATTTTTATATAAGAAGATTAGGAAAGTAAATTCCAATATTCAACTAAACCAAGAATATAAAGTTTCACCTAGAATATGAAGAATAAATTCACGGCTTATTATGTTTAGCAAAATATTTTATGACCTAATTATTACTATATACTATATACTAATTAATATGTTTGGTACTATAATTATTAAAAACGTAGTATTGTAAACAGATAACGCTGAACTCTGCGAGGTCACTGCACCCTTATCAGTTGACAGGTCAACTACCCGCAGTACTGTATCTGACGGTAGACACTTACCATCAGGTGTATTAGAAAATTGGAAATTGCTGACCCGACGAGGCCGACGAGGCCCTGCATCGACCTAAATCCTTCTCTGAAATCTGCATCGTCTTGACGTAGTATTTTGCGCGTAAAATATAATAAAACAAACATTTATAAAATCGAACCTCTAAAACTGTGGAAACGCAAAAAAATATACATCACTAAATTTTTTTCAATAAAAAGAAGTACAATTTTGAATAGCTGTCTTAAAAATGCAGCGCCGCGTAGGCGTTGGTGAAGTTGGACTAAGCCGCATAAACTTCAACCAGGGTGGTCTCTTTATCAAAACAAAGGATTGTATAATACACAATACAGTAGCTAACAACTTCCTAAGTGTTATCTATTCTCGTGTGTTAATTAAAAACCCCGACGCACAAATAAACCTATAGAGTTAGAATCAAGATCTAAGCTTATACATGTAGAAAAATTTTGAAATACTTACAATAAAACACGAAGCCACATGGATAGCTTGGCAGATGAAAACACCGAGAATGTATACAATGAACAATCACAGGTAGACTCTAGTCTTAAAACAACATGTGAGATATCGAAAATTTAAGACACTGGTGTAACAATGCATTAAACAGTTTAGACCACAGAGTAGAAAAAAAAATATATATAAAAATATATATATATATATATATATATATATATATATATATATATATATATATATATATATATATCTATATATATATATATATATATATATATATATATATATATATATATATATATATATATATATATATATATATATATATACATCCCTAATCCTAATATTTTAACCTATACCACACATTACTAAATAGTTATGCGTAACCTATACTAATATTATAAATATTTTTTTGTTTGCATTGAATATGCTCCGAAAGTATCAGACCGATTTTGATGAAAGTTAGCATAGATATAGAGTAGACCACGGAGAAGGACGTAGGTTACCTTTTTAGTGGTAAAATGTACGGTTTCATTATTTCCTTTTGCGCGCACGAAGTCGCCAGCAACATCTAATCCAACTAATATCTGTGCTAATATTATAAATGTGAATGTTTGTGAGGATGGATGGATGTTTGCTACTCTTTTACGCAAAAACTACTGAACGGATTTCGATGAAATTTGGTATGGTAGTAATTTAAGCTCGGGATCAAAACATAGGATACTTTTTATTCCGAAACAGTACGGTGTTCCCGTGGGATACTGTATTTACGCGGGCGGAGCCGCGGGCAACAGCTAGTCAGCTAATAATACCATAAACATAAGCCCCTATTAATGTCTAAATTTCGATGCTAAGCTTTCTCAACTGGAAAGTTAATTGCCACTTAAAAGCACAGTTTAACCTAACCAAACTAAGCTCAGTTCCAACTGATTTTGATGTTAATGTTAAGTTCCGGAGCTCGTGTTCTTGTAATTAGTCTATCGCTGCTAATAACAGTCGGCACCTGCCTGATACCATCGAAGAATGTATTGTCCATCAGCCGTCGCTGGGAGTCTGGCAGATGTTGACCATCAGCGGTGATGGTGGGGCGACACCGCGCCGGCCTGCCTCTCGGTTTTGATTTATTGATTTTAGTATTTACTGGTTTTTACCCGACTACGGCGAAACCAAAAGGAGGGGTAAAGATTTCGGCAGTATGTATGTATGTTTGTTCCACCGTAGCGCCTAAACTACTAGTTACTACTAGGACTATCAATCCTCAATCAATAGATTCGTAGCAATAGTCCAGGTAACTTAAGTTATATAATATAATTTACGTAGTTGGGTTATAGTTTTTTTTTAATGTAGTTATTGAGATTGTAAAACAAGTACGTAGTACTAGTAGGTATTCTTAAATCTTAAATGTATTAATTAAGAAATATTAAAAAAAAAAACTATTTTTTTTAATATAATTTATTCTACAGTGTCTCCAAAAACACCTTTAACACTGTTTAAAGGTTAAAATGAACAAAGACTATCGTAACATAACTTAATTCTACGTGTACTCCATGAGTCCAAAGAGGGTCAGTGCCCTCACATTCGGGATTCGGGATACAGCACAGGCTCGTGAGAGCTCGTCGGTATGTAGCTTTTTTATAAAAAAAAAAACAAATATATCATAGATGTGTTAGTACGAGTAGATGCATGTGAAATAAGATATAAATATTTTATTAGTAAGACAGTTGGTTCGGTAGTACGGGTTTTTTACAGAGGCCGGCAAACAATGACGTCTGATTGATGGCATTTAGTGAGTGACTAGCTTTTAGAGCTTTTATCCCATTTTATCTGTACTTTTTCGGGATAAAAAGTTGCCTATGTATTAATCCAGAGCTTAAACTACTGCCATACCAAAGTAAATTAAAATCCGTTCAGTAGTTTTTGCGTGAAAGAGTAACAAACATCTATCCATCCATCCTCACAAACTTTCAGATTTATAATAGTAGTAGGATTATAGGAGACAGTCGCTCCACGAGAGAAGTTGTAAGTGCAGTGTTTTACAACTCCTTTGACAAACGACCGACCCGGCTTTGGCAAACTTCATTCCTTTCTGTAGATCGAATTAAGTTATCAATTTCTAAAATCAATTGCTGCTATCCCCTGCCACATTTTTAATCGGGCGGATTATTGTAGGTCATACTGTCAGTAATAATCTATACAAATAAATAAAATTTAAGAGTCTGTTTGTAATTTAAAACTAAGAGCTTTTCACTCAATGGATATAAAAGTATATACGGTACTTATAATTTTTATATATATATATATATATTTCTCTGTCCGTCGGTCTGTCGGTCTGTCTGTCTGTTTGTTTGTTTGTTTCGGCTAATCTTTGAAACGGCTGGACTGATTTTCACGTGAAATTCACTGGCAGATAGCTGAAGTTATAAGGTCTGACATAGGCTGCTTTATCTTAGGGTTCCGTTTAAAAAAAGGGGGTTCCGTTTCCGTTAGTTCTAGGCAAACGAAGTTCCGGGCACCAGCTAGTTAACTAATAAAACAACATGCACTAATTATAATGGAACAGCTGATTTAAGGTTACAAATCTTAGGTCATTGACCTTAAATAGTTTTGAACACGTCTCATATTCTGGTGGATTCTACTAGTCTATTGGAAATAGTCCTGAAAAACCCGGCCAAGTGCGAGTCGGAGTCGCACACGAACGGTTCCGTACGAAACGGCATAAAATCACGTTTGTTGCATCTTGCATGGGACCCTTAAATATTTATATATATATTTTTTGTATAGGGTATAATCCCAATTTGGTCCTTTTGATACTAAGGCGGTGACCTGATGATGGGATCTATGAGGAATCGGGAAACTCCTTAAAATTTATATGGACACATGTAGTGGTTTCAACTTTTTCAGAAGTAACCCAAGCATATGCTACCAAAAAGTAAGATTTTGCATCAAGGTGTACCCTGGATACAAAAGCACTGAACAGAACTCCTCAGTCTTTAAAGATACGCGTTTGAAAATTTCGACTTTATTTAAAGAACTGCAAGCATATGCCATTATGTAACTTACAGTCATCATCATCATCTTATATACAATACCTAATGGAAGCTTGGCGCGTATTCAATTATACATTCGATCGTTTATTTTAAACGTTCTTAAAATGTGTTTATAATAATTTAACAAATATCACTAAGAAGAGAAAAAATTATTATTATTTTTAAACAAAAAATTAAACCGACTTTCAAAGTAAAAATGCACAAAAAAGTATGAAATAAAACTTATTTTCTAAATAAATTCCCCTTTTAAATTTGGCTGAAATTTTGAAGCCGGTACCAGCCAACTTGAACGTGTGTTCTATTTTAAATATTGTTTTATCAGGATGTTGTTCGGGCTGGTACCGACTTCAAAATTATGAAGACTGAATAGAGAAAGAGTTATCATTTCAGCCAAATTTAAAAGGGGAATTATTATAGCAGCAGCAGAAAAACATCATCTGTGAAAATTTCAAATGTCGAGCCTATCACAGTTCACAGCCTGGTGAGTGCTGACAGAAAGACGGACGGACAGATAGTTTTTTTTTAATTTATGATCAATATTAATCATCACGCCTTGGGAACAAAATGCCCTTTCGAAGCGGCCTTAATATTTTATTACTTTAATAACATATCATTTTTAATAAAATTATTAGAAACCTAGTATTTGTTTCGCTCGTTCTAGTTTTTTGTTTGTTTTACATTCACTAAAAGTGAAATAAAATAACTATAATGATTAAGTAAACAGTAACTTCCACATATAACAGTAAATGATAAGAAACCTTACCTTGTTTACAGCCTTGAGGAACACCTGACCGAGCCAATAACCCGCAACTTGTATAAAGTAGGTTAATTGCCGTGTTTTGGATTGTTTCGTCAGTTTCGTCACCTGATGGTTATAGGGGTCCAATTTGTTACAAAGGATACAAAATTTCACTGTTACTTAATGTTAAATTATTGACGGAAGTTATAAATAATTAAAATGATTAATCAAAAGTTAAAAACTATAACCCGACTAAGTAAACTATGTACTATGTTGGCTATGTTACCCGGGCCGTTATTACGAAACTATTGACACATCGTTGGTTAAAATCGGATCACTAGTTTAAGTGCTACGTTGGAACAAACGTACATACATACAGACATACAAACATACACTATAGACTGCCAAAATCGTTACCTTACTTAAAAGGTGCACGTACTAAAACAAAAGCTAGTAAACTTAGTGTTCACTGTTGCAGTTTGATTCTACAGAAAAAAGTCTAAAATTGTAACAAATCTGGTTTTCTGGTAATCAGGGAAAAACCACTTTTAAACCTTATCGCCATAGGAATAAGGTCGAAGTGTGGTACACTACACTACTTACAATGGCGAAGTTAGAAATCAAAATGTCACTTAGCTAACGTTATGTCAATCCCATATACTCAATTTCGAAAATCGTCATTATAATGCCATGTAGGCCGACGGGCGGATACATAGGTCATAGGTGTAACAATATCCCCCTTTAAATAACATATCGAACTAAGAACACCATCCCAAATCCCAAGCCTTTCTCAAACTAGTTAAGCCGTACAATAGTGAATAGATGGACATGGGACAAAAACACTATATAGGTGTGAGGATATTCCAGTACGTGACGTCACACTTCAATGGGCTGAGGAAGAGGGTTGTGCCTTGTGATACAAGTGCAACCTCACAAGAGCACAGGGTCACACGCTGGGGCACAGGGAAAGGACGTGGAGACGATCCAAGAAAATTGTGAAAATAAGCAACGACTACGTTTTAGTCCAGACCTTAAATTACTATCATACCAAATTTCATCAAAATCCATTCAGTAGTTTTTGTGCGAAAGAGTCACAAACATCCATCCATCCAAATTCATCTTCACAAACTTAATTTTTTTTATAGTATAGTAGGGTTTTAAAACACATTTTTCAAATCAATGATATATTTTGAATAGAATGCTATATTTGCATATACCTGTGACTTGTGAGCTACATATTTATTATTTTATAATGTTATTTATTTGTACCAGGCAGTAGGCACATAATATTATGTGTAAGACGTAATAAGACGAGAAATGTTTCGAAGGTAATTAATCAAAGCACTTGATAACATTGTTTACATAACATATTATATAAATAACCGTTGGCGATAATTGATATAGGATAATATACGGAACACTTGAAATGCATAAAGTCTCAGTGTAGTATCATAGGTCAGACAGAGATTCAATGTTTTCCGAGAATACGCTCAACACCCGACCCGTGTGTCTGTCCGTAGCATAGGAGCTCCCAAACGTCAGACGGATAAACCGATTTTGATCTAAGATTTCTTTTGTTTGAAAGCCGATATGATCGAGAGTATACTTAGCTATTCATCATCATCAGCTCGCTCACTGCTTGATAATTCCGGGGTTACATTATTTAAAATAATAATAAGTAATTAGTAATAGGTACACATTAAATTGTAAAGTATAACCACAAAAAATATAAAGTATAAGAAAAATATTTATAGCGCTCCATTCATTTCGCTACTCCCTTTCTCAGGCCCTCCTCACGAAATTTAGATCTTAGAAAAGAATTTCAAAGGATAAGATTCGACAAAGGAAGCTATGCACGTGTGGACACCACGTGGTGGGGTCAACGGACCTTCGAAACAATATGCTCCCATTAGCCTGATTAAATTAGGGGATTTAGGTAGTGGTTCATTTGGGAAGTCTATTGTTTATATGCAGCTGCAGCGGATTGCATAATATCTTGGTATCTAATTTGCCGTGAAATTGCTTGTTTGCGTTTAAATATTTGTCAATAATAATAATCAATAATACAGTGGAGTAATATAATGACTTTCGTAACGGAAACGCAGACAACTCATTTATTACCAAAGATTTCAAAACTAAAGATAATCTATGACGTACATTTGATAGAATAAATCTTCATACAAGATAAAGTGACGACATCTTGGTTTTCACCATACCTCAAATGTCAGCCATCTTGATTTCACCATACTTCAAATGTCAAAATGGCCCCACAATCTCCAAAAGATTTAAGTGGATGCCATTTAAGTGTAAACAGTTTTTGCTAAACTAAACTTGGAAACAGTATATGGTAACAAACGCTTTCTATAAAGCCGTTAAATTTATTTTTTATAATAACTTACTGAGTAGTGACCTCTATTATTTTATGTTTTAATCGTGCCTTGGATTTTTTTTAACTCAGTTTTTAATTTACTTAGGTACGTGTTTTTATACAGAAAGGGAAATGTAATATTTATATAATAGACGTAATGAAATACAACAATGCGATAATAAGCTATGTATGTTTCGACTTTCATCACATCCAACAAGGATAAAAATCTATAGAAAACAACCAGCTTAAACATACTTTTAAAGATTCTGAAAATTCGAAACAGTTCTTCTGTCTGTTTGCTTTCACTAGGCTGTATCTCATGAACCGTGATAGCTAGACAGTTGAAAGTTTCATAGATGATGTAGGCATTTCTGTATTTTGTTGCCGCAATGACAACACAATGTACCGAAAACAAAACAAAAGAATTTATTAAAGATTTTCACTCATACGACGATTTTGACGACCTCTGTGGCTCAGTGGTTGAGCGTGTTGGTGCTCAAGCCCCCCCGGCTCACGGGCTCGAATCCCGCCGAAGGAACAAAAAGTATTAAATATGTGTATAATACTCGTATAATAAAAATCCGTTGTCTGGTACCCGTAACACAAGTTCTTCGACAACTTACCACGGGACAAGATTGACGTGGTGTGAATCGTCCACACATATTATTATTAATATACAACAAACGTGACTTTTTAAATTTTTTTGCTTAATATTAGTACTAATATAATAGAACTGTATAGATAATGGTAAGGAACCGTTCGTGCGCGAGGCCGACTCGCGCTTGGCCGCTTTTAACTTAACAATGACTTTATGGGTATATAATCTGTGGTTTTGTCCAACCTCCAAAACTAGCGGTATTTCGGTAGTTGTGTTTGACCACGGACCGTGTCATTTCATATAAACAACAAAGAGCTCGTTAATATTCCATCCTCTACACGGCCACACGATAGCATTACCGATTCCGATCCTAGCTTCATATATTAAAACTGGATGTTGCCCGTGACTTCGTGCGCGTAAAAATTAACCTTGCGGAAATTCATTTTTCCGCGATTAAAAGTAGCCTTTATCCTTCCCCGTGATCTACTCCATATCCCTGCCAATTTACTTCAAAATCAGTCCAGTAGTTTCGGAGCCTATTCAATGCAAATAAACAAACTTTTCCTCTGTATAATAATATTATACTATATTTATAGTATAGACTAAATGCCTAACCTAATAACCTGCGACATCGTCCGCGTAGAATCCTACTATTATCCTTACTAATATTATAAACGCGAAAGTTTGTAAGAATGTATGGATGTTAGGATGTTTGTTACTCTTTCACGCAATACTAAGTACCCAACATATTTTAATGAAATTAGGTATGGTAGCAGTTTAGACTCTGGATTAACACATAGGCAATTTTTTATCGCAGCAAAATGTACGGTTCCCGTGGGCTTTAGCGTGTACGAAGACGTGGGCAACATCTAGTCTAGTCTAGCTAAACAAATGAGAAAGTTTGTGAGGATGGATGGATGGATGTTTGTGACTCTTTCACGCAAAAACTACTAAACGGAATTTAATGAAATTTGGTTTGGTAGTAGTTTAGGCTCTGGATTAACACATAGGCTACTTTTTATCCCGAAAAAAGTACAGTGTTCCCATGTTCCCTTATCCCACGATACTCTATTTATGCGTGTTTGTTTGATTGTGCAATATTCAACCAGGGCCTAGCCAAAGAGATATTCGAATAAATTATGTGCACGTTAATTAGTGACATTTAAATTCGTAGCATTATGTGTACTATTGTTCTTTTTGTTTACGTTTAAATTAAATTGTATCTGAACGGAGTATAGTAAAAAGTTTTATGATTTGAAGGCACAAACAGACACTTCAATTTTATTTATTTTTGCTCGCAGGTAAGTAGGATGTCAATCCAACTCATAATACTCGTATTCATCGCTTTGATACCCGCCTACAAATAGTTTTTTTACCTCCGATGAACACGAAGATTGCATTTGTTGTAAATAAAATAAATAGAAAAATAAAAGTCGCGAGATTGAAAGCTAGTTACGACAGTGTTTTTATGTTTACTTAGAATCGAGTTTTATCTGTGTAAATTATTTTTCCTTTTTCAACGACCTTTATTATTAGTTCCGAGTCATCTGGCTGTTGATCGGGATTGTGAGAGAGACGCCGCGATACAGTGTGGTTACTAGTTTTTACAAAACTGAATAAAAATAAGCGTAGTACAAAGCAGGAGATTACTTTTACTTTCAAGTAAAGCGCAGTCACTGGTAAGAAATATAATATTGCTTACTCGTTTTCAAAAAAAAATTCGTTCGTTTCCAAGTGCGAGTCGGACTCGTACTCGAAGGGTTCCGTACCAAAAGTCCAGAAAATCACGTCTATTGTACGAGAGCGAACGAAATTAAAGCTGTAAATTATTGTATTAGTATTTTGTAAATTATTATTACAAATTAGCTGTATCTCATGAGATACAGCTAAGAGACAGAAACAATAATAATAAATACAGACGGATAGACGAACAGCGTCTTAGTAATAGATTTTTACCCCTTGGGTACGGAACCCTAAAAGGGTTGAATTTCTCATTATTATCGAAATCGAATTCAAACCGCTAATTCCAACGGGTCAGCCAGAGGGACAAAAAAACTCAGCAATCACATGTCCTTGTGTTTGATCGAAATTCACCACAATTGCTACCGACCCCTGGTCCTGGACGTGTTATATTTCCCTAATTTGCAATTTGGACTGTCCTATTAACCTCAATCTTATTATTGCGGTAAAGATGGATAATGTTACGTGTTCACTCACTGCATCAAAGCCTTCAAAGGCTTTGATGCAGTGAGTCTGGGAACCTGTTAAAGTTTGTACTATGTACCTAATTGACTAATATGTAGGTAATAAGCGGTGTAGTTACTACGTCGAAAAGTGCTTAAGTAATATCACGAAAAAAAAATTTGTTGGTACCTACATGTAAAGTGGGGATGATTTTTTTTCTCCCGTCTACCTCACAGTGTGGGGGGTGGGCTTTATGCCGTATCCACACATGCCGCCGGCTTATACCGCCGGGTTTGCCACCGGCTTTCAGACTGCCTTGCCGCCGAATTTTCCGCCGGCTTTACCGGCGGCCTGCAGATGCAGTTGTAATTTTCGCAGTGGTGTTGTGCGTATCGTCGAAGTTAGTGTACGTAGGATTGGAAGATGTTGGACTATAATATGATTGCGAGTATCGCAAGTGTAGTGTTGTACTTTGTTATTCATAAAAAGAACCGCATAATGAAACGAAGATATTGGGTCAGACCAAGTCTACGAAATAGGCCTAATGTGTCCCCGATACTTGAAGATTTTTAAGAATGGACGACATAAACCGAAGAAATATTCGTTCGAAATTTAACACCTTTCTAAGGATCTCTAGTGAAGAATTTGAAATATTACTGAATTTAATTGGACCCATGATATCAAAAACTGACACCCGCTGGAGAAATGCTGTGTCAGCTACCGATCGACTAGCGATTACTTTGAGATTACACTGTTTAAAGTGTCTCCACAAGTTATTTCTTTACTAATTCCAGATGCTTGTCAAGCTTTGGTATCTACATTATCCAATTATGTAAGGGTAAGTACAAATACCCTTAACACATTAGATAAAAACTGAACGCCTATATTAGAAAACAGATTGCATACATACACACAGATATGCCATGTACTAGACACAAACATTTTAAACAGCACCATCGCGTTGCTTTGCATTAGACGTAATCTGCCTCAGTAAACGCAAAGCTTCATCAACTTCAGGATCTCTCTCAATATTATTTCGCTTTCGTGAAGTCTTTGTCGAAGGTAAAGTAGACTGTGGAGTGATATTATCTTGAGAATACTGTAAATAAAAAGGAAATTTTATAAATAATAGTAAACAAGCAATAAGCATCAACATTATATTTTGAATATATCCAATCAGTATGAAAATATTTAATAAACACCAAACCTATAAACATTCTATATAATCACCACTGATGACGCCTATACACTCTGAGTATGTTCGAGTATTAATCATCTTATTTTAATTTTATTATTTATTATTAAAGTAAATGCAGTTATTGATATCGAGCAAAAAAAGGAAAAAAATCATGTTTGTTGTCCTTATAACAAACGTGTTTTTCTTTAACGTGAAGGTATAATATCTGTGAACGGAGTATACCTATATTGCTGTATGTTATTGTATGTTTATGTTGTGTATTTGAATAAATGTACCTTTCATTATTATTACTGTAATCAACAAAAAACATTACACATACTACAATTTTGTTAATTGTTAAAGTCTATGGTCAAATTGAGAATAGATTTGTCTTTAATATTATATATATATATATATATAATAATAATAGTAATGAAATATTTTAAATTAACCGATTTAGTGCGGATGACACGGCAGCCGTGTCATATATTTTTTTAACGTGTGGCGTATGACTCGGGAGCCGTGCCATCCATACTAATATTATAAATGCGAAAGTCTGTCTGTCTGTCCGTCTGTCCGTCCATCTGTCCGTCTGTCTGTCTGTCTGTCTGTCTGTCTGTCTGTCTGTCTGTCTGTTACCTCTTCACGCCAAAACCGCTGAACCGATTTTGCTTAAATTTGCCATGGAGATACTTTGAGTCCCGGGAAAGGACATAGGAATTAGGAAGTATCCTATGTCCTTTCCCGGGACTCAAAGTATATAAAAGACAAAAAGTATTTTGTCCCGGAAAAGTGTACGGTTCCCGCGCGATAAACGAGTTTTGGCGCAACGAAGTTGCGGGCGTCATCTAGTATTTTATAAAATGATTGTATCTCCCTCAAATTACACGTTAGAAGGTTCTACTCTGAACAAAACCATCTTAATTTTCCACGTAAAACAAGCCTATAGGCTTCGTTTCTGAATATTCTGTGAATTGAAAAAAGTACGGGGTTGTCATTTTTCTAACTTTGAAACCTACAAAAGGTTTGCAACATCTATGGCGAGACATATCCAACAATATAAATATAGACATATCCAATATCCAATTTGATGGGTATCTACTTACATAAGTGTGTGACTGTTCAGTGTCGGTACCGGTGTATTCTTGTCATTAAGAAATGATAACGCCTTATAAGCAAACCATTTCGGCAATTGGACATCCTCCTGTCCAGATCCACTCCTTTTAGATTCTTCATATTTGCGTTTTTCTCGAAAATAATGGCTGGATAAATTCTTCAGTTTTCTCTCGATTTCTGATGATGCTATGTTAAACACAGAAGCAATATCCCTAATAGCATCAATTCAATTCAATTCAATTCAATTCAATTCAATTCAATTCAATTTAATTCAATTCAATTCAATTCAATTCAATTCAATTCAATTCATTTATTTGCTGTAAAAGTGGTAAGTACAATAGTTGGTACAAAATTTATAGGTTCTGACACTTTTAGCTACATATAGATAGCATGCAAACATTTATAAGATTAATTTAAATTATGAAGCTTCTAAAATACTAACATTATTAACAAATATTCTATTCCAATTATCTCATTTTACTTTACACTAATAATTACATGTCAAGACTTTTAAGAGGTTAAGTAACAAAAACAAGAAAAAAAAACATAAATATAGAAAATTGAAAATTGAAAAATAAATTAAAACACAGAAAATCATACAGTTTACATCACACATTTAGAATAATAATAACAATCGCTAAAATAATAGTTAGTACATTATGTCGTAATAGTAATCGAGTAGATAATAATATTGATTAAACCAGTATTAAAATATGTAAAATAAAGTCATTTTATCGTCATCTCAAATGTCAATTCAATAAGTTTTATAAAATAATTACAATAATACATGTCAGGATTGTTTAAAATATGACATAAATGAGTAACAAACAAACAAAAAAATATATACAGAAAACATACAAACCACCATAAAAATAATAATCATGTATAGTGGCCCTTAATGTCAAGTTAAATATAAAGTCAGCAAAGATTACATATTGAAGTACTAAATGTCATATAAAATCATTACTTCATGTCAATAGTTTAATTATTAATATTAAAACACATAGCTATCGATTGTTATTTTTTAGGTTAAATAATTCCTTTACCGAGTAGAAGTTTTTTATTTTTAACCATTTCATTATTTCCTTTTTAAATTTATTATACGGTAGTGTTTTTATATGACACGGAATAGAATTATATGTTTTTATACACATGGCATAATATTGTTTCTGATACAATGCATTTTTCGGGATGACGTCAAGCACTAGTCTGTCAGGATTTCTCGTATTCCTAGGGTATACGTCACATGCCTTTTTAAAAGATTTATAATTTATTTTTACATAATTCACTAGTTCGTAAATGTACATGCTCGGTAAAGTCATTATATTTAGTTTTTGAAATTGTGGTTTACAGGACTCATGCGGCTGCTTACCACAAATAGCTCTTATACATTTTTTCTGCGCAATAAAAACTTTGTTAACATACGTGGAATTACCCCACAGTAATAGGCCATACCTTAGTATTGATGCCATATATCCATGATAGGCTGATAGGATTGTATACATCGATGCAAATTGTTTAAGTTTTCCAAGTACAAATACAAATCTGTTTATTTTACTACAGACTGATTCTATATGGGCTTTCCAGTTCAAGTTCTCATCAATGTACAGACCAAGAAACTTGGTATGTGTGACCTTTTCAATGCTCTCATTTTCATACGTAATTGTGTCACAGATGCCTGGTTTAGTCCTATAATTTTTAAATTCAATAAAGTTAGTTTTAGTCAAATTTATATTTAAATTATTATTAGTCATCCAGATGATAACATTTTTGATTAAATTATATATGTCAATATCAGTGATATTATTATCATTCTTTATGAGTATAGATATGTCATCTGCAAAAAAGGTGGAATTATAATTCATAATGTCAGGAAATCGTTGATATAGAATAAGAACAGGAGTGGACCGAGAACACTGCCTTGGGGTACTCCTACTCTATTGACTCTACATTTAGATCTCACGGCGGTTAAAATATGTTTTTTAGTAATAGTCATAACTTCGGTATATTGTTCTCTATTAAATAAATATGATTCTATCCAGTTCAAAGCAGGACCTCTGATACCCTGGTTACTCAATTTCCTTAGCAGCACATTGTGGGACACGAAGTCAAAAGCCCTTGACATATCAAAAAAGATATCATTCGACATCAAAAGATATCATCATTTCTTTTGCGATTCTTGAAATCCATATGCCTTGGGTTCCACAGTAGTTCATTTTCATGATACTTTTCTATTAATAAAAGTACTGCACTATCATCCCAGTTAAATTCTGTCATTTCGTTAAATAAACGAAATTATGTTTAATATAAATACGAAATATTTTCTTTGTCACAACACTACCACTCCGTATAGAAGCCGCAAGTAAACTGCCGCCGGCAATCATAACCGCGCGTGCCGCAGGTAAGTGCCGGGCGGTTAGCCGGCGGCCGGGCCGCCGGCCGTGCCGCCCGGCATGTGTGGATACGGCATTAGAATTGGGGTAGGCTGAATTTATATATTTTGATGGTTGGGTTTTGTGGGGGGTACTTATCCCATCATTTTGGTTCCAATTTTACGGCGAGGAAATGAGTATTTTATTTTTTATAGCCCTTTTTGTGATTCAAATTTTATTTGTTTTTTCACGTTTTTCACAAAAGTTACTTACGTGATTCTGTTTTATCACTAAAATGTGATAATAATCCTGGTTTCGTAATATAATTTTATATAAATTTCGTTTTATGTGTAAATAATATAAAATAAATGAATTGTAAATAACACGTCAACCTCACAAAAACCCGGCGCGAAATAACGTATGTGTATTTTTGGGTTAGGTTAGGTTAGAACTTTTTTATCACGTTAAAAACGTCTTCGGAGTGATAACACGGTACAGCAGTAAATGGGAGGAGTAACCCACTCCTCCCTCAGTATTGATTAAATATTTTCACTAAATAGTAAAGAATTGCAAAAAAATTGTCTGTAAAGGTACAATTTTGAGGTAAAAATTTGTAAATTTACAAATGCACTTTTCTCAAAAACTATACATCTCACACTGAGAATGGTCGAGGGAGGTTAACTAACCCTTCCCCTCTTCCCTCCCCTCCCGTTTGACGCGGTGTGAAGCGTCCATAGATATTATTATTATAAACATTGAGAGGTATTAACTTTAAAGGTGTGTGGAAAAGTGAAAATTAAAACAGTTATTTACTTTGTTAGTTCGTTATAGATACTTAACTTGTAAAATGCGCTTACTTAGAAAACTTCGTAAAAAACAACTAAACACATAAAATATTGGTATAATGGTACGGAACCCTACGTGCGCGAGTCCGATTCGCACTTGGTCGAATCTAATTTACCTATTACAAAACATCTGAAGGGCATCTTTTAAAACAATTTGTCTAATGCCTATAGCTTAACAGGTAATAGACGTAACTGACCGTAACACGCCTGTAACTACGCAGTGTGCTCCAATTTACCTGCGTCCTGCCTGTGTGGGTCTGGCGGATAACTCGGACCCCTGTCCTGTAATGGCAACATCCTGCCGCAATCACTGCACGCTTTTGGTGCGTAAACTTGGCTTTGGAGTGTGGCCACACTACGTGAAAAGTTTTGGTCCAGGAGCTAGGCTTTTATCTGGAGTTGTACAAAATTTCATTGTTTAGTTAAAAATACAGTTCAAGTATTTCTTTTGAGGAGCCCAAGAATTATTACCAGACAAAGCGATAAGGGGGTTGTTTAGAGGTAATAAACATTCGCGGTTTTGGAAGAGTTTATATTATGTGTTTGCCGGCTTGCTAGAGCCTGTCATTCCAAATGTCCCAATCTAAAAAATGGGTGATACAACATAAAATAAGTTCTGTTTCACGGAGGTGACGTATCTGACGTGGGAGACCCAACCTTTAGCACGAATGGGCCGGCTCGATCGGTTGGATAATCACCACGGCCGCACAGAAAACCGGCGTAAATAGCGCTTGTGTTATGTTTCGCCGAGAGAGTGAGGTTACCGAAAACCCAACGGGGGTTAGGAATTTTTAAGTAATAAAGACCAGGAACGCAAGTGCGCAGCACCAGGTGAGTTAAAGTGCAAGTTGTTGTGTCCTCTGGTGTTGCGACTTGCGAGTAACCATGGGTGGAAATAATCGCTTACCATCAGATCATCAGATCAGATCAGATTCGTCTGCTACAAATATATTCGTTATACAAAAATAACTCTCCGATCAGGGAACTTGGGGACGGCCCATTCGAACAAGGTTTTCCCTAACGGTAGAACATAACTTAAAAACTGAATTAAGAACTTAATACAATATTAAGCTGAAAATCGAACTCACGAGTGTCGAGTCAAATTTCAATGTCATATATGACAGCTCGACACTCGACACTTCGATTTTTAACTCTATTAGCGCAGAGTTCTATGTTCAGTGCTCTGAATTTTCTCGGGCCCGCGGGATTCCGGATCATATAGTCCCAGCCTTAGTTGTTGATGAAACACATGAAAAGGAACATGCACACAAAATTCCTCCAGTGTGTCTACAAGGGTAATACTGTACGAAAAAGATTGGCACCTGTCAGGTCACGGTGGACGACCACATTGTCCTGCCGCTCGCAGGACCAACAGACAGGCAAATTGACGATAATGACCATCGCAAGTGCAGTGTGAACTGATTCACAAAGGAGACTAATTCTGCTGAGGAGAGGTAAAAATGAAATAGAAATTGATCCTACTGTGATGATAATCTTATTATTAAGGATGCGTTTACAAAATTTGTTGTTTGACAGCGGCCTAGTACGGACTGACATTATTTGGAATGTTTTGTGCAATAAATCCAGACAGTTACCATATAGAATAGGCTCTATTGCGACACATTAAGATTCATCCATAATAGCAAAACACGTGAAAATGTTGAGGTGACTCTTTATGCTTTTTCAAAATGAATTTTGAATTTTGTTGGATTATTTTTAAGCAAATTTTAAAATCCGCAAGTTTATTTTAGGGTAGATTAGCTTCATAGGAGCATAATGTTCCAAAACACGACCTCTTTTTGTTGGGTTTTCGGCAATTGTTTTGGTATACTAAATATCAGATTTTTTTCGAATATTCTTTTAACAATTTTTTGATTATAATAAAATGAATTATCACGAATAGAGCAGGAACTCATTAGGATAATTCATTTTTGTAGGATTCGGTTTCATTTGGTCGCAAAATGGACCATTAGTGAGTTTTCCCTGGGTCTTATTAGATAAAAAAAGCTTGACTAACTTATTTTGACATCACAAAGTAAAATATTATTTCAAGAAAGCAAGGTCTGTTCTGAACGCTTAATCTTAGACCTCAGTACCTACTTGTTGTTCTTCCACTTACGTCGCATCCATACTCCATAGTAATTTAGTGTTTTTCAAGTGAACCCCTAAGAACACTTGAGATTTTTTCCCAGTACAATTACCACGCACATTTCGGAGCGTGGCTAATGTGGAGCTGGTCCGCAGACCAATTACATCTCTTTTTATTAACCGATATGGTCATAAAAACTCCAGATCTATTCCATTGAGTTACGTGTATGTATTTTTGTTACTCCTTTGAGATATGTGCGATCTGGGTACGATCATTAAGGAAGCGTTTACAAATTTTACATAAATGGCTGGGTTTTGGTCGATTTTGTGACCGACTAAACCCTACAAAACTATCATATTAAGTCTACTCACTAATAGAGTACTTCTTTATCATAAAATTGTTAAAAAACATTATAAAAATTTTGATATTTAGTATAGCAAAAACTATTTTCCAGAACCTCTTAATCCAAAATTTACAAAAAGAGGTCGAGTTTAGGACCATTTTTCTGCTCTTATGTAGCTTATTTTGTTTGTTTGAATACCCAAAGATAGGATATAATCACTATAAAATTTGCTTGAAGATAATCCAACACTATTAAAAATTTATTTGGAAAAAGCACAAGTTAAAATTTTCACGTGTTTTACAATCATGGATAAATCTTAGTGCGTGGCAATAAGGTTTATTTTATTAATTGGTCACTGTCTGGACTTGTTGCACAAAACATTTCTGAATGTCAGTCAATACTCGGCCGCTGTCAAACAACACATTTATGAAATGCGTCCATAAAGTGCATTTAATTATATATTAATACAATTTTACGGTGTGCTATAATATAGTAAAGTCATGTCATGGCGCAATAATTCTGCTAATTGCTTTAGGAGGTTACTTTAAATTTATAATAGTTATCGACTATTGATAATAAATAATTATAATGACGTAGATATTATAAAAACTAAAGTTTTATGAGCTTTAGTATAACTTTCTATTAGCTTAATGGTCGGATCGGATATTAATTACATTGTATCTATTAGGGAACATACGTATTACCCATACAGCATACTACATAACCTGTTTGGGGGTGAAAGGGAGTCTAAACTACTTGGTCACTGGGAGGACGAGGAGATCTTGGTTTTTGTTCGCGTAGTCTTCTTAGGATAATCTCGGGTGACCAATTTCGCGCCAATTTTTAACTTGGGTTTTGCAAAAAAATATTTTTAAACCGTGTAGTTATAAAGTACATACTACGTGTACAGGAGTGGTATCTCGGCATATACGTATCGTGGATGGGTAAACAGTGGTCACGTATTACGGGTAGACCGTACGCGTACGTTCCCTCAGTACTTATTTAGATTTAAAATTTCTTCGTTTTCCGACTTCTAATTCCATTTTATTCTGGCTAACAAACACGCCTTCTTTTTCACATTTATAAATTTCTCTAAAATTACTATGAAATATGAAGTCAATAATAAAAGAATGGTAAAAAAAATATTTTTTATTAACCCTTTAATTACAACCAAACCTGGGATGTGATCTCATCATTCGGGATGACTCGCATCCAATGCGTGACCAACCCTCATCCCTGTGACCCACTGGCTTAATCGATCTTCCGTGAACATATCTGAGGCCCCTCCAAGGACCTTCTGGTAATAGCGTGCACAGAAGTGTACTGTTATGTTTTAACTTGGGGTAGGAAAATAGAAAATGCTTTTTATTTTTTTTTATTCTAAACGACACAAGTAAATGGCCTCTTGCAACAAATTTACAGATTATCTCAAAGCGTGTTGCTTTGTAAATTGAAGTTCACTTGTATAATCATCATTGCTATAAATCCATCGGGTACCAACGTAAATTATAATTGTCTAGGTATTATACTTAAATGTTCTTATGAATTAAATAATAATAGTATAAAATTCTCGCTGCTCTGTTTGCAGGCAAGACATTTTCGTCCGTTATTGGATGATTTATACAGTATTCTCCGAGCGAAGTAACCACTCTTGAAATACTGTAGTGCCTGGGACAGTCGATTCTTAAATGTCATATGGTTGCCCAAGCACTTACAGCATTCTCACAACATAGTCAGCCTAGTCTAGAGGTATGACTGGTCAATACGTCTGGAGCCAACCAGTTCCGGGTTTCCTCACGATGTTTTCCTTCACCGTTAGAGCGTCCGTGTAATTAACAAAATAATTCCGTGGGGGGTAATAACGGCCATCACCCATTGGTGCGGAACCGCACTCCCAGTGATAATTTACAAAAGAGGTGGATGAGTATAAAATTATCCGAAATCATAATTGATGATAATCATCTGAGATCATAATAATTTATAGAATGGTTTTTGTGGTTGGTTATCACTGTAGATCCTGGCTACACAGGAGTTGCAGGTGGTGGGTATGTGTGGTGGGCCAATAGCCCGTTCAAATGATAATATTATTGATTTTTTTTTAATTGAGTTCGTTAATATTATTGATAATAATATTAACGAACGAACTTATAAGCAAAGTAAAATAGTTATAATAATTACTATAATAGGAATTAATTTCCTGAATAGTGAATAAAATAATCAATAATGTAAACAACGAACACCAGATAACGCGCCCCGGCCCCGGCACCGGCCGTGAACGTTTCCTCTCGCAATTTGGGACAACTAGTTTGATAACACTATACAATATACTCATGTAGCTATGTAACATAATACCTATCATAATATAACTTTACCATCTAAATAACACAGAAAAATAACAGAAAATATTTCTCTATGATTATACTTTCTATCTACTTTTCTTCACAACAGTACTCGGTCCGCACACGATGCCACGGCGATTTGGCACGGCACGGACGAACCCGCGTACACTGTATGGTATTGATGGCCTGATATCCTTTATATTGACCTCCGCGATTGCCGACCATAAACAATACTATAATAGGACATTAGTTTTGGTGAGTGAGACAATAATATGTGATGAATTTTTATCGCGTATTCCAAATTTCCAATATTAACGGGGCAGTAAAGGGTATTTAAAATACTAAAATTATTTACCTGAATTTTTATTCATTGCGCTACACAGAAAACCCCATTCTACGTGTTCCTTTTCACTATTTTTCAACCCCCGCTCCCCCCTTCGGTGACGTAGTATAATAATTATGCCTAGACCCCCCTCCCGCCTTCACTTAGTACTTCATAACTATACACTCAAATTATATAAATAAACTATACAGTTTAAAATTATTCTAGCGAACAGAAAAAAAGTAAAAAAAATGTTAACCTCATAATTAGAGCGCCATACTCACAGCCTGCAGAATGGCCGATGAGCGAGATATTTTTTTTCCTGAATATAATGTTATTGACTACGTGACAAAAACCAAAACCTCAGAACAGATTATTAACACACACTACCGTGCGTGTGATAGCTATACCATGTTGTTACAATTGTATGTTGACGTTTCTGTCAAAGGTCGTAAACATAATAGGTTTAAAATTATATGAATTATTATGGGCGAATTTCACTTATTCGGCGAATCACAATTCACAACTCCGTTGTCGCCGGTTTTCGGCAAAGCCTTGGTATCATCCTGAATACCTACCTAAAACATGCCAAACTGCCGATAAATAAAAAATAATGTAACGGTGCATTTGCACAAGGCCGCGAGGGTTTCTTAAAATAGCTGAAATCGGAAATACCAGGTGCCGGCTTTCAGTTTTTGTCGCTTAAATGTGGTACGGATCAATCGTCTATCCTCTATGGGATGCACGTTTCCTTCGTTACAAAAATCTTTCTTTAAAATATACTAGGTACTGTAGTTGAAGAAAAAAAAAACAAAATAATGATCTTGCAATGTTGTGTTCGGAATTCAAACAGATATTACAAAACTAAAAGTCTGTAAAATAATGCTTCATGAATAATCAGACTAATCATTGGTCTCTGTGGGTCGAGACTCGAGACTCGAGCGCCAGCGAGACCAATCAAATATTATCTTTGTGAATAATGTATCACAACGACGATTATTTATTATACGCACCACTGCGGGCTAGTACCTACTACCTACTACCTCCTACTACGACCAACTAAACTCATTTGGTTATTGGTATGTAGTTGATCATTGATACTATAATTATAAGTTTGGTTCCAAAGGTTGGTTCACTGTTGTAAGTTGTAATTTTCGTCGTTATATTTTCGTAGCCGAAAACCTTATCCTAAATCTTGTTTCAAAGTAGTACCAACCTTCAAACTACCAGAGTATACAAGTTTTATGCGAAGATTTGTAACCAAGCTAAAAAACGCAAATCAAGCAATGCCTTTTAATGCCAAAATATCTGTATCTCAATTAATAAAATACAATATAGAGCCAAATAATAAACTAAAATTGAATATTTAAAAACAGTCTTATGTACAAATATATCTCTAAAAATCTATAAATAGCAAAACTTCCCCAGGTCGTCCCCACCTGGCAGAGTATCTAGCAAACTGATAGCATTGCCTCGTTGGATAGCAATGGCTATCCGTTGTGCCAGGTGTGGTGGCTTCAGTAAGCTTTTTCGATATTTTTTTATAAAGCTTATGTGCGCCCGGACCCCGTTCACCTAGGGTTTCTTCGCCTAGGGAAAACGTGTTAAAAACTCTATTCCGTATCAGTCTGCAGATGGGCTCGTCCCAAAGCCCTTGGGAAAATGTATTCTTGGGCACATTGCTGTCGGCACTAGCAATGTCCCAGGCGTCCTTGGCCTCGTCCGCTAAAGAAATAATTAAGGGGCAAGATAAGCGCCCTATTTTTTTTTAATCACTGCTTGGTTTGCGTGGACTGAAGACAAGAACGCCGGTATGGCCGGTCAGACGTTTGTAGAATGCCAAGGCCACCGAACCTTACCGGAAGCGTTGCTTGGTCCATGAGGTTGGATGACATGAGGTCCATGATGGTGGTCAAATTTTATATTAAGAATGGAAGAAAGCGTATGTTTTATGGTGTCGTCTAAACGTTTGAGGAGTTGGGGGAACTTCCAAAGTTGGCAACACCGCCAGACATACGTACAAAATTTTGAACAAATATCGAAGGAAAAGCCATGTGACAGTTAATTTGTAGAAGGCGGTCTAAAGTTTCACTAAAATTTTGTAATGTAATTGATTAGGGACGAATAATAATAATGAAAATTCTTTTTTGAACTCAAAATATAAAATTACACAAAGTAGTAAAAAAACACACGCAAAATAAAAAAGTCCAAATTAGCGGCCTTACTGCTGAATCAGTTTCTTCCGGACAACCATTAGTGTCTTCCAGGCCTCAAAATTCTTCTTTCAAAACCATCAATCAACATTTACTGTGGTAAAAACTGTGACCCAATAAACCATTTCTAACGGATATAGATGTTTGTGGTGTAGCAAAGCAAAGAAGAAAAAAACAGTATCCGCTTTACACATAAACAGATGTCTTGAAAATGTCGCTAACTAATGCAGGTGCATGCATAGTGGCATACCACTATGGTAGGAGGTATGAGGATCCATATTACGTCTAGTGTAACTAATCTTATATTTTAAACGAGACTATCTTGTATATCAAATCGTAATCTCGGCAACGGCTGCAACTATTTACATGAAATTCAGTATGCAGGGAGTTCTGGGGGAGCAAAATCGGTCTAGCTAGGTTTTAATCGCAGAGAAACTGCGCATTCCTAAATAAATAAATTAATTAAAAAATATATATATGATTGTTTATAGATTATAGGCGTGGGATAGGAACGAAGTTCGTGATTATAAAAATATTAATTTTAAGTTCTATTTGAGGTATAAAGAAAATAATAAAGACTATACATAAAAATCTTACGTTACGGACGTTTTTTCCCGGCTAGGGTACCCCTCCGCATTGCTCCATATGGAACTTCGTTCCAAAACATCGATACAATAAGTTATAGATGTTTTTATATCTAATACTTATTATTTAATAATGAACACCTTAAATATAGGTATAATAAATTAATAGAAAATTGTTAAGTTTTCATTTTTAAATTATAATATTTATATCTAATAAAGAAATATGCCGCATTAAGTATCAGTTTTTGTTTATATTTATAAAGAAAAACTGATACTTAATGAAAACATTTAGTAATTTTACTAGATGTTTACCGCGTTGTTTATACCGCGACTTCTTACGCGCAAAAAAATAATCCCGCAGGAACAGTACATTTCGCTGCGAATAAAAGTGGCCTATGTGTTAATCCAGTCTAAACTACTACCATACCAAAATTAGTTTAGTAATTATTGCGTGAAAGAGTAACAAACATCCACATATCCATAAATACAAACTATCGCGTTTATATATCATATTATTACGTAAGGATTAACATAAAGTAACTGTTTCTTTAAATATATTTTTTTAATAAATTAAAATACTTACATTGAAGTATTTAAAAATCAATCGCTAAGAAAAAGTTTCTTATAATAACAAATTATATTAGAATATTTACCAGAACGCATTTCTTGCATAAAAAGAATAAAATATTTTTTAGCATTTAATAAAAGATATCCTGCAACATAAATTACTTAATTAAAATGTAGTAACTTTTGAATTGATTTTCACTAAATATATATTTACGCAAAACATGAGTGTACGTAAGTAAGTTTTCATTCAACGGTATAAAGCTCATACATGAATAAACTCCTGAAAACATTCGCCGAAATAAAATGTAAACAAGCGGAAACAGCGCGCCAAACACAATTTTCCGTAACAAAAGTCTCGGACCGGAAAGTCTCTCGTTCATTTCCCGCCATCCGGCGTCTCGACCAACCGAAATTTGGCGCCTAAATTTCAGCTGCCAATCAGAGCGTTGGCCGCCATTTTGGACCAATGAGAACAAAGCCCGCGCTCGCGCCATAGCGTCTCTGTCATATCTCGAAAATTAGTACGACAGTGCAGTGAACCCCGACGTTAAATTGACGATTTTCCGTGAAAATAATAACAAAACCCCGTAGGTAAGCATTCACACACATTTCACATCAAAAAAACAATTTTTTAAAGTACAATTTTTACCACAAATGTCAATGCCATAGGCAATACGAATTTTATTTTGTAATTTATTTGTAACATTTCGAATCTTAGCGAAGTAAACTAATCTTAAATGTTCTTTTTTTTCTAGTATCATGTTTGAATATTTTTTTATTACAAAAGAGGTATAAATATAAGTTAATAATACTATTTTTCATTTATTCACAAACAATTTTACTAAATTTCTGATCAGCAAAATGGCGACGATACTGTTGTGCTATTAATACATCTTCTATCTCGTTCGAATGAACCGACTTTTAATGAGTTCGACAGAGACAGACACAGTTCTGATAAGAACTTTAAAGTTGTTGCACACGTAACTAGACACGTCTTCGTTCTTCGTAAACAAGTTCGATGTCAGTATTGCCAGCGTCGCGCAGAAGGTAAATTCAAATTTTAGGGAGATTAATCACTACTTCAACATTACATAAGAAATAGAAGTCAGATTGGTATTACAATTAAATGCATTTTTCAATACTGATAATTAGATGTTATTTAGTAATAAAAGTAAAATGGTAAACCTATTTTTTTTTATTAAATTATTATTGCGATTTTTTTAAACGATAGATTTAAATTTTTATAAGACTTATTAGGTAAACATAATTTTTTTTTAAAATCAGTTGAAAATGAGATCATAGGGCTGTTACATTATGCCTCTGTATAACGGCTGTGATCGTGAGCGTCAAGTCCGATACCGATTTTGTAGGCGACAAGGGAGTATCGCCCCGGCCGGAGAGTATTGAAATCGGATAAAAAATCGCTATATATTTATATATTTTATATTTATATATTTCAGACAAAATTTGCAGAAACTGAAACGGCGTTCCCCTGAGACTTGCCTTACTTAAAATACTGTAATTATTTTCATACTCGTGTGACTTATAGAAGAAGAGAAAAAGAGAAAAAAGGTTATAACTTAAAAATAGGGTGGACTTAGCATATTTTTTTATCAATATTTAAATAAAAATTTCAATTTATACAAAAAAATATTACGATAAGATTAAAATATCATACCTACTTAAAGTAAATCTTCTTTCTCTGTGTAGGTATCACGATTTACAAAATACCTTGAGAGAGATTGAGATTACATACACTACGGAAGCGATGGCATCGCTTACGTAGTGTATGTAATCTCAATCTACCTACCACCTACCGAATACATAACAATGCCAATACTAAAATAATAAATATAGCACATAAATTAATAAGTAAAATTTAAAATGTTAAATTAATAAGTATTAGGTAACTACTTATATACATAATAAGTTTAATATATTTACTTAATTATATATTAATAAAGTTTTTAAAAATAGGTATATTTTATCATCTAAATTCTAAATAATCAATTGTAAAAATGGCCAATGCACAGTGAATTATTATTATTTTGGTAATTAAAACATTATAGTAGCGCCACACTGTGTCGAGCGGCTGAACTATTTACGTGTGGGTCGCGTGTCCCGTCTGACTGGTCGCGACGCGTACGAAGGGACCGAGCCGACCCGCGTTGTTCCGCTTTACTTCGATCACGCGCAGGCGCAACTTTTATTTACCGCACTCCGCAGTTGGATTACGTACGTTCGTCGTGCGGACGTGTCGCGTTACGCCGCGTCCCTCGTGTTTTAATACGAATTGTTTACTTTTTAATATTATTCTGTATAAATAACATTACGTAATGCAACAAACAATATTATTATGCTAGTTGAGTGTTGTTAAAACTATCTATTTGTTCGTTAGGGCCGGGTGTGGGTGCTACCTGAGAGTGCGTCACTATTAGTTACAATTGGACTGTCGCGAGGAAAATGTCTACGTTGAGTGTGAGGGCACCTGGCTTCCAGACAACGATGTTGGACAGTAGATCGTTACGAGTGAGCAGTGTTACGACGCTGGACGGCGTCAGGAGAAACTTGTTCGGTTGCACAGATAGAGAGGAGAACAGAAGGTTCGTGGAGAGAGAGCTGGCGAGGCAGTTAGAATTGGACAGTCAGAGATGGGGTTTCGATTTCGCGAACGAGAAGCCGTTGCCCGGCGCGCAGAGGTTCGCGTGGCAACTGGTGCCGGCGTCCTCGATACCTGCGGCTCTACGGAGGGCACCCATCACTGTGGCGACGCCCAAACCCAAGCCCACGCCGATACAGGAGCCCAAAGTGTCTAGTCCGGAGATCAGCAAAACACAGAAAAGAATAACAGGTAAGTCAACTTCAACGCCTATTTGTTTACAATAGCAACACTTATCTTGTTATGTTCACTGATAACGTAGAATACTCGCGGTAATGTAATATCAATGTAAACATTGCTCTAACTGCGTATCATTAACGATGTTTGAGTAATGACGGCTAGTCACCAACACGAGTAGGTATCGTTAGGTATTAAGTTACGGTTTAATACAGTATGCAAACACGTACAAACGGCGCGCCGATTTATTTCATGAATCATGACGAAATCTTATTCACTTTCGCTACATGAATGAGCGATATTTACTTAGTACTAGCCACCTTTCTATCTGTTGAATGTGTAAGCTTCAGTCAATAAGTACAACACTTAAACCTGAAATTTTCGTTTTAGTAAACAAAGTTATAAGTTTTTTGGTTGAAAGTACCAAACTAACTTGCAACTTATCGTGATAGTGCGGATTGCGTTGAGACGAGATGAGAGATTATTTGCCAAGGTCAATTTACTAAGTGTATTTGTCGAGTGACATTCAGCACGAAAGCTGCATCTTTCCAGTGTCTTGAATTTCCAATTACCACAGACACCATCTATGGTTAACATACAAATTGATATAGTAAAGTAAAACTAAAGTCTTTGAACCAATATTCTTGATGGCTACGTACGTCTATCCAAGAAATACTTATTGGTTTATTTTAGGTAGTTAGCCACCGCAAAAAGCAATATTTTCGTTACGTCAATATGTTTTGATGTATTGTAAATGTTTAAATTGTAAAATAATGTCTGTCAAACGTGTTACATAATTAGTATTCAGTGTAATTGATAATAATCAGAAGTCACCTTACCCCAAAGGTGACTCTCTCGAGAGTAAGGTCGCCTAGGCAATAACAGATACAGAAACTGTACCTATTTGTGTACATTTTCTCGAGAGATATTTTAAATAGCTAATTTGTTACATTTAGGGCCTGTTTTACAATCCTACTACCATTATACATGTTCTAATAAGTGTCAGATAGGCTATTCGGAAGTTTTGTCTGCTTACTTTTATATCGAGCGACTGCTACTGATATGTTTCACAGTCTTGTGCAGCAGGCTCTAAATCATAAAATTTAATCGGTAAGCACTCTCATACATCTCAAAAATTGAAGGTATAAGCTTAGGCACGACGACAATTACTATTATATTCGTTACTTTAATCACTAGTGGCTTCAAAATACAGTAGCAAAAAATATCAAGCACAACCTCAGATTACTAAACAACCCTACATCTCAAACAAAATCGTAATTCGAAAATAATTACAGCAAACAAAAGATTTTCTAATTTTTTTATCTCTCTCAGTAGTTTCCTTATTATTAGGCCAACCCTTGCTCCGCCTCGAACTTTTATAAGAACGGACGTGCGATTTTTTGTGGACTCCGAGGTGTTAAGTGCTTTATTATGAGAGGTATTAAATAATTTGCTGAGGCATAATTAAAAATTAGGATTAAGTTCCTTGTTTCTTTAGGGTGTAAAGCTGCTTATTAATTCTGCGGTTGCGAAATTAATTATTTTATTTTGTATAGTTTTAAAGGCTGTTTTAGCTAACCAACCATTTAACAAACTAAAACATCCGTTAACATATTTTTTTAACTAGATGTCGCCCGCGATTTTGTACGCGCAAAAAGAAATATAGCGGGAACCGTACATTTTGATGCGATAAAAAGTATCCTATGCGTTAATCCAGAGTCTACATAATAAACATCCGTACATAACAATTTAACGTTTAAATAATATTAGTAAGGATTCTTTCCCGTGCGTTCCTTATTATAATGCGTGGTAATGTGTAATGTTCTTCGCTTCTTATACTCAGTACAACAAGGCTAATAGATATAACCAATTTGACCCACTTTAGTTTGTTTTGATGCGCGTAGTGACTATGATAGTAACCTCCCACGCCTGTGCCATTTTCGTCTGCATCTGCCTTACAAATGTGTACAATGTGTAACATAATTAATTACAAGCTCTTATACAATTCGTCTCAATTCCATTTTGATTATTAAATTTCAAAATCAAATAATATGTAGTAGGAAAAAATATCAAAAGACAACAATAGTCATTGAAGACTATGATTCCAACATAGTGCATACTAGCTCAGACCAAATAAAAAAGTTTTATATAATATGGTCTGAGCTTACTAGACTAAAAGTGTTAAAAACTAGTTTTTTTGTGCTACTATTATAGTATCAGTTTCTATTCAATGTAATCTATATGTAAACAAAGAAGTGTCATTGTATTTTTTTATTTCGCGGTAAATCATTTAAAATTAGGCATTAAAATTGGAAGCTTTATGGCCGCTCATATTGAGATTTGTTTTGAATCGAAATGGAGGTATAAGTTCATTAATTATAACTTAGGAGGCCATCTATGTATAAAAACGTAAAGCGGTAACAAAGTAACAAATCTCAAATTAAACTCAACATGTTTTTATTGGCAGATGTAAATCAGAGCGAAAGCCCTTTGTTTGAAACTGACCAAGCGAATAAGGGGTCCAAGGTTCCTTGAGATCCCTTTTCAATATGTAATTACGCTAGTGTCGTTGAACTCTGTCAAAATTGAACTGCGGGGTACCAAATACCTTAGAACTTATGTTACCAGTTACATTTGTAATAGAAATGGTCAAATTACATAGTGACCGTTTATTTTAATGGGCATTTGGGATTTGATATTTGACCAAGCTATTTCAATCATTTTGAAGAAAAAAAAAAGACTCGAAGGCGGCCTTTTGAGTTATACAAATACCTACCATCTCTAAGCGAACTTAAAAAAAATAAAGTACCGAAAAGTGCGTTTATACACTTTTATTTTGCCAGCGCGGCGCCATCATATTATCCCGATTTCAAAAATATATTATGTAGAACAGAATATGTCATATTATATCTATTATATTTTTGTCAAAATATGCTTTGCGCTTTTGACCTATGCTAAACAATACTCAACCATATGCAGGCTCAGCTGGGTCATACTTACGCCGGTAAATCGGGGTAATAATAATTGCATTATCTATTGTGGGTAATACGGGCCCTTACGCATTGTGATTGCGTCGCGTGCGCACCCTTTGTTCGCCCTCGCGGACACTAACGCTAACGGTTGTATTGATTTTTTAACTGTCACTTTCCCCCATAATGTACTAACTTTCCCTACACCAACGATCAATACTTTGATAGTGTACATAGTAAATTGGATTACAAGTTACAACTTACATAATATGAACATTTGGAAATGTTTTTACGTAAAAGTCCATTTGGTTAAAGGCTTCAAAAAAATCGATTGTTTATTAAACATAAAATTTTAGGTAGGTCATAAAATAATTTAGACGATAATTATGTCGATTGTAATCTCTTAACATTTTTTTATCCCAAACACGATCGAGAACACTGATGCTAACCATAGATGCGAAATAAAAAAAAATGTTAACGCGTGTTCTAAATTCAAAATTTCAACAGATAGGGGAATAACGGTCGGCGCGGGCATCTGCTACCCCCGCGTCACCCCAAGCGTTAGCGCTGCAACAATGCAGATCGATTTACATATTTTATGCAACTATGTATTACTTAACGAATTATCTCTTCAGTAATGATCAGGATTCAGGATACCTATCTTTTTACTAAAGCTTTTAAAAAAGTTTTTTTTTACGAAAAACCTTCAGTTCACAGATAACATTTCAGAATTGCCTACCGTAATGGTCGGTTAAAGCAAAAGAGATAGTGACTTGCAAATCTTGAGGCCACTTCGGGGCCATAAAATGCAGTCCTAATGGCCTGTCCATAGGAGCTCAAGCATTAAGCACTAACGCAGAAATGCAATTAGCAGTATCACCAGTTCACACGCAGTGGACGCTCCCTAAGGAAGGAGTATAATATGGTTCAGTGATCCTAACGACCAATGTACATTCGCGGACACATCCGATGTACCACTTTTGAACCTTATTACCCAGTAATAAGTTGTACCACACACCGGATCTGTCACCGATCGTACCATTAGCAAAGCCTTTTTCCAAGTGGATTCCTTTAATATATTAACTAAGAGAACATTTAACATTGCGATTTCCTGAGAAATCCTGTGTCTACTACGCCTCTACGGGAAAAAAACTAACATCAGAATGCAACTGATTCCTTGCGAAGACTTATTAGTTCTAGAATTTTCATCACGTATCTAAAGAATGTTATCTCACGAGATATATATAACTGATTATTGGTTGAGAAAACATCACAGGAATCTGTTCTTGTAAAAAATATAGGAAATGCTAGGATATCTACTTGATATTGTACCAAAGTTACTGACCGTAAGTTGAAATTAATACATTACTTTCTTTAACTTTCTTTTTACATTTCTAGGTCGTTATCACTATAAAGCTGGGTTTCTCAAAGTGTGGTACGCGAACCTCTAGGGTTTCGCCATTCGTCAGTAGGAGGTTCGCGGCAAGATTTACCTAATACGATAAAAACGAAATACAGAAATCGACTTGATGCCGAGTCATAATTTAAGTTAAAATTGTCCAAAATCGCTCCTGAAATTTACTCGATTTGCGACAAGAAACAAGCCCACCCATCACATTAATAAGATTTTTTTTTACACTGTATTTGTTACCTTTTATTGAACCTTTTTTTCTTCAAAAGTCAACTATATTAATTTGGGCTCGCTGTCATTTGGAAACTTTAACAGGGGTTGGTGGAGCCAAAAGTTTGAGAAACCCTGCTATAAAGAAACCCATAAACCCCTAAATGAACTTTCACATTGTTTAGAATTAGACTCGCACCCAAGTGTAAATCTCAAAACAATAGTAATATGTAAAATCAACAAAATAATATACCGATGTATATTAATTAGAACTATAATTTTTTATAAAAACTATAACCCGACTTTTGGCTTCGCCGTAGTCGGGTAAAAATTAACATTGGTATTTCTTAGAATAGGCTAGATGACAACATTTTTTTATTGCATAAATGAACAGTACTCTTAAATATGAGTAACTTCTCAGAAGAAACAGTATATCAAAAGTCAATATTATCAAAAGTACAGCGATTTGTATACAACACTTCGCAAGTCTCGTGAAAACGCTATAATACATACTAAAGTCGTACCTCTGTGACTTCACGTTTAGGTTAAAGTGTATGAAGTATGGAAGCAGGAACATATTTGTAAATATCTCCGATATTTGTGCGTTTAAGTTCATACTGACCATAATTAATGTTTTTGTATATGATGTAAGTAAACTACTTAATGTTGATGAATGAGGTTTTGTTTACTAATTTAGCTAATAAAAAATTATTATTTTTTTCTACTTTTTAGATTTCCCTAATTACTAAACTACACATAAAATATATTTTTTTACATTTACCAAGTAGTAATGCCTGAACATTTCTCAGTATATTAATGAAACTAAATATTTTAGATGTAGTCATCATCCCTATTGTACTTTTTTTAATTTATGCAACATTATAACTGTAATCCCAGCAGTAACAAAATATTATGTTACAGCACTAGCACAACAACATAACGGAACAGTTATCCGAAAACCAGAAAGTCAAAACGGAATGGCAACCACGCACTTTCTAATTGCCGTGCTGATGAAAGTGGCGGACTGCACGCACTTGTTACTTATTTAAATGGCCCCGCCCGTTCATAAGCATCTCAGTTAGGAGTATCAGGATGCTGGAGTAAGCGTACCACTAATGGTACAAATAAGGATCTTGTAACCATCGTTTATATACGAATGACTCTCCATAATTTTATCCTAATTCTCGTTATACTCAAGACTGTTATTGGCAAGCAGTCATCTTAAATCTGTTAGAAAGCCTTTGGCAACTTTTTCATCTTTGACGATTTTTTTACTTCTTCTAAAAATAAAGATTTTTGCAGGAAGAAATAAGCTTTCTTTGTGCAAAATCTTTCATTATCTGCGGAGTTATGTTGGTTTTCGGAGATGAACAAGAACTGGATATTTTACCTAACAAGCCCGTCGATCACAAAAAACTCCTGACCAAAACCAGCTGATGTTCCGGCGGCTGCGCCCGTTCTCGGGAGCACGTCTTTGTGCTTCAAATCAATTATGGGTCATTCCTGCGCCAGTGAAAGTACTCTCGCTTTCGACACTTCCCGATTGTGACAATGGGATGAAGGACATGCCCAGTGCCAGATTTACTGCAAGTAACTGTACAGTACGACTTGGCTCTGTGCAATCATCGTATTTTCATGGCAGCGAGCAGCGACCGACAATGTATTATAGGACACGAAAATACCTGAAAGACAGTAAGAACCTAGGTGTAGATACTGCAATCCTACTACTATTATAAATTAAAATAATAAAATAAAAAAATATAAAATAAAAAGTTTGTGAGGATAGATGGATGGATGGATGTATATTTCACGCAAAAAGTAGTAAACGGATTTTGATGAAATTTTGTATGGTAGTAATTTAAGCTCTGGAATAACACAGAAGCTACTTTTTATCCCGAAAAAGTACAGTATTTCCGTGGGATACTGTGTTTACGCGGGCGGAGACGCGAGCAAATGCTAGTTGTAAAATAAAAATAGTCCTCGATATCTATGGCATGTCGTGCCAACAAAATGAATATTAACATGATATTAACTTAATAACACGTATATTGGCTATACGCCTATAATCAGCAGATGGTCCAATATGCTGGGTCAATATTTCACACATCAGCGAAGTTCCCATGTCTGCAACATTTAGTATTGGGCAGGGGATGTAATTGCCGGTATCAGTTATCGGCTAAACGGTTCCCAGGCCCACGTGCGATCGTTACACTTAAACAAACAAGCCATTGTTTCAAATCGATACCGATAGTGGGAATATAGAGTTTGGTAGACTGGACAGTTAGGAAGTTGGGCATTTTGAAAACTACTACACTTACAATCTCTTCTGTGTTCTGACCAAGTACGGTGTTTTTATAAATATATAATAATCGAATTGCGAATATGCGACAACTCGACCGATGGCATTGTATACTTAAAATCAGGAGAGTAATCATTTAATATTAAGTACTAACGCCATTTAAAATAACGTGTTGTTCAAAAATATTTTGGACTACCTAGTACTTTTGTTACACAACTGCATAATTCACGGACAGGATATAAATTACTAATTAACAATAACGAACCCCACGCTGTAACAGATCACCCGTGGTTGCTTATTATAAAACGAGGGTGGGTTTTACTGGGACCGACAGTTGTGTGTGGCGAAATCAATAAAATATTAATTATGATAAAACGAACAATACGTCAGGCACAGTAAAAAATAATATTCAAACAAAAAGCTATGGACGTCAATTTACTTCCAATGAAAGCAGGAACTTATACAGCTAATCTCGTTAAAACGACTCGTTCACAAACAATCAGATTCCATTACTTTCAATTGATTTTTTCTGTACACGTCAATTTTCATTTGCCGCCATTTTTATATTTTGACAGCTTACAACAAAAGCGCCGGCCCGAATTTTTTTATTATCAATATATCACACATCGAGGTTATTGTTTTAAGCTGTTGTAGATGTATTTAAATAAAAACGGTAATGTTCCGGGTAGTGCACAGGTCAGCTGCTAGTAACGGACTTTTGTGGTTTGTAAATTGTAACCCTTACCGAACAAACCTTGCAGGTGGCAAAATTACAGGTGCTTAATTATAGGCGCTTACACGTCTTACATTATGGTCTTCACTAATAAAGTAAGTAACATGATAATTGAAGTTACAAATTAGGAATTAAGCTAGCTAATGAAAAGTTATTGACAATAAAGATTGATTACGCATATTAAAGATTTATCATAAAATTATATTATGTGTGGCTAGTAGCTATTTATACGGAATTTTTTTATAATCTAGGTTGTAACTTCCAAGTAATGTAGCGGAAATTGAGCTGGCAAGTGGCTGGCAATAATAATGTTAAAAACATGCTATCATCTTTGACATCATTTCACTTGTATGATGTGTATCTAACTTTTTCTATATACTGTTTTTTGCACCTTATGTAATAAGCAATTTGCTCTTCTGAGCACAAAAGTGACTGAAATTCATATTATCTCTTAAATCTAATGCCGGAATTCTCAAACTCTTCTTAAATTTAAGAGACTCCTAAATTGCATTCTGACTGGCGACTGCCTATACTTGATTAAAGGAAAGCATGTGGCTTGGGAGCTTCTTAAGTGTTTGAAATTAGACCTTGATTATAAAAGTTTAGTCCAACTTCTTGTTCCCAAATGTCTTCTCACCCCTCTCGCGATACTTGTGCATGTAATTTGTGAGTTAACATGTTGATCACTTCCAAACACTTGCCCACGTGGTCGTTTCCTGGTCAACCGTCGTGGGAACCGGGGCCCTTCTGTAATTAGCCCTAACGATCAAGGGTTGATCTCGATACGATATGACCACGAAAGGATACACTAGAGAGTAACCACAGATATTAAGTTACTCAAGAGTTACTCCTGCTTTTACATAGATAACACAGTATACGATTACAACGATTATAGGCTGATAAAATATAAAGGTAATTTTTAAGAGGTCAAAATCGGTTTTCGGATCTAGAGCAATATAAAGTAAACTGTTTTGAACACTAGTAACTAACGGCCTGCCCCAGCTTCGCGCGGGTGCAATACATATAAAGCTTCCTCTTGAATCACTCTATCTATTGATGAACACTGCATTAAATCCGTTGAGTAGTTTAAAAGATGTAAGCTACTACTAGCTTTTGCCCGCGGCTCCGCCCGCGTAAATACAGTATCCCACGGGAACACTGTACGTTTTCGGGATAAAAAGTAGCCTTTGTGTTAATCCAGAGCTCAAACTACTACCATACCAAATTTCATCAAAATCCGTTCTGTAGTTTTTGCATGAAAGTGTAACAAACATCTTTCCATCCATACATCCATCCATCCCAACTTTCACATTTATAATAGTAGTAGGATGCAAAGAAACATTTCAAAAACATGGAAAATAATAAAGCATCACGGGTGTTATAAAAAGTTATAAAAATTGTGTACTTACCGCGTTTGGTCAACAAAAAACTGTCAACGTCATAAAAAACTCACAACTGAGAACTATTTACGTTACTGGTCATTTCTACGTGGTTGGATTTAGAATCAACATCATTTCCATCATTATGGTAATGATATTCTTAGCTGTCGACAGAGAAAGGGCGTGAAAGATGATGTTCTCCTTTGTCAATACGAATAAATCAAACATTTAATTCCACTTGAAATGAAAAGGACAGTACTGGCGGTTGGATTAGCTCAGGGATACGTTACATATTAATATTATCTAGTGGTCGCCCGTGACTTTATCCGAAAGAAAATGTATGCCATAAAAGCCGTTTTATCCCAAAATCTTGGGTTGAATAGACTACTTGACTCATATTTAATTTCATACATTGAAGGATCATTTCCTTTAGTACTTAGCTTAGGAAAACGTATTTTAGATATCATAAATTAAAAACTTAATATTGATAAATAAAGTTGATTTAAAAATATGTATTTTTGTTTTTTAATTTCTACTGATGAAAGCACCTCGAAGTAACTTCCGGAAAGGATGTGACGACACAAACATACTAAACATATTATAGTAGTGAAACGGAACGTGTTTCTGTAAATTAATAGTTCATGACATAAAGTCATTATTTATGTATTTTGTTTCCTCTAATCCCATGCTATATTGAATTAGCTCAAAATGGTTCTCCTGTATTCTTTTCCATGTTTGTTCTAAAACTCTTATTTACTTTATATTTACTTAATCTACATTTATGTCAAAACGTCAAACGGAACGTCACACCGCCATTTTACTACTTCGGACTATAGCACAGATTACATATAGTACTAGTATGACGTCACAGCACAGATAATCTATCAACCAACATGGCGAATAGTGTTTTCGGCGGTTTTTAAAAAGTGTATTTTTAAAATAACTTTTGTAGGTTTTTAGGTTTCAAAAGAATGTATTTTTTTTTGTGTAGTGAAACAATTATGAAGCGTTTAGGACATAAACAAAAATAAAATAATACAAACACAAAAAAAACAAGGTCTAGTAGCCTATTATATCTATACTCTGTTCGAATCGAATTTAATCTTTTTTGAAACATTGACCAATTAATATTGGTCAATGTTTTTGTTTACAAAAAGACATTTTGTTTACATAATATTAATTATGTATTTTTATTTACTGGATGATGGCTGTACCAGTGACTAGACTCAGTAAAATAAGCCATTATTTTAAAGGTTTCGTTTTCGTTTTAATACGTTTCTAAAATAAACTCCCAGAAAATGACAAAAATTGAGAACCATCCTTCGCCACTGCTGTACCATATTTAAAGTGCTTTCAAAATCGATATTCATATTCCGTTTAACACAGTGTACAGCATGACACACACTTCATTGTACACTTAGCTCCAGTGTTGACAGTCATGTTTACTTAGTTGCGTGAGTGGGAAGTGTACTCGTAGCTTATTTGACTGTAGGTACATTTACCAAATACACGTTAAACTTTTGTCTTTAGACTGGGACTACATTATCAGCTCAGTATTTGCGCAGAGTTCTATTTTCAGCCGGCCTGCCGGAGAGATTCCGGATATTATGCACTCCGAGGCTTATTTGGCAAAAAAAAATTCAAGCGTCTTTTACATATCAGGCATTAGCATTGCAATTTACAACACTTTTCCCAAACTTCAAACCTTTTTCACAATTTTAAAACTCGAACGCCAGGAATTATTAACATTTTTTTTTTATTTAATCTTAATTACACGGTAGGGTCAATCCCTTCTCGACCCTTGAAATTGTTGACACCAATACCATAGAACATGTGTGAACTCTCAACTTATCAACAATTCGTTATTTGTGACGATTCAAGTATCACAAATGCGTTCCCCAGAAAATGATGGATTGATATAAATGGCCTTTTATGGTAATGACGGATTCAAATGTAAATTCCACGTCCTCGTAGGACAACTGAATAAATATTCGTATTGTTGTTTGTTACTGTACTTGAAGAAAGAATAATTATTCCTGTAATTATAGTGCCCATATTAATGTTACTTCGCTAGGTACCATCGTTGACCACTAAACGTTTCCACATAATATATACTATGTAGTTCAAACTTTACCTGTCTATGTAGGTTTAATATTCTAGAATCTATTTATATAACCTAACCTAAGCAATGCTTTGACAATTTTCTTTGGGTTATTTTCGAAGTATTTCGTAGTTTTTACTCAATCTGGCATATAACCTACCCTAATAAAACGTTAGTTCCCACACCTCATGTCAGTTGTCACACGTCACACTAATGAGTCAGTCAAACATGACCCGTGAGCCGTGAGCCTGAGGTGACAATGTCAACACGGTAGAGCCCAGGGCTGTCACAAGCGTTATTGTTTGAAAATAGGTTTTGACAAATGAGAATTACCAAAAAATGGAGAAGAATTTTGGTTGAGCTGAAATATTTCTTAAACGCAGAAATATTAGGAATAACTGACATCTTATATTACACTCAAGAGGAAGTGTATAATTTAATGATAAACCAACCATATAAGGTAAATTCTATAAATGATGCTTCACTGCATTGCAAAGTTATAAAACAAGAACATTTACAGTAAATTAAATATTCTTCTCACAATTTGATCGATGGATCGCCGCATCAAAGAGATCCATCCCTCGTCAAACTGTTCCGTCCCATCCATTCAAAACCGCTACAATAAAAATAAGACGATTGTACGAGAAATATATTAATATTTCATACATTATATTAGGAGATATGGAATGAGTTATATTGTGTTACAATTTCAGTTTATTGTATTGTATGGAACCTAATTGTGTGTGAACGGATTTGAGTAGCCGATATGAATTTTTATTACGATGTTTTTGTTACGTGTGGGTCGAAATGACCCTCGCCCGTTGAATAATTAATATTTAATATTGGGCCTGATATGTAACAAATTCACTGTCATATTTTATTATGAGAAAGTCAAAGTATTGAATGCGCCTTATGTAGAGTTAGACAATAGACTGTAAAGTTTCGTCAAATTGTTGGAAATCTCTCCGTCCAACTGTTCTTACGGTTCCGTACCCAAAGGTACAACAAACATGTTTTTGCCGTTTTGTACGGAACCCTTCGTGCGCGAGTCCTACTCGCACTTGGCTGTATTGAAAAGTTGCGGTACCTAATGTAAATAATAAATTTGTAAATTGCACAAAAAATACATGTCTTATACATAACATATGGTATTAATAATGTAAAATACGATCTGCTTAATCAGATCTCAGTTCTTACGTATCTCAGTGGTATAATCTTATGTTATCTACAAAGGAAAAAATATAAAGCATGTGCTAATGAGCGGCGCGAATAGTTTTAATTCGCTTAAGCTGTGATTTTTATTATAACACATCGTTATGAAGATAAATAATAATCATAATAATTAATAAAACAACTCAAGTATGTCTAATATGTACGAATCGTATTTTAAAATACTTTAATTAAATTGATTAAAAACGGTGCAGTTTTTGCACAGCAAAAGCTAGTGTTAGATAACTTTTCAAACATATGGAAATGACATAAACAAAGATAACAAATTGTTGATTAAAAAAAACTTAACTGGTAGCGACGTTGGTAGTGAGATTAGGTGGATACTTAGCAATATGTACTCACTAGCTTTTGCCCGCGGCTCCGCCCGCGTCAATACAGTATCCCACGGGATGTTAATCCAGAGCTTAAACTATTATCATATCAATGGAGATCGGCAAGTCGCCATACATTTACTGCCTGGTAATAAAAATACGAGACTACAAAAAGTATTTATTGTAAGTTGTACTTTATGAACATAGGAACAAAAGAAGCAATAATATTATACGTCAAACTCGGGGTATAAAAGATAATTGATTAAATATAACTTAACTTATTGTTCAATTGTTTGCTCTAGTGGCGGGTTGCGGAAAAGCGACATCTATTATTTGCAGTGTCAATTACGTAATGAAATTAATAACTTGTTTGTTTGGAAACGCAATATGCTAACAGATAAATGATAGATGTCGCTTTCACGTTATGAAAAGCAAAAACAATAAATAGTTTCTTAGTATATAAATAGTAAATATAAATAGTATAGAGGAATCTATTTCACACCCCAAGTAACATTTTAAACAAAAGAAAATAACTTTATACTCCAAAATTCAAATAAATTTATCTACTGGGCCACTAGATGGAGCTTTTACGCCTCAAATTGTCAATTTATAGCATGATAACCATAGACTATATAGAATGATGATAACGATTACCTTATAGTAGGATTCGCCAGTGTCCTTTCATCAGAGTCCTTTGAGTAGTTTTTTCGTGAAAGAATAACAAACATCCATCCATCCGTCCATCATAAGACTATTTAAAAACTAGCTTTTTAACGCTTCTCCGCTCACATAAATATACTATCCCACGAGAATACTGTTGTTTTCCGGGATAAAAAGTAGCCATGTTTTATTCCAGAGCCTAAACTACTACTACCATACATACGATTTTCATCGAAATCCGTTCAGTAGTTTTTGCGTGATCTAACAAACAAAACGTGATCGAATAAACAAACTTTCACATTTAGCCAACTAATTTACCACCCATTCCTCTCTCAGAAACCTCCAAAAAGGTTACTTCGTAAACATCAGAGCTGTTGATACGCGTATGCTCTACCGCAGTGCCGTAAATTGGCAAAAAAAACTATAAGAAAAGAACGGAACACATTCTACCACATCGTAATTTAGCAAATGCGTTACGTTGTTACCGCTAAGCAGAGGCCCTCCAGGGTTTGCGTTAACGGTACCAGCCACCAAGCCCTATTATTTACGAGACGAGTCGGCTAAGCACTATAAAGCTGCCGCATGCCGAAGCGGCAATAGGTGGAAAATCGCAGATTGAATCTTGTAGATGTACTTCCTAAGGCCACGATAGTAGTAGTCCCGCTAGTGTAAAACCGGCCAAGTGTCGAGTCGCACTCGCGCACCAAGGGTAGGAGCCCCCTTTAAATATTTATTCTACTCTGGTTTTAGGATTTGTTGTTATAGCGGCGGCAACAGAAATACATCATGTGAAATTATCAACTGTCCAGCTAGCACGGTTAAGGAGATACAGCCTGGTGACAGACAGACAGCGAAGTCTCAGTAATAGGGTCCCGTTTTTACCCTTTGGGTACGGATCCCTTAAAACAAAATAACTAGTTTTACCATAAGTAAATCAAATGGTAGTTTTCTTACTTGTCGAATGAGACGTTTTTATTATAGTAAAATCACAGGCGCGACTTGCGAGCCTCTCGCTTTAAGAAGCGCTTGAGAATTCGGACGTCATCCTTCGAAAGTAATGTAATGTCATCTAGATATTTCCAGATTCTTGATTCCTGTTTTATCTTAACAAATACATAGATATAAGCTTAAATATGAAACAAGAAGGCTACACTTCGCTAGCACGCAAAGTAGCCGCGGGCAATAACAAGTGTATTTAGAAACAACGCGAAGTATAACAGTTTGGGAAACTGTTAGATTCGCGAAGTCGTAGTTAGGGGTCGACGAACCAGCTAGTGCTATTGAACGTAAGGCCATACCCAACATATGGCCACTGCCGAAAAACAAAAATATAAACGAAAGGTGCGAAGTAGAGTCAGTTTTATAATATAACATGACCTGGTTTTCCTGACAGTGTTTATGGTAGGTTCAGTAATTAGTACCTACAACTTTCCCCGCGGGTTCAAATCCGCCCAAATTTTTATTCGACTAACTGCAACTTGTTCCACATTTTTGTTTATTTATTTAAATTACGTTTTATCTCAAAAATTACGATTATTAAAATTATTACTCAATAACCAGATTACAAATTGTGAAACTATAAATACTCATGTAATCATCATTATCAAATATGTCGGATGTCGTGATGTTTTAGTTATTAGCCAGTCACGACTCACGACTTTTTAATTAGATATTAATTAACTTTGACAATCATTAATTCATTACACAATTAGTAGAATATTGCGTTACTTTAGAGTATTTTATAATTTGCAGTACTTCTATGGTGTTTTTAACTGCCAATATTTGTTATAATTAGTTGTAGAACTATCTGGTTGTTTTATAAAATCAAAACTCGTGTTTGAATAACCACTGGTTCTGACGTGGTCACTTAACACAATGTGACGGAACTATGTCGACTCTGAACTCTGTTGATGATGTCAATAATCATGTGACCGAATCGTCAGTTGTGACATTGCGACACAGTGTGCCCGCAGCTTTAGCAGTAGCTAACGGTACAACCGCGAGGTCATTTGGAAGTAGTACGCACTCAAATGATCTTGACTCATAGGCTACTTGTTTAGTGACCACAAAATGCCCATTTTAATTTAAGTTCTGAATCTAGCAGTGGCGAAGGCTGGCTCTCCTACATAGGAAAGCACTACCCTATATAATACTTAATAGGTAGGGATTTGGATGAGGGTCTTCAAAAGGTAAGTGGTGAGTGAAGCTGATAGGAATGGAGTTATAGGAACTCCACGCCACTGGAATCTAGGTACTCGGGACCATCTGTTCATGTTCATCATAACAAAAGCGGTTTGTTTGTAGACAGATATTTTTTTAATAATAAAAATAGTAAGGTACAATTAAAATTATCTTTTCAATTCAGTAAATAATATGGAATTTAATTTATTAGATCTATCTTGTTTCATAAACATAAGTGTAGGAGTATATCATTGAAAATAACAAAGATATCAACGTTTAAATTAGTCAATTAGACAGAGAGATCCGAGGTGTAACGTGACGTCATATTACACGACTTGCATGGAAAATTCATACAGACTAAAAACTTTGATCGCACGTCTTGCTCATTTTTCAACAGATTTTGGCGATTTTTTCACCATTTTCTATTATTTTTCAGTGTATTCCTACTTATTATTATTTTTTAGTTTCAGTTTTTATCATGTAATTTGATGAATTTGTGGTTGATGAACCACAAAAATGCTCGAAATGAAATTGTTACTCAATTAATTCATGTAAACAAAATGTGTTTGTTTACAAAACATGTCGCGGATTGTCGCGTCGCGCTTCGGCGGGAACCGCTAGTTTATTTAGTAATTTAGTATAGGTAATTAGTTATCCTAGTGTAGGAGTGAGGTGCTTGAACCGTGTAACAGTTTGTGTTGTATAATCAATTGCATGCCTATGTAAAGACAGCTAGCTGGTTCTAGTCAGTGCTAGTGTGTGAAAATATATTACCATCTAGTTTGGTACCTGAATCTGGAGTGTATAACCTCCAGAGTCTCTAATAAGGGATATTTTGTGCTGAAATTCTTACAAGTTTGCCTACTGGTCGTAATGTTTTCGTCCATGTTATTTACCTCTAAGTCTGCAATAACAATGCACTTATCAAGTTACCAATTATTATCATACACACCTTAGTAAATAAATACACGTGTATATGCAAAATGTATGAAACCATATTTTTATAACAAAGTTTGTGCGTCTCTCTCGCGCGCGTATCCGAATTGAATGGCGAATACTACGGTCATTGAGGTTATTCAACTTGGTAGTTTTGGATGTTTATTTCATACATTCACTTTTAACAATCACAGCTCTCCCGTTAACATGTTTTGGTCAAGAAGTCTCGAGATCTTTTAGATTTGTACAATGTCTATAAAAACGAACGTTTAAGGTGTTTTAAAAGCCAGGAGCCCGAGCACAATCAATTTGCGAAGATGTACTCGTATCGTTATCGATGACGTTACGAATACTTGGTCGCAAATTGTTCGTGCTTGGGCTTCTGTTCAAAACAATGTTTAGTACGTAAAGACCTTGTAAAATAACCTTGTATTTAATGTAAACAATAAACATACAAAAAGGCATTTACGTGATCAAAACAGTAGCTTAATCCAACACTTGTTAAAATAAATTCATGAGATTTAACAATTATTAAAACTGAAACAATAAAACTAATACAATATCATCAATGTAGATATTATAACTATACCAATATAAAACATTTGAATTAAATATGGTATCAACTTAAGCTGTAAAGGTTAAATTAGAAAGTTAGTTTATAGTTTCACTTGCTAATTAATGTGTCATTCTATTACTACTTACTACTACTATAATTACCCAGTTATAGCAAAAATATAGTAAAACATTGTTATGGATATAGGTTAATTTGATTAAACATTTAATTTCGAATACACTAAGGTTCGGTAAAATCGATTACGGATATTTTGGGCATATGATCTACTGCTTATGTATAGACGTTAAGGCAGAAAAGTAATTTTTATACTAAAAAAAAAACCCTTTATATTGGGGGTCGGGGGAGTTTGCGTTGAGCGGAGATTCACCCATTGTGTGATGATTTTTTAACTACGAGTATGAGTATGACAATATTTTTTTTCGCCTAAACGTCTTTATATGAGCAGTAGATCATATCGTAGTTGATTTTACCAAACCTTATAGTTCCTGGATAACCAAGAATTAATCGGATCTTTAGTAGATTGAAAAAAAAAAAAAGAATTACAAAAATATTTTACCGGGGTTCGAACCCACCACATTCCGAATTTCCGAACAACGCAGAAATTAACCAAACTGTCAATCGGACTGACATTATAGAGTCGAAATTATTGATATAATATTCTCTCACGACGAAAAAAAACATGCATATAACTAAAAAATGCGCAGTTTCTCAGGGATAAAACCTAGCTAGACCGATTTTTCTCCCCTATAACTAAATTTCATGCTAATACTTGCTACGATTATATAATATACAAGATTGTTTCGTTTATAGTATAAAATTAGATTGACTAAATAATAACACTAAATGACTAAGAAACTAAGATTTTATTTAAATCCTAACTTACGTGTACGGTTATGTTTGAAGCCTGTGGGGTTAGCAGGAACAATTGACGACTACGCATTCGTAACGTTATCGAAAGAGAATTGTATGAAAGGTCAACGACAGCGTCCATACAACTGACATTCGATAACGTTACGAATACTTAGTTGTCAAATATTCCTGCTTGAGCTACTGGTCAAATGAATTTCCGCCTGTCATACACACGTAATGGTGTTTTTGTATGGTGTATTAGCTCGTCAGTCGTAACACCCGCGTGCGTCCTTCATGGTGGTGGATGGTTAATACTTGTCGTTACAATATATTTTAATAAACTTTTCTTCTCCTTAATGTTGGAATAAAGACTTCCAAATTAAAAACTGTCTAGGCCCTTTATTCGCTTTTTAACTAAATTATATACAATTTGGTTACCCGTATAATAAATACATAAATAGGTACAATTTAGAATAAATCTTAGGTAATAATTATTTAAATACATGCGAGACCGCTAGACTCGAGGACGCACTATTACATTAATGATTGCTCGTTTAGAACATAATTGCACGGAAATATTTCAGGTTAAAACACACTTAATCGACTCCAATTTACTCTTAAAAGTACCTATAATGCCATTACTATTTAAATTACATTCTGAAGTTAGATTGATGTTATTAAACCCGAAGATCTCTCTTCAAGTCATTAAAATATACATAATGTAAGTGTTTTGACGTCCTTGCTAATATTATAAACGTGAAAGTTTGTATGGATGTGTGTACGTTTGTTACTCTCCCATGCAATAACTACTGAACGGATATTGACCAAATTTGGTTAGTAGTAATTTGGTAAGTTTAGACCCTGAAAACATATAGACATTTAATCGCAGCAAAATTCACGGTTCCCGCGCAATCTCAAAGTCACAGACAATATCTAGTATCGCATAACTGACCGTGTATAAGCAAAAATGTATTTTATTTTATGGAACTTTTGTTTAATACATTTAGTTTATTGTTATTGCTGTCTGCATAGGATTTCGAGACGCTTATGTAAGGTTTGACTCAAATTTATTCACACGACCGTATAATTTTGTTCCGTAGTTTCTGTATCTTATATACGAACGGCTAACATTTTGTAGATCATAAGCTATTTTATGGGTAGAGCTGCGTCAAACTAAAATACTTGCTTCGCTATGTTAGCAAGCATGTCTGACGATATTGGGTCAAGTACAACTACCTAATATAGGGTTCCGTACCCAAACGGTGAAAACGACATGTCGCCAGCCAGGCTGTAATCTCATGAACCGTAATAGCTAACAACCGCCCTAAGATTGGACTAGAAAAGAGGCACCTTGATACCGAAGTTTTAATTTTTTAGTCTAATCTTAACGGAACGAAGAAACTAATAATTTATTATAATGTTCTGTCTAAAGCATGTTGTCCTTATCTAAGCATAAAAACAACAGAAACGCAATAGATATTGTTTTATATGATGTGTCAGGGGTTATCTTCCACCCTGAGAACTGTGTCAGTGGGTACTGGTTACCCACTAACCCTGTTTCTATTTCAAATCCTACTACACACTGATACTTTATCTAAGACTTCAAGGTGCAGATAAAGTATTTGGTTGTCTACGCTAATATATTATAAAGAGGAAAGATTTGTTCGTTTGCGTCGAATAGGCGCCGAAACTACTGGGCAGATTTTGATGAAATTTGGTTTAGATACAGATCAGACCACGAGGAAGGGCATAGGCATTCTATCGCGTCAAAATGTACGGTTCCAGCGGGATTACCTTTTGCGCGGAAAAACTAAACATGTATATTGAAAATGTTCATTTAGTGCTGTGAAAACAATAGATTACACCTAGTTCGCCTTTGTATTATTATCATGACGTTCTTTTGATAAGACATACAAAGCAGAATAATAAATCACTCTATCCTTCGTTATCGTAATACATCTACTATAGGGATTTATTTTCACCGAATGTGCAAAGGATCTGTTTAGTGTTTACTATCTAGTGAAGATTTGTTATGACTAAACTATTTCTTTGAATACCTAACATCCCTAATCTAAGGTCAAAGTGTTATTCTCTGCCACAAGAATTGCATCCACTTAGTTTCTTAGAAATACTCCATCATAGGTGACGCCAACGCTAACGTCCTCAGAATTCAAAAGGATTCGTTTTTTTACACCAGAAAGGGACAGCACGATAAACATATTCCGTCTCGCTCTTGGACCGATTTCGGTTCCGACAAAAAAAAATTGTTTTGATCTTTTTTCGTCACGGGAGCATACGACGCTACGTAGTATTTCACAAGTGACAAATGCTTTTTATTCACACTTTAATTTTGTTTTTGTGTAGCTTTTTACTGTCTGTTATACTTTCTGCTAACAGATGACAAACAAATTATGCAATACTCCGCTATAGTTGTGAATCTACTACAAGATGAGACCTATTGCAAGATGTAGAGCCGCGTAATTAATAAATATTTCAACGATAAATACTTGATTAGTAAATGCCAAAGTTCTCGAATAATATTACGAAATTTGTAATATTCGATCGTAACATCGAAATGCAAAACATGTTATTTTCCTTATCGCCACTATTCGGGTCAGCGTGTTTCGCAGCAGCTTATCTCAGTATAATATAATTCGAGCGATTTAAAAAAAACAAATTTAATTGATCAGAAATAATTGTTCTATCTGCGGGGAAGCTGAGCGGCCACTAGATGCAATCTCGCCTGAGATGCGCGGTCAACGACCTCCGAGCGAGACGACGGTATAAGCGCGAGCGAGACGAGTAGGATGCGCGTACGCACCAAAAAGGAATGAAAATTATTGTATTATTGTTGTAATCCTTTTAGTGCGTGGTAGATGTGTGCGTCTAACACTGACACGCTTGTTATTGTTCGTAATAAGCGCACACAGACAGACGAAATGGTGATCTGGAACTATTCAGACCTGCACAATAGGAACAAATGTTAAATGAGGCCGATTCCAGGCTTAAGCCATTATGATTTATAAATGCTGTGTTTAGTTGAATGGTATGGGATTAGTTTTGTTTCTTATTCGAATTCCCGACGGACGGACACGTCCCCGTCGTTTCAGATCAACGTTCAATGGGTTTTGATATGGAAATCTATATTTTTGGTACAATTTACTCACAAAATATAAAGGATTCTTTCGCATAATTTTTTGCTGTCCTAAGAAAACATTCCCGCCAAACATGTTACATGGCCCGCGATTCCCATAGGCCGCGATAATTTCTAATAATTATGCAACAACCGTACCCGCGCGCTGCGTCCACGAGCTAGCACAACGGACAATGTGCATTCAGCCATTCTTATTCAAATACAAAAATCCTCATAAAACGTACTGTTTATTGCTCAAAATACACAAATAAGGTCCCATGGTCATCGTGGGGTCAAACCGTCTATTGTTGCCCTAAGTCGCACTATGGAGTAGGTTACGGGGGGACAGAGGTGGTGACATCTTAGAAAGAATAGACCCCAGCTGTACATAGGTTATGTAAATGAGATTTAATTGAGTTTATAATGGACAGAATGATGAATTCCTCTACTCGGGGAGGCGCGATAACTATAATGACACAGCTTTATTTCAAATTCCAAATTGGAATGTTTTTTCGTCATCAATCATCGTGCAATAGTCATCACCATGATGCCTCTGTTCATCTAAAACTAACTAATAACTAACCTAACCTAACTCAGTTGTTTTCCCTCGCGTTAAGGTTTTGTATAAAAAAAAGCTAGCTGGGTCCCGCAACTTCGTTTACGTGTAACCATTAATGGAAACGGAACCCTAAGATAAAAGTAGCCAGTTACTCCTTGTAACATCAGCTATCTGCCAGTGAAAGTCCGGTCTAATTCGGTCCGGCTGTTTCAGAGATTATCCGGAACAAAGACAGACAGAGAGAAACATTTAAATATTTTTTTTTGTCTAAGTACCGTATAACTGTCTATCATATGCATTTAGTGCTAAGCCGTTAATTTTGAATTACAAATGGACACTTCAATTTTCTTTATTTGTACATGCAATGCTCGAGGTATAGCAACGTGGCGTAATATAATATCAACAAGTAACAGGAAACGCCAGCTCGAATTGCATTTTTATTTGGTCATTTGCTGTATTCCGATACTCACAAGTCATAACCGATGCCAATAATCACAAGTTATATTTGCTCAGGGAGGTTTCTGTTGCTACACAATTATTTAACCATAACACTACTTACAAAAACCAAGTACGTAACGAAAATTTATGATGGAAACGTAATCTTGCTCCGAAAACGTTTTACAGTTAAACCGACAGCAGAACTAAGTAGGCTTAAAATTATGATGTTGCAATAGCGATTTCACGGTAAAGCGTACCAAGATGGATAATTCCGTCTCAATTCAGCGACAAGTGACAACCGAAAAGGCGCACCTCGAAGTAAGACAAAAGGTCCCATCGTTTACCTCTTAAAGATATAGTGTTATCTGTGGTTGTGTTTAGATAACCATAGTTTAACTTGGAGAGGAAGCTAGGGAACAGTTGGGGTAAACACGTCGCACGTGCGAGCTCTAGCCCTTAGTTTATTTACCCAAGATACGGTTCCTGTAGGGAGACATCTGGCCTCGTACAAATTACGCAATTTTAACACAAGATAACGGGATTTTGAAGTCGTGTATTTAATAACGTAAAAAAATCGCGGTCAAATCTAGCAACATGAGTATGTTCTGAAAAATTGAGATCGAAACGCCAAAAATACCTCGCGCAAATATTGTCAGATTTTACCAATGATCTGTAAAATGTTAAACTGTAGAACAATATTAAAACAATTTAAAAGCACATAGAAATCATAGAATAAGTCAATGTGTAATTATTAGACCTTTTGAAATTGTTATAAGGCATATTAAAGTAACAATATATCGATGGGGAAGGCGCATTCACCTCGGCACAATGTGTATTGCAGGTCGCACAAAGGATTCTGCAAGTGACCCACTAAGGGATAAGGTCAAAGAACCCTGGACCCTTGACAAATACCTGTGGTTCAACAATTGTACGAAAAATAAGATCAGACATCAATATTGATGTCAATTCTTTTGTGGGGTTGAGGTTTTGCAAGATATCTTGACAAAGACATCCTCAGTTCTATTGAAATCGAGGATTTGGTTAATAAATCTTGAAGACCTCTGTGGCTCAGTGGTTGAGAGTGTTGGTGCTCAATTCGGAGGTCGCGGGTTCGAATCCCGCCAAAGGAACAATATGTTTTTCTGTGTTCCTGGGTCATGGATGTGTATTAAATATGTGTATAATATAAATATATTAAATATGTTTCCGTTGTCTGGTACCCGTAACACAAGTTCTTCGTGAACTTACAACTTGTGGTCCCACACTGACGCGGTGTGAAGCGTCCATAGATATTATTATTATTATAAATGTATAAATGTATGAAACATCTCACGAACGTAGGTATGTATATTGTATGTAGTAATCGCACATTTTATCTACAGTAGTTATCACTGACACTATTTTTCAGATAAACAAGTGGACACGGCGACTGACAGTCTACAATTTAATGTGTAGCCAAATTTAAGCGATGCGGAATATTCTTAAATAACTCACAATAAATATATAGTTAGGCTTAGCTGTAGCCTATGGGTTACTTATCTGATATTTGTCACAAATTCAGTTGGTACAATGTTGGCACAGTTTCAGACAGCTCCTCTTATTTACAAAGTCTGTCATCCGCGGCTGTGGATGTTCAAACATCGGGAAAATGCATTTTCAGTGCATCCCTGACTCATTCTGTAAATATTTGTGAGAATCCAACTTCGTATGAGCGTCCATTTGTTGAAGTTTGGCATTCCGTTCTTAAATATTATTCACTTCAAGGGTTTATAACGACCCATTTGATTTCAAAAACTTCTAACGGTGGACTATTTGTTTTTCGAAACTATCCAAGCCTACGAGAGTGGTTCCCATGTTGATCATAGCTCATATTTTGACTATTCTAATTAAGTCCCGGCTCGACCCTCCCCTAAACGTTGAAAAGATTTGGACATTAATTTGTGGGAACGGGCCACGCTCAGTGATTTTGTCAAGCGTCGTAACTCGCACACTATTGTTTATTCATATATCCGGCAATTTATAAGTTTATTTAGTAAATGAATCTGTTAACTGTGAACTAGCTATAAAACTTACCAATATCTCTATCGGCTCTTTCGAAAAAAAAAAACAATTTAAACACGGAGCCTTAATGTAACTAATTGATTACATCCAGGGCTGCGATAACGGTATCGATAAAGCAACCTTGGTCACCCAAGATAAAGTTAATACTGTAATTAATATGGTAATGTTTATATTATATTTAGGTTGGCTGCAATGCAAAAGATGAATGTATTTTTTCTTTTGTAAAAGTTGGCAACACATCTTTTCTTTATTTCTAACTCGCTCACTTGGTTGTTAGGCGTGTTATTTTCAACAGTTGTGTAACTCAGATGATAATAATAAAAGTACTTTAATACAAGTTATATTTTTATTTCAAAAACATCAAATACAATAGAAAAAAATATTATGTTAGACAGTAAATGTTGCTTAAAATACAGCAATCATCATCATCAACGTAGAAACATCTTGTTGGAAGCAACAAACACAGCAACTATATTACGTGTAGAGGAAAGGTCTTCGTTTCATATAATATATTATTTTAAAAAACGTTAAAATTTAACTTTAAAATTGTTATTGTTACAAAGTTAACCGTTTTGTTTAATTATTATTTTCATAGGTTACAATTGTTGCTTTAAACTTTCGTCTTATGCAAATACAAAATAATTACAGATGTTTAATCTCGTAATTATGTTTAGGAATCGAAGCGTATGCGCAGCGGGACACTGGAGTTTAATTATAAACCTTACGTGTTACACGATACGGTGCATTTTTAATGTTTATTAAAAATGTTTTGATAGTTGTAAACGGTGGGCACTGTGTATATGCAAATGTATGCTAAATGAGTCGGCCGCGTATGATTCTGCTTCTGCATATTGTGGGAATATCAAAAGTTTTGTGTTTATTGTTTTACTGTTGCATTGTGTGTGAAATGTGAATGTGTTGCTTTGTTGCTGTTGAGAATGTGTCTGACACACATCAAATATAAACGTGGTCTACAATGTCCCATAGGAGTTAGGAGGATGTTTTCAAAAAGACTAATTAACGACTCCACCAAATAATTTTTCGTAAGATTATATTTACATGAGTAAATATACTAAGTGTTGTCTTTCCTACTACTATTATAAATGTGAAAGTGTGAGGAATGATGATGGGAAGTATAGATATTTGTTGATCTTTCACGCAAAAACTACTGAACGGATTTCGGATGAAATTTGATATGGTAGTAGTTTGAGCTTTGTCTTAACGCATAGGCTATTTTTTATCCCGAGAAAGTAAAAAATGTGTTCCCGTGGGATACTGCATTTACGCGACGGCCGCGGGCGCGAGCTACTACTACATAGTACATACATAGTTCCTTCAGCTACCAAGTCGAACTATTACAATATATTGTCTATATTTATAAAAAACGTAGGTACCTCTTTCATCTCATCTTTAATGTTAAATGTAACGTATGTGGTCAGTGTTAATATTATGTTAGTAGAGCCAGTTTGGAATCCTTGGCATTTTACCACTCTGCTACGTCAACTTGCCAGTTAACTACAATTCAGGGTGACACTTATTATAATTTTTATGCGATTAATATAATTGTTCAGTTACTTTAAATTTATTTAATTTAAAAGTAATTAAAATTATACGTGTCATATTCTAAAATATTATTTATTAGTTATTAATATAGTTCATTGCTCGCAGGTGGTAGTTTCGACAAACGGGTAGCTTTCGTAGAGATGCACTAAAAGTTTGATAGACAAATGCAACAAGTTTGATAGACAATCGCAACTAAACCTCGATAGGCAGTCGCAACAACAATTTGATAGACAGCTGTGGCAAGATGCAAAAGATGTGTGAATTTTGATTGATAACGACAAAGTTCCCCGATGAGATTTGGTAGATTTGCATTGGTAAAGTCACGAGTTGCGAAACTGGTCAGTGCGGACGGCATTTCCCACGGAGATGAATACATGCGTTTTGATAAATATGCTAATTCCAAATTACAGATTAATTAATACAGTAAGTTCAATATTGTTTGAATACATTATGGTGTTAAAATATACCTGATTGTTTGGGTAATTTAATATCGACTAAAATTATGCTTTCTGAAGATATTGGGGAGACAAATGCAAAATTTTGCCCACTTTGTGGTGACTACAGATTTAAGCGGCTTTTAAGAAGTGTGATTTTTATATATCCACAGGTTTTATACAATTAAGTTCTAAATACTGTCTGACCGTCTTTAAAATCCCAACAAAAACTAATTTAACATCAATATATGGGCAGTTGGGAGTTTGGGACATAAAATGTTCATTAGCGAACCTCTCTTCATTAGATCATTGGTAAATATAGGTCTTGTGTTAGGTTTTATTAGGTATCAGATGTATTATATTTTATAACACATCTGAGGCTAATAAAGAGTGCTATGACCGTACAAGAATTTTCCATAAATCTATGTACATTTATTTACATAAGAAAAATATTTTATTATGTTATTTTGTAATAATTTATTCATAGTTGTGTGTATGTGTATGTACAACATAAGTGCTATATAATCAATTGCGGAGTATTTACTTTTATATTCTGTTTTGTTTTGATTAATCCAAGAAAGTAATTTGTTAAAATAATGCAAAAAACACAACCAGTCTAAGTGGCTTCGGAAAACATCGATGCTACACAAAAATCAACTCGAGCTGTTAGAAATGCTGCGTCCAAAATGTGTAGAGTTAGCCGTTAGACGATCGAGGTTCGAATCACGTGCGTACGGCGAAGGTACTTTTACCGTTGCCACCTACTTCTATAACAGCTTTCATATATATATACTTTTGTATGAATCTTGTGCATATAAGGGTTCTGAATGTGGAACTTTTTAAACAATTGCCCTAAATCAAGGAATGTTGTCTCTACTCTCTACCAACTTTTGAGCCTGGTAGCTGGTAAGCTTGCGGCGTATATATACCTGTCTATTGTTAAGATTAATACGATATCTTACGATCATAAATAAGGTCCGTAGTCCTCTCGTCATAAAATCATAATCCTTCTTTTAATGATAAAGCAATAAAACTTCTAACGTTTTCCAGACAATGGCTAATCGCATTTCCTTTCCCAAGGCCTCCTGACCCATATTCATAGGTTCTTGGACTTCGTACTGCTTGACCAATCGGGTTTACGACCCCGTCAATACTTACTGCCTACCCCATACGTGCCCCTTTCTCATGAACGTTACTCGTCAAACGTCGAAACCTGAACAATGTCATAAAATTTTAATGTTGAATATTTCATATGAAATTATGCTATAAAAAGTTCTTGGTTTTATTGATGATCAATTGGTCTGACTATAGACATAAATTTATGTCTATAGTCGAAGGATCTACATTTGATTTCAATGCACAAAAGCAAAACAAAATTACTATCTAGCTAGTAAATTCATAATTATATCTATCAAAATTCATATAGTGCGTAAAACTGTGTGATTATATTAATTAGCATCTATAAATTATAGTTTAAAAAAAACTAAAAAAACACGCTTTTATAGAAAATCTAACTAAAAAATAAAATTTAATAAATTTGGATTAAGAATAGTGTAAATGAAAAATAAATGTTTATTATTGTAAAAAAGCGTGGGGTGCAGTGTCTTCACCTGTACGTTTGTTTGTATGGAACCGACTCCAGTGGATTTAATTTTGATCCACTTCAAACGGTCAGATTTCGTTTAAAGTGATTTTTAAGATATTATCAAATTGTAGATCCTTCTCATATCTGCCAATAAAATGTTTATAACTATTGACACTATGCACCCCACGCTTTTTTACAATAATAAACATTTATTTTTCATTTACCTACACAATTCCTAATCCAAATTTATTAAATTTTATTTTTTTAGTTAGATTTTCTATAAAAGCGTGTAGTTGTTGTGTTAAATGTTTATTTAGTTTTTTTTTGAACTATAGTTTATTTTTTCTTTTTAGTACGATTTGCCAAAGAGTAAGCCTGGAACTGCACGCATGCGTAGTTCGCGCACTAGTTCTATCTCTCTTACTCTCATGCAAAGGATGCGGAAAGAAATTGATGAATCCTGGCGAATTTAATCAGGATAATCGGATATTTTAATCGAATTGTTGCATTGTCATCGGTCTTTGACAGGTGTGCAAAGTTTGAATTAAATCTGATCGTTCAAAGTAGGACAAAATCGAGCACAAAGGTCGGTTACAAACAAACAAACAAGCAAGCAAGCAAACATACAGGTGAAACTAATAAAAGCGTTATAATAAAAATAGTAAAATATTTTATACTTACCGCATGTGAAAGATTCATCTTCAGCCATGTATGAACTAAATTCGGTGCTAAAGTCAAGATTTTTTGTCCGAAGTCACTTAAGTTCAAATCATATCGTTGGGTGGTCCATAATCAATAGTATCTATTGGGACGCTACCGAATAATCGAGGACCATAAAACTACTCATTGTATATTCCTATAGAATACAAATTACAAATATACAAATATTGAGATCAGAAGTGTTCCGGCCACTCACATTTTTGAAACACCTAAGTCTGGCGATAACGTGCACTTATCCTTTAAAAGGTCCCCAAGTGGTTATAACTTACGTATAGGTTAAAGTGCCACTCATTTGGTTTTTTACTTTTGCTGTCGCTATATCTTTCATGTAAAATAGGCTACTAAACATCTGTATTTTCTAGAATGGAAGCTAAAGAAGGAGCTAGAATTTTAACTTTAGCTTTTAACTCTCTCGCGCACAAGACCTCATTTATAACTAGGTTAAACGTAGTCTTTGTTAGCTAATAGAACATGGGAGGTGCAACTCAATACTAATCTACAGCAGATGTGCCGGACTTCTAAACCACTACACCGATTAATCGTGCGCCAAATGGTGCCGTCCATCTGGAAGAGCAGTGACATCATGCTCGCGTATCGTGTTTCTATTCATGTCACTACACCACAAAAACACGTGAAGTCTCCAAAAATCCATTGTTTAAAAATTGGACATGTTTTTAATATCAGTAAATAAATAAATAGAAAATATGTTATGGCCGGAAAATGTAATGAAGCATTTAAACTACGTATATGGAAAAGTCCAACAAACGAATCATTACCCCATTGTAAATATTTCAGAATATTATACCAACACAAATTGCAGACAATATAAAAGGACAATCAGAGACATTCGGTGCAATATGTTTGCGAAATCAGTCCCCGAGACCGGGCAATAATGAGGGCCCGTAGAGCGAGACCACTTTATGTCAACCATAACATGAATCATACGCGCAACCGAGCAGCTACTGAACCACGCCGGAGAAAACTGTCTCTAAATTACGCACTTTTCTGTATTGCCCATCCGTTAGAAACTGATTTATGGAGTTGTGGCTTGTCTGGGGTGAGCGCGGTAATCATTAGTCTAAACAATGATAAATAAATTACTACAGCTTAAACGCCAATCGTAAATAGATCGCGTACGTTTCCCACGCATTACGACACGGCAGGTCTAATTAAAAAGTAAAATTGAGGCTCGAAACGCACGATCGCATACCGTTCTAAGAACAAACTAGATTGGAGCGATTAAGTAACACAAATTTTGAAGATAATAACCGTCCTAAACCGACACGCAAGCTGTATTCCCAAGCTCCCGAACGGGAGTCGGAACATAAATCGATGGCACAATAAGATCAATAACTCTTTTGATAACGGATAAAACGGTAGCACAAGAACAATGGTGACCATTGTCCGAGATATTGTTCAGGTTTGTTCTACCATTGTCCTGAGATGATGCTGGGCTGCTTCGATGTAAACATCGGTTTACGATGACCCAAGAGTACAGGAATGACCTCTACATAGAGCTCCCGCTCATCTCGCACAATGGCGATGGCATCAGAGGGGCGAAGCTGCTAAGTATTTCACTAACAATAGACACAAAGAATGGTGTGTGTTTACCCATGAATGTGGATTATAATGCACAATAGCCGGTGCTATGCTAATAAGTACAACAGGTTCATAGAGCGTTCTCAAGATAAGTCTACGTGTATAACGAATTCGCGTTTCAAGTTAAATCGTGCATATTTGGGGTGGACATTGTCTCGTGTAATCCCACTCTTAAACGCTCTATTTAGACGTTCGCAGCAAGTTACAGCGGCGATTGTTATAGATACGACGACTATTCAGCGTCTCTTTCATGCCTTGTTACTGGATATGCAAAAATTTCGTTTGTTATTATAATTGGATATCAAATTATCTAGCTCCATTCCAATTCCCATGTTGTTGAAATATTACGGGGACTTTTTTACTATTGTGTATTATTATCAAAATTGAAATCGTTATTCATGTAAATCGTTAATCGTTACATACCTTGTAAAGTGATTAAGGCAAGAATATTTTAAAAATCCAATTCAAAATATCGATAAAAAAGGTCTAAAAAGAACGTCCCAGATATTTATCATCAAAGTACCGGAGTAGTATTTATTGATATACGGTAGCTAATCGATTAGCTATCAAATAAATTCGGATTCAGAGAACGGTTGGAAAAAATTTAACGCATGCCGAATATCACATTGAATATTATAAGAAATTTAACCGGTAGCCGGTTCAGACGAGAGCCATCTATACTCAAGTGGCCGATAATGGAGGCTGAGGTCCTTTGAACTCGCCGCGCCGCACTTTATTCCTTCATTAGCCTCTGTTTGCACTCTCGGTTACTTTAATACACCCACCAATGAGTAATTCAAACATCTAAATAAAAATTGACTTTCTAGTTTACACCTCGCTGTTAACTTCGTAATACAAAATCTAAATTTACCCATATGCAATAAAAGAACATTCTAAGCATTTTATGGGGTCTTAGTATTGCACTGAATACCACCCATCTTGGTCACAATAAAAAAACTGTATAATGTTAAAAAATTAATAACGTAATTAAAGTCTTAGAAATAAATATTGATAAAGGAAGAAATAAAATAAAATCATATGTAGTAAAAACTTACGTAGCCACTACAACTGGTATTGCATCTTTTTCAATCGCAACAAGTAATCGGTCAGCCGCTGACGGAGCTTCATATCCTAGATCGACGACACCTGCTGGTCCGAACTAGTATGGGGCTAGTGAACTGTGAGCTAGGAACACCCGTTTAGACCACATATACAAGTCTAGATTAAACATAGAGAAACTGATGCTTTTAGAAGCGACTGACTATGACAGAGATTAAAGGCTCGTCTATATTATTAAAATGGAAGCCACCGCTCATTATCAATTTAAATTAATATGACCATGATAAAATCTAACAATAATTTCTCCAAAACTAATCCTATTTGAGCCAATGCAAATGGACACGAACGCTAATTTCAAAGTGGCAAAAACTGAAAAGATAATTTTTATTGATTACTTTGTTGATTGCGAATATTGAAGTGGCTTGATTGTGTAAATGTAGCACCACTTGATTAATCGGACATGTTAGATAATACAGGTAATCCAGTGTCCAGTGTCACTGAACTGGGAACTTATATATGACTTCACAGTTCAGATTCAGTTCATTATTAGTTTTTTACGGTATGACTTTTTATGAGTTATCATGAACTCAATTTTAATTATTGAATCGAATCGAATGACTCATATCTATACAAGACAAAACTTATCAGGAATAAATCTATGAAAAAATATGCATTAATATTCGTCTTATTGAGTGGCACGGCTGCACTTAGAAATGTCATTAGAAATCCATCTTCACTTAAATTGCAGCAGCCATATGCTGCAGCCTGCACGTTACTGCTATTTCAATTATCTCTAATTTCTTCCTCATATCTCGACGTACAGTTAAAAATAAAATGTATTCTATTTTGAAACGTTAGGAAGGCTTCATTTTGATTTGTTTAAGTATGTTCACTTTATAAATCTCAATAATATCCATTCGAAGAGCTTGGGCGTGATTGCAAAACGCACGAGCTCATAATCACGACTGCATTTGTGCCTGTTGGACACGCAACAATGGTTTCCTTCTCACTTACTTTCACAATTACGTGGCAGACAACAGTTTCTAGTTTCTACGCTATCTGTGATCAAGCTCCGTGTTGCCAAGAAGAATATGCTTGCATTATACTTCGACCTTTGTATTTATTCACTTAGAACGTAATTAATTCTGCGTCCATAAATTATTATTGTATTTGTTCAAGAAAGGTGTTTTCTTACCAATGAAATTAAAATCGAAAACTTTTTTAGATAATATTATATTTTATTCCGATATGTTTAAACGTTTCTAACCAAAGCGTTTATATCATAATCTTATGGAACTTTTTATTCAATCTTGAACTGAAAGTCACAAAAACTGTTGGACATGCATCAGACATGCGGTAACATTCGCGCAACTTATCACTGGATACGTCAATCACTCTTAAGGTTTTTGTCAAGTGCACTAGACACTACCCAGGCAAACGTGTTCTGGCTCACTTGACACACTACATGTTACCATTGCAGGAGCCATGTCATATCTTTTACGAACCTACAAGAGAGACTGGAGTGAAATCTTGACCACGTTTAAAAACAAGCTGAGACTGTCGAAATACTTGAAACCAATGTATGTTTGATAATTTAAATGTTTAAATATAATAATGAACGGAATACATAAAATGAAAATAAATGATTTGAAAAGAGTATTAGGCTATAATCTATATGAAACCGAAAGTTGTGTATAGAATTATAGAGTACAGATATATGAGCGTGCACAACGCTACAATGATTAAATAGGCTTATCAACTAACCTGGATTATAAATGTGGAGCCCGTGACTCACTAGACAATAAAAACAAAGCAGACTTTATAGTATTTCCTGTCCAATGATTCACCCTAAGGTAAAGTATCAAATTCAAGCCGAATAATGATAAATTTTTACCTCTCCGCTCATCACCTTGCCGACTTTTAAGAACCATAAACCAACTTTATAAATATAAATTGTCTAATGTACAATACGTTAGATATAAATCGTTACATATTTCAAGTCATTTTGTTTTCATTAACGCTGTTATATGTAAATGATCTATCATTCTGTCTCTAAAATTTATCTCAGTCAAGTTGTTGAGGGACAAAAAATGCATCGACCGCAATTTAAATAAACTATATCAGATAATATTGAACAATATTAAGAGGGTTACAATCCGCTACCTGCTTGTCACTTATTTGTTTTGGCGTCCACGGTTAAAACCAGTAGCCGGGCGAAACCACGTACAACTTACACGGATACGCTCCCGCGGGATGTGTTCTTGTTGCCTTATTCAGTCGAGTCCATTTGAGCTAGACCTGTTATGGCTATAAATAGCATTTTCTCTACTATTTTATCTAACAGAATATAGTTAATATTTTCATTGGGAATTTATAAATTGTTTTTGGCAGCAAATCGCCGTTGCGGCATTTGTAATATTTCGTAGTATATCCGCTATTGGCCAGCGTTTTGACATGAGATCGCCTTTCACTTGACCTAGATATTTGGGAACTGGTTCGTAATGACAATGTAGCCGAGCAGTAGTCTGCTTTGCTCTACGTTATTACTTACTCCGTTTCCTTTTAGGGGAAATCTGAATGGCGTGACCTAAAGTACGCCATTTGATAAATACAATATGTGTTAATGTTAGTATTCGGTAATTATTATTATTAGATGCAATAAAAATTATGTTATTTATAACTTACGTTTATATTAACAATTTCAGAGAGAGAAATTTCATTTCAAAAGACTGCGTCATTAAATTGATTTATCAGCGTTGTCAGCTTCCTTTGCAGTTTTATCTGTGATAACGTTAAAACTTTCACGGTAAACAGTTATTTGTACAGTTCGTTTATAATGAACCTAATAATTGTTTAATCCTAGTAACAATAATATAAAATGCGCCGTGCTGCGCTAGAGCAACAGGCAAGTAACCTGTTTGTTTCGGAGCACGATCGCGCCCACGCTTGATAAACCGCGCCCGTCTTTTTTTATCCCCCCTTCCCCCCACATCACCATGCTCTATACAAACGAGATTACGTGCAGCACGGGACGCGCTCGATCAAGTTTAGACTTGTTTGGAAGCTATACGTCATCGGAACCAGTCCCGAGCTCGAGCCCCGACGGATTGTTAGAAATATTTGTTAAATCGTTCACGATTTTTCCATTTTCTTTTTCGCAACATTGCGTGGGCTCGTACCTGCTCGATTGCAGTCATTTAGCAGTACTTTCAATTACAAAACCTTCACATTCTTATTCACACTTACTTTTGTAAATGTTGTACAATTTATACTGAACGTTTTGAGCTACTGACATTTGTGCGGCATGTGCACGGTCGACCTGACGAAACGTTTCTCTGCGGTTAGCTCCATTATTCGTACAAACTACTAAGTATACAATTGCTACAATTTTCTCCAGAATTACCAGAGATAATAAGAATTCCACAACGGTTTGAACTTTGAATTAGCCAACGTTAAGTCATTCGTACATGTAAACATCTTGGCTCGTCATTATTTATTCTCGGTGTACGTTTTGGAAGTTAATATCTGCCGAAAAGTGGAAACGGCCGCCGGCAATGCGGGTTGTGAACCCTCACGAAAAGGGAAGCGTGACTAAAAACCTTAATTCGATGCATCCCTGGATGAGAGATTCACGTCTCTTGTCGAATTACATTATCCTGCGATGTTTTTTACCCCCGAGCATCAGAGATTCCGCTCGGGTGCAGCGGATGCGTGTCTATCAGCCACGGCCTTCGGTCCGTCAGACGTGTACTGCATTCGAGTAGCACAGACAAATAAGTCAGCAATTTATTCGACTTTGCATTTTATCATGCCATTGTAAAAACTAGAGAACGATGATTAAGATGATGTACATTATAGGCGTTTCTTGAAGGCATCAGATTAAAAATTATAGACATATCGAAAACTTCGGTCATGTCTTCTCAAGTAGGCTTCGAATGCAATGCAATCGAGCAAAAATGTTACAATCTAGTCAGAAATATCAATGCTACAAGTCATTCACCTTCCTTTGTGTTTTTGATCCAATTCACACCTGGCTTCAGCAAATGTTGAACTCCACCGCACAAAATTCATGAAATGAAAACATAATTCATGTATTCAGCAGTCGCTCGCAAGTTGAACGCTCCGGAGATCGTCACCAAATATTTAGGTCGCCCGAAATAACCCAGCCACTTTGGCAACTCAATAAACTAAACTACACCTCGTTAGCGCTGCAAGCTGCGGGAGACGGAATATTTTTGTAATCCCAGTATCGGTTATTGTTAATGATATTAATCGACTACTGCATGATAAGGTAAAAAAGCGGTAGAGTAAAATACATAAATGAGCTAGCTACTAATAAATCTACGAACAGTTATTATACATAAAACTTGCTGATGGTGATAAAATTTTGTAAATGAAACAATAATAATTGTCAAAAAAAAGTCAATTAATAATAATTATGTAAATATTAAATAATTATTATATTAATAATATTTCTACGTAAAAAGTTATGCAATCAGTCTTATCTCTGTAAAGCACGTGATAATTTTGTTTTTTTTTTTGGTATCATCATAATTATTAGACTGATATAATTATAAAAATATTCAATTTCTTTTTAATGTTACGGAAATCTTACAATAACAGCGTAGTATTGTCGTAATAGAGCTAGCTGCTCTGTGGTGATAAAACAATGAAAATGTGCTCTACTGAGCACATTCTCGCTACTGCGAGAATATAGCGCGTTGTTTGAACAGAGCACGCAGGCCGCACGCGCTCGCTCAAGGCCATTTTGTTTACGCGTACGCCCGCATGTTTACGCTAGGGAGCCAAGATAACACAGCCAAATTAAATACACGATAAGCCGCCGAAAGCCACGACCTCGCGAACTATATCTGCAATTTTGTCGTGTTAGACCTTGCCAGAAAATGGCGCGAAACGCTTCATTGAATATTTGGCGGGAAACTCACATGTGTTAAATAAATACGTAGTAAAATTATTATACTATGCCACTTACATTCGTATTGGGTAATTATTATTCAACAAACAACAGTAATTTGATTGTTTTATACACATTTGGTTCACTTTCAGGTTATAATTTCGATTCAGTTTCAAATGTAATTAATAGGGAAAAAATGTGGAATATACTTGATTTTTTGACATGATTTTAGTTTATTTTATTAGATTTGGATTTTTGAAAAGCGGGGCTTGTAGGAATATACGAAGCATTCTAATGTCAGGCGAAGGCACCAAATACCTATGTAGCGTCGATTAACATAATATTAGCTTAAATGCCGATATCCACGTGATCTAATTTGGCGGGAAGCGACTATGAACGAGCACCAGTCGACCTTGGCGTATTACGTCACTGACATAGTTCCCGGCTGCACAACCGACGCCAAAACTTTTTACTGTGATTCACTTGAAAACGATCATGAATCGTTATTATACTGGTTTCAGTGGTTTAGGTGCCTTGTTTCCTTGGCGACTCGCGCTCCAAGGCCATTCTGCGTTTCAACTGCCGAATGTTTGTTAAATTTCTTTACGATAGGTATTGATTTAAATTCTTCATTACTGAGATCGTGGATAATTTTGACGCCATTATTTCCATTCGAAGTTATGGCCAAGATAAACGTTTATCGCGTAGCGTTACGTAATAGACGAACCTAGGTGTTACCAAACCTGGCGTATCTAATTACGTTTAGTAGAACAAAAAAGTAATAAGGAGAACAATTACACGTGTCGTACTCTACATATAGCATGGAGTGACTGTGTGACTGACTGATCACTGACAGTCCACATTCAGGTGGCAATGACTCGAGGGCTTTGTTTTTTACTGCGATTGTTATCATCATTTGCAAATCATTTCGTAACTATGCCTACTCATTCAAATGTATGCCCATGACTCAATCTTAACGTTATCTGACAAAATATAATGTCGGCGTTCATGTCCACGTCACCATTCTAAAGTCTCTTTTAACTATCCAGTTATGCAAAACTTTATGTTTTACAGTATCTAATTTAGTTATATCGTCGTCTTTAACGCTCAACAATGTAACCCACAGGACTTGTACATGCTAAGCAGGAACAGTATCTCACGAGGCTCTCCCATTATACGCAGATTAAACAGTAGTAAAAAGATCGTAAAACTTTTATGGTTATGAACGATATTTTTTCGAATTCGAAATGTTCCCGAAGGGCGTAGCCGCGCCAGAATTTATCAGCGAAGTTTAGTGTTTTTGAGTGCGCTACAGTGCATTTTTTTGCCTTATCCCTCGGATGGAATCGTAAAACTGTCAACTGCAAGGGTCAGGGATTTTAACGAACTTCCAATTTTGGTCGTAAAACCTCGACCGAACAACACTGCTGCAGTCGAGTGCAGCCCCGCCTTTAAATTACACTTTACAAGCACAATTTTTAGGACCCCGTCACCCTTTTTGTGTTTTGTTATCGAACACGAGAAACATTCGTTTTAGATTGTTATGCCTTCGAATCTCATTAAATCTACCTAATTGTTGTCACCTGTAAAGTTCTTAGAGTGAGGTCCCCAAAAGTACGCAGGTTACATTACTAAATTATTATAACGCTCCTTTGTCTGTATCCTATTCTTTTTTATAATTTTCTGTTATCTAATAAATTAATTTTCCTCTTTCCAGATTTCCTGAAGCCCCGCAAGCGGTTATCGAACAGCGGCAAGAAGTCGCCGGCGCACAAGCACAAGCACGAGTGCGGGCACGGCGCGCACATCCGCCCTCCGAAGGTGGCGAGACTCGCGCAGCCGCACTTCAAGCGCGCCAGCTAGACTCCGGCGCCGGCTACCCGCGATTGAACACAGTCCACAGACTGTCAGGCAGCTCCAGGAAATCCAAAGCATCACGTCGAACGCGATGCTCCCCCGCTTGGCCAATACTGTGTATTACCTCAGATCATGTGCGAATAACGTTATCATCATGTTCAATTCCAACGCGGGCTATGTTAGGAATCGTGCAAATTTATTTTATATCTCTTAATTTATTTCTATTGTCGACGGTGCGTGCATCGAGCAATCTTATAATAATGTTAAGTAATTTGTAAGATAGTTTGAATTTAAAGTCTTATTCCGGTGTCGTCTCAAAGCATCACAATTCACAACTCTCCAATAATTTCGTTTTGCTCAATTCGTGATTCGAACTTGTTTCTAAAATTCTTTACCTACCTACAGTCCTGGGCGATATAATTTAATGTGACAATTAATTATAAGTGTATAATGATCTCTTTGACAAATAGTTTAATTAAGTTATATTAGATTAGCGGTAGGTTAAGTTTAAGACGGAAATAACAATCTATCGATTTTCTTAGCGCTCCTGTTATATTACTGGGAAAGTCCCAACTCCTGTCGCCTTAAAAATGCTAATTTGCGGAACCGAAAATAAAATTTTCATCCGCATTAGAGCATTTTTGATGCGTTTGCTGTTTGTGATCGCCCCCATTTACTTTGTAATGCAAGCCATGCAAGGTAAATGATAAACGATACCCGAGAAAACTTTTATTGCCGCATATTTACTGGAAAGTCGAGCTAGCTTTAGTTGAAATACAAATACTCAAGCTCTCCTAGCTTCTGGGTCCTCGACGGCCATTTTTTTTTCAATTTGCAATTCAATATGAAGAACTGTTTCACACATTGAGTATTTGTGTTTAAGAGTTAACACTCACAAATTCTTAGACTATATTTGTTTTGTTATTATATTTTAATGGATTTATATTTTTAATTATATTAATGATTGTTTTCATTTGACGTGTAATAAATGATTTGGGGCAAACTTGAGTCATTGTAGGGTAGCCGGGCCGCGGCTCTTTAAAGTACAAATTATTTCGCCTCCGTTTAGATCGGGCCGCGGTCGGTCGTAAAAGACATGTTCATCGTTCATATTATCATTTTTAGATTTTAAAGTGTCGGGTTCGGCCGTGGGTTTAGGACCAGCGCCTGTCTCAGGTTGTGGTAACCCTACGCCGAGGCGACGACGCCTGCCTCAGGTTTTGGTAACCCTACGCCGAGGCGACGACGCCTGTCTCAGGTTTTGGTAACCCTATGCCGAGGCGACCACGCCTGCCAAAGTTTGCACTCAGTAGTTACTAGTTGATAGATCCGACTAAATACTATTAAATGAATTAAAAGTTTGACGAAGTTGACTATTTCGTGAGCTCCCGCAAGCTTATTATCATTAGAGGGTTCGTTTACTTTATGATTTGTTTCTACAGAATTGACTTTATGAATTGTGTTTATGTGTGGTCTTTTCAACGGATGTTTTCTCACAACACTTTCTAATATTTTAACTGGAAGCAATTAATGTTCTTTATCAAATTTCATATTTAATTTGATCTGAAAAACTGTAAATTTGATGTAGGTAATGTAGCTTTCTACCACCCGTATTACTCTGTTTTATGCTTACCAATGATTGTCCGAAAAGGGTGTTTTTCGGACAGGCATTTGTAAGGTCACATAACTCGACCTCTGTTACGAAGATCACTCGAAATGTTTGATATAATTTTATTGTTTGAAAATTTCTACAGAGCTTGTTAATATATGGCCCGTCTCGATGGGTATTGAGAATGGAAATTGTGAAATGTTTGGAACTTGATTCTTGAAGGCAGTAATTTTAATTTCTCTGAACACCTGTGATGTATTAAATATGATCTCAAAACATTATTATACTATGCAATGTCATATATTATTTAAAAAGTTACTGACCGGTAACTGAAAATACTATCCCTACTCAATATATTACGGCAACCGATGCCCATATTCCAAGCTATTCTGATAAATGTCCAACTTCAACAATTCTGCCTCACTATGCCTAATATCTTAAATTATTATCAATTTATAACAGAGAGCGATATTGTATACGAGAAATAATTTAATACATCAAATATAATTTTATTTTGTTAATAATGTTTAGAGTATTTGTAAATCGTTTCGGAGTCAGTCTCGCCGGCGCCGCACTGTACATAATATGTGCACCTGTGTATTTACTGAAGTCGGTGCATGCGTCTAATCGAAAAGGGATACAAGTCGTATAGCTTTGTAGGCAAAAGTTATGAAAAACTTGAAAATTCTGTAAATTGTGGTAATATATTGCATAATTCACTTCTGTCTGGTCGATGTTTGTACATTGTTTCTAGTGTATCCGAAACCATATCTTTTACTGTGTAATGTGTAAAACTTAAATTAGTATAAAAAAGCTTATTTCACTACTTGTTGTTTTCTTTTTCATTCTATTATTGTTTACTGTACATGAGAATTTATCATCGATGATCAAATAACATTGATTTTGATGGTTCTGACATTAATTGATCATTCTTAACACATTGAAATTAATTATTTCCTGTTTCGACTTAAAACAGAAAAATTGTTTGGACAGCAGCATGGTGTTGCTGACCCTCTACAGTTCCAGAAAACTTATGAAAAATTAGATTAAAGGTATAACAGAAAAATTCTATTGGCTTCTAAAATAAACCGTCAACATTTGTTTGCAATAAATTAATTCATTCTTTACACTGACATCGAAACAGTTGCCAATGAGCGATTTAAACATGAATATTAATTGTTTCCTAGCATTTAATGAAATGTTTGTTTGCCGTATAGTAGGTAAAAACTAATAATTCAATAAAACTAAAGGAATACAATTTTAGGCACGTGTAAAAAAGGACGGATGCCGTGAGCCCCGTAAGTATTGAAGTGTTGTGCAAGTATAAAAATCGTACTTATGATGATAATCACAAACTTTTTTTCGTTTTTCCTGCTGTATGGGGATGGTAAATAAAACAATGATTGGATGCTCGTATGAAAATGTTTACTGATATCACAATCAAGTCTACACAACTATTCGTGTACACAGCGAGTACGAACGATACATACAGTTGCAGTCGGGCGCCACCGGGCGGCGCGTGCGCCCGCGGCGTGCGCGCGCTCGCCCGCCCGCGCCCGCAGCGCTCGGACGCACAAACAAACTAGACATGATACAAATGGAGATGCGTAGTTCAGTAGCGTGCTATAAAAATTTGTTAAACCTTACCCAACATTAACGGTTCTACGTGTCCATAATATTGTGTGAAAATAACCGCTACTCGAATAGAAAACCTACCGGCTAATCAGTACATTGATATTTCAGTGACAAACGAATAGAAATTCCCCAGTCTGAAATTGTTAGATAAGTTTACAAAAATCAGTGCAAATCCTTACACTTAACGCATACAATGAACATAACAAGCCTCGGTCGTTCACGAAACAAACTAAATTTAGCAAATCAGAAGTTATTGTCTTACCCGATACGCGCCAGAATAATATCATTGTAAATACAAACGCGCATTCGCGCGTTAAAAGGACTTGCAATAAATACAATTTTATATATATTTACATAATAGAGTATTACACTTAGGCACATCAATTTTATAAAATTACGTTTAATTCGAAAACAGTGATCTGGTCACCGATAATTTATATATCTACCACGTCTATTAGGTACACACAGGTGATTATACGTCTTATCAAAGTGTGGATTACCAAATATAAAGTAAGTATTAAAATCTCACTGAAACCACGCAATCGATGAATCTTACGAATTTTTCTAGTAACATTTATATTTTTAAAACACGTTCAAACAATTATTACGACGCAACTTCTTACTCTTATATAGTACAAGTATACTTATAAGAAAAGAGCTTACAAGCATTATGATCGAGAGAAAAGTTTGATAAATTTGTACTTTTTTATTTTCCCCTCGCCGCGCCGTAGGCGTCGCCATACACTAAGCTGTGCTGAATTTAAATCTGTATAGGTAGGTAATAATGTATGAATTTACATTTCACATGTGTCAAAATTTGACGAAGTTAAAAGTCGTTTTAAAATGGTGAGTTTTAAATAAAAAGCTAAAAACTCAAAAAAACTATATTCCGTTAAAAATCAGGGGTCAAACAGATCATCTCATTTCTTATATTTTCTAGACTTCCTTCAGTACAGCTTACTCTGCGACTCGCTTCAATAAATAAGTGCTATAATGTAGCGTACGTTTATTACGTTAATATTTGTGAATTAAGATATTATAATATTACAATAATAATTGTTAACGATTATTGGTCAAGGACCTACAGTTACTGAATCTAGCACAATAGTAAATTCGTGGACTAGTCAAGTCGGCTGCATGAATATTGGACATTTACAAATTTACAAGCTTTTTAATAAAAAAATCTAAATTAATTAGTAGGTACATAATTACATATTTAAGTTTGTATTCGCGTTTCCGAAATAAATGATTTAAATTTTTCTTCTCTTTATTAAAAGAGCAAACCATTTAACTAAGAAATTACCTATGTAGTCTATAGTTTATTATTTTTTTTATTTCAATAAAAGGGTTGTCAATTGTTACTAAACAAGTAAATATCGTTTTTATGTAAATATGAAATAGTTCAGGTACTGAAAATCAGGTGAGCACCTACTGTTCTACATATCTTGGTATGCCTTCAGAGTTGATTCAAATCCTGGATCCATTGTGTGGTGTAGAGACCAAGAAGATGGGTATACCTATCATATTATGAAAGTATGAAAGCGACAATAGCGCCCGTCACAAGTACGGTTCTGACCGCGGGAAATAGCACGCGCAGTTCCAACCCGCGCTCCGAACCGAACGTGTAGGTAAATGCGCGGGGCCGACCGACAGTCTGAACTCCGATGTGGCATGTCAATGACCGCGCAAAAATATGTCGTATTATTTTGACGGATCATGTAAGATGCCGGGAGTTCAAACCGTGGCTCATTTGTGGTCGTAATTAGCACGACAGTTCGATCCGCAGTCTAAACCGCACAGACTCCTCCGCAGTTTGGAACACAATCCGATCCGCGCACGTTTTCACTGGGCAGGGCGCTATTCGCAAAAGCAGCAATACCTAATAGGTAATAATTAGGTACAGGGGTTTTTTACAATTTCCTCTTTATAGAGAGAGACCTTACTTCTAGTCTCAAGATTTCATAGTAGATACGTTTTACGTATATCGCAGGGCGGTATTTATGTTTACGAAAATAATATTACTTATTATAGTGTATGTGTTAATAAATATACATATTCATTCTGCCGACTACCCTCGCTCAATTGATACTGAATCCACTGGACGTAGGACGTCGTATCTCGTAACAGACAGCTCGACTTTATAAATTTCAAAAACTATATCGTGATCTAGAACATGTAGCGGTGGCGGTACTGTTGGTATTTTTATGCGTATAAAAGGTCTATTGTTTACGAGATTTGAGTTTGTAGCCGGCTACATAGCAGCAGCAAGAGACGTGTTGCTGCGACACTACGGTTTTCAATATTTCTGTAAAATACTTTCTGCAGGCGACCGCATGTCGTCTAGTCGCAGATAGATATGCAAAGCGCCACCAACATTATAGAGTACAGGCGACCACGCTTTGAACATTTCTCAAGGCAGTCGGCAACGAGCTCGTGCTATTACTCACATTCGTCTACCGACGCGTGGGCCTCCAGACAATGGTCATAGTGACACATCTAAACTATTTATATATTGCATAAATAATAATCACATGCACACAATAGTTCTTACACAACAATTTCACAGTCAATTGTAAAATAGCAGGTAAGGTTTTTAAGGCCAATTAAGAGGCTGAAAGAGTACTGCGCGGTTTTGAAGAAAGAACACTGAAACATGCGCCATTCTGATCAAATTTCAGAAAGCACAATACCAACAGCAAGCCGACTCCGCTCAGTAACAACTAACAGCTTCTACGCGACTACATCCAGCGTTTACAAAACATCTGATACGTCTAGAGTATTAAGCCTCGCTAGTTACTACAGTACATCCCTGATATTCTGTTTCCGAGATCTGGATACGAGAGACGGACGTTTTTTCATTAGATATGCAGAAAATAAAAGCTTAAAAGTGCAGTGAATTTCAGCTGCCGCCACTGTTAAGGAGGTTATCTAAATTCTAATCTAAGCAATTAGTATCTAATTGTTTATTGTTACATGTGTGAACAATACTAATGTTACAGCGTTACTTCTCACGACTGCATAATAGAAACTCTACATAGGGGAAAACTAGGATAGTTGCCCCACTTTTTGAAATCACTGCATATCTCTTGTAAAATAAAGTTAAATGCTTTATTTATTATACAGCCGGTACTTCGGGTTTTCATTGACCAATTTATAAAAAGTTAAAAACATTTCCTTGAGTATTAGCGATTTTAGCAGACCTCTTAATTTTGTGACATCTATCCCACGTATGGGATAGTAGCAGTAGTAGATGCCCTCTCTCGAAACGAACAAATATGCTTGCAAAATTTTGATCGCATTTTGCCTTCCCATGCAATCACATAGAGACGATTGAGTCAACTAAGTGGTAGCTGAAAAGTCTTTCAATAAATAATTGAAACAGTATACAATTCATTCGCAAAACTAGAGTTATTAAAATCGGGGCAACTATACTCCTGGGGCAACTATCCTGGTTTTACCCTACATACACATGTAATAAAAAATAACATAAAATGATTATTTCCTCTTATGAGAAGAAATAAAATGTTATCAGACTATTAAAAGTGTTTCGTAAATAAAAGTTCGTTCTAAGTAATTTACATCTGGCGGTAAATGAGTTGCGTAACAAACGCGTATGTATGAAACCAGATCGCTATCAAACGAGCCCGCCGAGTGAAAGTCATATCCCAAAACAACGATATTACTATGTAAACGCAACCCGACTAACGGAATATATTGCGGTCCGTTATTATTACTAACCACGCAAACTTACAAAAGCCGTTTCTCTGATAACTTTTACTATTGGAAAATCTAGAGATGACTTATAATTATTAATACCTAACAGTTAAAAAGTTCGTTTTACCTGAGGGTCTACATCAAATATTGAAATATTTTATGAACGTAGGCCGTAGCTTTGAGCTACGGAGTCTACGGACTACGGAGTTCGCTGAAATTTTCCGGCTAGAGACAGTAGCCATATTCTATAATCTCTCGTATCCAGAGCACAGACATTAAACGCAGCCCTAATCATACTATAAGCTCTAAGTAAATACTGTACTAGTTTAATTACATAAACATTTATAGTTAAAAAGTCTGACAGTTGGTGTCGAATTAAGAATCTTAGTAAAAACGAATCGGCGGCCCAGATGGTTACGTGATTTGGACGGCAAAACATTTTGGCGAAAACCTCTCGAAACAACGTGGAAAAGACCGACGAAACTAATATTCTATAACAGTATAGTGAAGCTACTTTTCTCAGCTACCGCTGCATTCTACCAAGTCGATGTAGCCTCGGGATTTCGTTAGGTAATTACAAATTTAGTTCAAACTTTGATAATGCGATATTTTAGTAACCAGCTGGGCGTCTCGGTGACAGTTACGAACTACAGACAAAATCACATTTATATTATATAGATAGTGTAAAAATAATGTTTATAAACATTGGCCTACGAGTTAAACGTTAGAATTCATTGTACTCACACTAGTCGAAAGCTTAATCTTATTATCACACATACCTATTAGGTAAGATATAGAACGAATATAAAAGTTTACATCTAGTACGTAGCCTACGCTCGCGGCCACACGCTCAGTGATATCAGACTTCAGTAGACAGTAGATAGTGTGTGCGACTCGATGCCGGGGATCGGATTGCCTGTCGTGTTCTCCCAGGCGTCCAGTCACAGATAAGTAGGTGCAAATATTCCATAGAAAAACGTAATATTATTTAAGTCCATATCATCCGTCACCTAGGTGCAAACTAACGAAGCCACGACTACGTCCACACTACGATCAGTCCTCGCAAGTTTATAATAAAATGTATTCTCATTCCCCTCATACGCGCCACGCTCACTCGACTCGATAATAAACTTTACAGAGAAGAAAGCATTTGTATTATATAAAGAGGTAATTTGGGATTCGATATTTTACTATTTAGGACTTAGGTGTACCGAGTTTCGTGGCCCACATGATGCTATTAACCTTACGTCAATGTTATATTTGTTAAATTCATATTAATACGACATTAATTTAAAACATTCAACACTAAGAAATATTATCATTATTACTAACGTACAGTTTTCGCATAAAATGTCTTTATACCCTATATTTAGTAAATATTATGTTTACTCGTTGCCAATCTAACATTTAAAAATATTCCTACGAAGTTACAAAAGAACGAATAAAAGTTACGTCTCTACTGATTTACGAACGGTACCATTCAAAAATATTAAAATGTGCGCAGAGAAAGCTTTTAAATATCGTAACTATGAAACGCTGTGTTCCTAGGAGTCTTACGTTAAGAATATTCTAGATTATTAATCGACTATAGACACTAAGTAAGGGGCAAACGTAATGTCTCTAATTGGCAAATAATATGAATGATTATTGTCTGACACTGGGTTATTGTCGAGACAGCAGCTCAGGCGTCGCTCGCCACTCTATTGACTACCGGGTACGGGCCACGTCGCGCTCGCTGCTCGCACGCACGCACGCACGCATGCACGCACACACGCACGCACGGCCCGAGCGGACGCCACCTCTATAATAATGTGATAAGGTACAACACTGCGGCGCGCATAACTGCCGATACTGTGGTCAAATCACATAAAATAACCAACTAAACATGATTATACATATCTACGAATATTCCATTCAATAACGACTACTAAAATTATATTGACTAATTTGTACCACAGCGAAGCCCAAAACCGCAACGATTAGATGCGGGCCCACAAAAAAATAACAGGAAATGGGAAAAAACAAAAGTAAAATAAAAAAGGGTATGGATATTTATTTACAATCCTCGCATAAAACTAGTCGATTATTTATTATTTATCAATCAAGACAAAAAAAAACTTAAAACTCATTACCTCATCCCCTCTCACCCACCCGTAGTTTATGTTAATGGTTTACAATACAAGCTAACAACATAAAAAACCCACGAACGGTACCACGAGGTACCGAGTTACATCGATAAAACCAAAACAACCTGACTCGTCCACCGACAACAGTTACACGTAGCTCCGTAATCGCCGAGGACGCGAATACAGTGCGCGCACACGTACGTCAGCCAAGTGACAGCTAACAGGGACTTTGTACATTTCACAGCGAACAGAGCTACGTCAGTCGGCTGCTGCGCACGGCGCACGGGCGTCTGTCGCTCGCACAAATACAATTTATTGCAACAACCCGAAATTCACAAACGCTCGTGCCGACCCGTTATATAATTCCGTTAAATAAAAAACATTTTATGTGGAAAACCCCAAAGTAAAGGAGGATAGAAGCAATTACTAAATTACTTTTTAAACGAATTATTATCCTACATTAGTAACATTCCATTTTCGACTAAACTAAAATAATAATAAGCAAATTAAATGTCATTAACTCATTATAATAGCATTATTGACCGCGATACTGCCGTATCCGCTTACAGAATAGAGATCACGACCATACCGAACGCCGGCCGCGCGCGGCGAGCCGCCGCACTGTATGTATATTATGTATTATACAAGATAACCGTTTAGTAGCAAACTAGGGCTAAAATATAATAAAAGTTATTGCATAGTCTCTGTTGTAAAACTATGACATATTGGTTAGGTGTGCTCTATACAAAATGACACTAACTTCCACGTATTGCCTTCTAATATTATCCCAAAATTACAAATTAAAAATATTAAATTTGTTTTGTTTTTATTTATAATAAAGGTGCACATAGCACTTATTAGATAAATTACCGACGCTGTTTGTAACGTCGCCTAAGTTACATATTATTACAAAAACAAAAGTGATTAAATTAGATTAAAGTACATCATTCAACTAATGAAATTATTCCTAAAATATAAAAATACACTAGTGAAAGAAGTTAAGTATTTGGTGTTCTAACATTATGCGAATTCGAAATGTATAAAGAAGTAGAAGAAGGATAGAAAATATGTTTAAAACGCACGAATGTACATTAAAATGCTAGTCCAATGAAAAAGTTTAAGTGTTGCGAACGCTTTTAAAAATATATACAAAGAAAATAATAATAATCTTTCAGAAAACACTAATACATAGCTAAAGCACTATGCTCTACAGTCTACTGTTAATTTTTTTCATGAAATAAGGCGTATTGTGTAAAAGTCAAGATAAAATCATGAATCAAAATTTTAAAACACTGTCAAGTAAACTATCAAACCCAAAAGGCGATAAAATATTGCTAAAATTGAGACCAACAAGTATATCGTCGTCTTTTCATACATTTACTAGAATATGTAGTAAATACACAAAGAGATCTATTTACCATCGATAAATAAGGTACAATTATATCCACAAGATATACACAGTAATATTGTGTAAGTTAAAAGCTAGGTGGGTGAAAAGGGCCTTACCTCTACAGATATGTATTATGTATGCTCAAATATATTATGATAGTTACTTGACAGTAAACTTAGTTTGTTTAACAAAAAAAGATTGTCTTCGACCATGTCTGTTATTGTCGCAAGTAACCTTTTAAAATTGATACTTTTAAAAGATTCGTAATCAACGTATTAATTAATAAATAAAACTCTTACGGCTAAATCAATAATATTGAGTGCTGCAGCACTAGGAATCACATGTTTCATATACTTTATAATATACACTCATAATATACAAAGAAGAAAATAAAACTTGTAAAAAATATGCGTAGCGTATTATTCGAAATTAAATTATCAACAATCAATACACCGTTATTATGACAGTCTTAGACGAGCTAATTTATATCGGATTGTCTTGTATAGAAATATATTACGACTTTCTCGTTTTATTTACTAGCATTGCATCTTAAAATAATTATAGGTTAGTAAAGTTATAAGTTATAGGTAAGTATATGAGCAAGTGCATCAAATAATACGTTACGCACGTTCGTCGAGCGCATACGCCCTTAAATCATAATTTAGTAAAAACACAAAAAGTAAAACGTGGGCCCGCCTATAATATATCTTGTATCCGAGTACCCAGGCTTAGGTCGACGTAAGGTCAGCAACGAAACTAAAATAATTGCAGTCGTAAATAATTATTAACGTTTAGCGATTAACAATTTTGTTCTATCTAATCAATATACATGCATCACTATACTAACGTATATGCGCTATGAGTTATATAAAACTCTTAAATATACTCATTCCACCACCGCTCTATACACGTAGGACAACTAGAGTTCGGTTAATACGATTACTACACGTAGTAAACACAGCATTTTGTTTGTTAATCAATGGCGTCGCCTACACTACTCGATATGGAACGTAAACAAAAAACAATCTCACACCTACAGCCTTAACGAAAATAAAACAAATAATTGACGAATATCATAACTAAAACCCCGCGCGGGGCCGACGTCTCCCCATCCGCCTCGTCACCCCACTAGTAGATTTGGTACAAACACTAACACCTAAGATAAAACATTAGTAAATGCACTACTCGCTTCATTCGCATATTAAACATTAATTTAAACACCCCGACGCGAAACGCCGCCGGGCTTCGTACTATGATACAGCGAACTCTATACCGAGTAACACTTAACACTCATATTTGTACAAGAACATTGTAGTCAAGGATGCGGCTAGGATACATCGATCATATAAAATCAACTTACAAAAACACTAGTAATTAAATTAAACTTCCGATTATACTATAGCAGGTTATTTTACAGAAATCTCTCTGCCGTATTAACACTATCTATACACGAGCCTCGCTCGCCGGATCCCAGTCTATCGAGAGCTGCGTAACGCTCAGGACACACTAGTCAAAGTTTTGAATAAAAAATTATAGTGTGAGTTGCAGACGCGTTTTTCGCTCGGCTGCCCTTATGCCCGCGGGAGGCCGCATCCAACCATGCACCCACCGCAGGTAAGGGTAGCGAGCGAGTCGACACGTACGCGCGGCTAACTTCACTACATACATAAGCGTCAACTCCGCACATTCGTTAGCGACGGGTACATTTCGACTTCAACTCCAGAACTTTTACTACAATATCGACCGCGAAAATCTGTCGTCTTCCCGTCTCACAGGTACTGTCGTCTTCATTCGTCGAGTATTATCGTGTTGATTTCAAGACGTCTTATCACACTCAGTCGGTGTACCAGAGGTGCTGGTGGTGCTGCGGTACGAGATAGGTGGGCGAGTAGGGCTGCAGGTAACCCGCCAGCCGCCCGCCGCTCGCATGGTGCGCCGGCGGCGGCCCGCCCACGCCGCCCACCGCGCCCACGCCGCTTACGCCCGCCACGCCGCTAACGCCGCCCCTGAAACATTAATTATATTAATAACTAGCTGCCCCGACAGAATTTAAACTGTTAAAAGTTATTCTAGTCAACGTCACAGTGGTGGTATTTAAAAAGAAATGAGTGTTTTTAAGATTTTCTTCGCATTTTTTACTTTTTAGAACTAGAACCTTCCTTATAGCTTCACGAAAAAAAAATTGCCGTATCGGTCGAGCGGTTCTTGAGTTTTGAACTTAGCAACACATTTGGCGAATTATTTTTAGGGTTCCTTAGAAACAACAAGGAAATGAAATGAAAAAAAAATCCAAATGAAACTTTACAAGCTTCTTACGGAAAGTCAATAGAAAAAGCTACCACCGGTTCAGCCCTAACCCACCAAGAAGAATCTATTTTATGATTTCAACTGTTTAGATGGACGACAATTTATCCATCACGATATTATCCATCAAGATAATCGTCTATGGCGAACCTATAGCACGCGATACACAACACGATATTTTGGGCACGTCCCTGATCACAAAATTCTATATTAAGTAATTATATTTTACTACGAAAAAAAAAGTACGAAGTAGGTATATTATATGACAAACCTAACATCAGCTGTTAATTGTGAACTTTTTGCAACAACACCCAACAGATTACAGAAATCACAGTAATTTAACTTTATTTTAAATTACAAAATTATTTATTTGGAAAATATTCCTATTTTTTGTAGTAAATGAAGAGTTTCGAGTTGATAGTATTAATTATTATTATTATTTTCCATATAATCACAATAGAGACGTATTTACCCTAGGTCCAACGGGGCCACGGCATGCGGGGGCATGACAGACCGCGAGGTGAAGCTAGATTTTTTTGGGCGCTACTCGCTATTAATATTGTCAAGTTTTAATTGAAAATTCACTAAACAATAAAATAAACTAATTCTTCGAAGTCTATATTTTATACCCTTAGTTTAAATCAAAATAGCGAAGTTAGGTGACTCGTCTCTAGCCGACACCGACTGTTAATATACTCTTTATTCCGTGGGTATTGCTCTAGCGCGTGGACCGCTCAAATCAGGCTTCCATCGTCGCCTAATTGCAAATGTCACAATTGGCGAGCGACACAAGCGGCCGTGTTACGCAAAAATATTATTTTATTGTTTTAGGCTAGTTTTCCAGTTGACAAATATAAGGCGTACCGTATCTTTTATTTAAGAGCATAGACTTTCAAATTTTTATTGCTATGATAAGCAAAAGATTTCTCGCTTGCTCCGACCGCCTTTTGCTGTTGATAATTTTAAAATGAAATATTTTCTTTTAATGTGCACAGTATTTTAGGGTTTAAAGTCTGAACAGATTTAACCTGTAAAATAGGAACAAAAATTTGCTCGCTCGCTCGCATTTAACATAACGAACATACTATATTATTACGTATCGATATTCTATTTTACCCGGTGGATTTAATTCTATTTTCCGAATTTCACCATCTTTCAGGGTTTAAAGTTTGAACAGACTTTAACCTGTAAAGTGGAAAATTATAAGCTCATTCGCTCCGCTCGCTCGTGTTTGACGTGAAGACATATTGTAATATTTAGTTCTGACGTTCAATCTTAAGCTATTACTTATATAGTATTTTTCTGAAGTCTTTCAGAGTTTAAACAGGTTTGGACAAGTAAAATAGAAAAAAAATGTTGGTCGCTCGCGTTTAACATAAATAACATTATATTACTTAGTATTATGTGTTCGGTTTTACGTTTTTATTTTTATGTATTTTTCCGAAGTCTTTCAGATAGTTTTTAAAGTATGATTAGATTTTAAGTTGTAAAATAAAAATACATTTTTGATATTAAAAAATGCACTGCTTAATGGGCGGCAAATTTAATTGGCCTAAGGCGTCAAATCTTTAAATACGCCTCTGAATCACAAAGAAAAATTGTTTGATGGCACGTCTATGACCTCATTAAACATTTTTGTAGAAAAATGGCACGTTGATACGTAAAGGTTTGCCATCCCTGGTCTAGGGCATAGGCCGATACGAATCATACTTAAGAATTAATAAAAAAACTTATGGCACTTATGGTATGGTAGAGTGGTAGGTTTTAATTTATTCAAATCAATTTAAAAAATATATGTTTACAAAGTATTTGCATAGCTTCCACAAAACTGGTGCAGCAGTGTTGTTTGTCTGTGACCGGTCCAGCAGTTTGTACTCACGTGTGGTAGTGGTACGTGGGGACGTAAAGCGGCGGCGCGGCCAGGTAGCCCGGTGACATCCCACCGCCCGGCGACAACACTCCTCCGCGCGCGCTCCTAGAACACAAGGTAAATGTCTTAATAATCACGTTGAAGGCAGGCAGAAAAAGTATCCAAAATGAACATTGAAGGTTCATAATAACCTTTTCGCCTACCAAACGGCGCGCGACGCCCCGCACGCATCTGCTTGTGTGTTCTAACAGTTATCAACATATCCTAAACCTTCATTAAGTGTAGGCGCTAGAAATGTATATGCACTACAGATCATTTTGAAATGTATGCGACACAAGATACCATCGATAATAATTTATTATAAAAATGTCTAAAGTAAGGCCAACGAGATGAGATAAAAAACGTAAATAAACGGACCGCTACTGAGTTGCATTATGAAAGTGAGTTAATATTATATCTGTCCTTATCACTCGTATGCAATAATGACGTCAGTTGGTCGACGACAGCTGTCGTAGCGTGTTTCGTGGTACAGGAAAGCGGCCAGTGCCGCAGTTGTCAACATTTGTCAACAATTGTGAACAAGTTCATTCCTGTTTGGATTGCGTTCGAAGTGATACATATTTTTTCGTCTCCGTATTTACTTGGTTTTTTGTTGTTATTATTCCGCTTCGGTTAGTTTTATTTTTGATTTTTGCTGTTATTGTGAGTGCTTAGTTATCATTGCGAGCTCAATCCCATTGAACTCGTATGGGCTGACATAAAGGGACACGTAGCTCGCAATAATACTACATTTAAATTTGAAGATGTGAAAAAACTGCTACAAGAGGGGATCCAACGTGTATCTGCTGATAAATGGCGAAATTGTGTGGATCATGTAATAAAAGTCGAGGACAATTTTTATAGCAATATTGACAACATGATTGATAATATAATAGATAGTTTTATCATAAACACAGCTGACTCGGACTCTTCCGACGAATCATCTTTGTCTAGTACAGACGACAGCGATTAAAATTCGAACTTTATAATAATTTATTCAAATAAAAATGTTTTGAACCCCTGAAAATTTGTTTAGATTCTTTATCTCGTCTGGTTGGCCTTACTTTAGACAACTGTTTAGCGTTTGTATACATGTTAATGACACTATGGAGCATATAGTGCGTAAATATAGTGTTGGTTGGCGAGCTACTTTTCAAAATTAATTCGTCTCATGATGCGCGTGATATTATCTAATAACGGCTCCTCATTGGTGAAAGCTACAAAAATTGCGGCTTATTGTCACAGAAAAATGGCCCTTAATTACTTGAAACTGTCATCGGAGTAATCATAATGTACTTAAGTTGGCCAGCCGGCCATTAAAAACAAGTTTGAATTTCAAATTTATTGTTAACAAAATAAGTTTCCTATGATCTCCCATAACTCAGAGTATTTCGGAATATATGTTTATATTTTAACTTTATTTCTAACCAAATAAGGTTCCTATGATCTCCTATATCTCCAAATATTTCGGCATATAAGTTTGAATTTCAACTTATAAGGAGATAAGGTTCCTATGATCTCCCACAACTCCGAATATATCGGCTTATAACGAGATCTATGATTCCAATATTCGTGTCGAAAGTTGCGGCGTGCAGCGCATTGAGTCGGTCTACATCGCGCTAACGCTTGTCCGACCTGACTTGTTTATGAGATTATTATTTTCGATAAACAAGTTTTGGCTGGAGGTCTTCAAGAGGTAATCTGAAAGGGAAGCTGATAAGAATGAAGTTCTTTAGACCCTTCGCCACTGATGTGTAGTATTTATGTTTAAAACATAGGTAAGCAATTTTCTACATTTGCAGAATTACAAGTAAAAAAAGCACTTTGCCACCGAACTATATATCACATTCTTTCATATATGTGCAAACTCTAATATACTTACTTGTAGTGTGGATGTGGATGATGGTGCCACGCGTGCGCCGGGTGCTTGTGCGCGGCTGGCGGGCCCACGCTAACGCCTACGCCACCCATGCCCACGCCCACACCGCTCACGCCCACGCCCACGCCGCTCACCGCGCTCACGCCACCCACGGCGCTCACGCTCACCCCGCTCACCGCGTTGCTGACAGGTAAATACTCGCGAGAGCCTCCGCTCTGTAAACGTCAATAATATATCAAAATTACTGGCAATTACTTACATAATATTTTGTCTTATTTGCTTGAAAAAAAATTCTTTTCAATATTTAATAATATCGTTCCATACCAGTGCGCATAAAACAATTTTAGCATAAATTTAACAAGTAAATGGCACTTACGCTATCCCTTTTATTGTGCTGCGGCAGAACGTATTGGTTACACTGATACTCCGAACCTTGGCGCACGTTCGAACCGCTCTGTAAACAACAAAATATTTCGTTTATTAAAAAAACAAAAATCATTAAAACTAGCCGTCGTGAGACAACTTGCACGTGGGAAATGATGAAAGTATAGTTAAAAAGTATAGTTTATATAACGCGCTCACACAAGAGTCGAGAGCTCACGAAACCTCTCGGTATTACAGCGTCAGCCATCACAGCAGTTTAATCGATTTTACTGCCAAGACGCGTCGTAGATGTTTCACAATGAAATACCTGTTATTGACACTTAAACTAAGGCCTTTTCATCCGTTCTTTGATGAATTATACAGTACTCTCAAAGCGAAATATTATAAGTAACCACTTTTGAAATACTGTAGTGCCTGGGACAGTCAGTTTTAAATGTCGTAGGGTTGCCCAGCACACACGGCATACTCACAACACAGTCAGCCTAGTCCAGAGGAATGACTGGTCAATACGTCTGGGGCCACCCATGTGAGGGAAACCCTCACGATTTTTTCCTTCACCGTTAAGAGCGTCCGTATGTACTTGAGATCTAAAAGTCGAACCTGCACTCTCACAAGTGCGAATCAAATGGTCTACCCACTAAGCCACGGAGCTCTTATTAGCATTTAAATGTAGCAAATACACTTGCATTATAGTGGGGAGCGGTGTGGTCATGGCTCGGCTCGAGTTTGGCCTGGGCCTCCTGCTGCGCGAGGGCCAGGAGTCGCTTCTTCTGGCTCTGGGGCGTGGCCTGCGAGCTGCTGGCCTGGCGCGGCTGCTGCGGTACCGCCTGCTGTGGGACCGCTTGCTGCGGATGCTGTTGCTGCTGCAGTTGTTGTTGCTGTTGCTGCTGCGGTTGCGGCTGCTGCTGTACTTGCTGCTGTTGTTGAGGCTATAATTTATACAACGTTTAAGTATATTTTACCTCAGCATATTAACGTTTATTATAGTAGAAATATTAAAGTAGTGGCGGGTATACAAACGTTCATTGTACACAACTAATACTACAATATGACATACATTTTATCAGTAAGAATATAAGGGGAGTCTGGCGGGGCTGGGATTGATATGGATGAAGGATGATTATATTTTTAGCATATGCTGAGGTAAAATATACTTAAACGTTGTATAAATTATAGCATTATCATCCTTCATCCATCTCAATCCCAGCCCCGCTAGACACCCCTTATATTCTTACCGATACAATGTATGTCATATTGTAGTATTAGTTGTGTACAATGAACGTTTGTATACCCGCCACTACTTTAATATTTCTACTATAATAAACGTTAGAATCAATTCAAAGGCTGTAAGAAAAGTTAGTACAATTTTTTTGTATCTTGTAGGTTAGTCTGTCTAGTAGGTTCCTCCTAATGAACCACGAAAAGAGAAATAACTCTTGTGTTGTTTGTAGTGAGTGTGGGTATTCATCCGGTATTGCTCCGTAAAAATGGTGGTTATACCTGATGATGATGGCAGGGCTGGTGCGCCAGGGGCGGCTCGTGCTTGACCCGCTCATCGCGCGGCGTGCGCACGGAGCATATGACGCCGCCCGGCGCCACGCCCGCGCCCGCGCCCGCTGACCCGCTCGACCCCGCCGTCGCCACGCATTCGCCGCTGCCTGAAATCATATTGGTTTTATTACTTATACAAGGTAAGTTTTTTTTTAATTAGTTGTTGTATAACGAAGATGTACTTTTTAGAGGCTATCCCCAACTTTATTTTTTTACTTGATTTTTCACTAATATTTCATTTAAATTCATTTAATTTTTTAAAAAAAGAAAGAAATTTTGCACCCAAATCTCGGAATACCTGTGTTTCGCGGCTAGCACCTGTTCTTAGCAGACTGTGCGATTATCGTAGTTTTTTACCTCTGTTCTGCGTGCTGCCGGCGACGGGGCGCGGCTCGGCGTCGTCGTCGGAGTCGGAGATGGTGATAACGGAGACGGCGGGTGAGGGCGTATCGCGGATCGTGATGGTCGCCGCGCCGCCGCAAGCCGCCGCGTCCCACACGCCCGTGGTAGTGGCCGCGGGTCCTGACCCGCGCGCACTGTGAAATTATATTAATAATAACAAAGCATATTTCAAACTGAGTCTGAGACTTAGAGATATTTTGTTAGTAACAAAATATGGACTCAGTTTGAAATAAATTATATTTTTTTACAATTTATTAAACTTAATATTTTATGTTAGTAGACGAAAAAGATTTTTTTTTAAATTCAAAGTTCAAAGGCATCACTCTCGTTGATGGGGCTATCAGTTATCACACAGTATTCAAACTTAGGTCTAATTCTAATATAGAAACATAATTACATTTTGTACTCCATGGTTACTTTTATTTTGTGTGTAATTTTGTTGTCGATTTATGTAAATTTCTAGTTAATAATATGGTATTAGAAAAATATGTACGTGAGATCGACACAATTAAACCGGTATACTTTATCCTCACAAGTCCTATCCGGTAGACCGTAGCGTGTATGGCAATTTTGGACACTTGGGAGTGACTTACGTGTGATCATGATGATGCCTGTGCCTGGACGGTGGCGTGCCCTCTTTCACCCGCTTCTTGACAGGCGACAGTTGCGTCGGCTCCTTCTTACCCCCACTGCTGGCCATACTGCAAAGAATATACATTAATAAGTTTAATAGAATTATGCATACAATATATTATACTTTAGACTATAATGTATATTGAAAACACATGAGGTATGTTTTATTTAGATTAAGTTATATCGTCAAATCAAGAGCATGGGAACTATAGCTTTTTGTAAAGAGCTCTGAATGTATTCGAAGATTAAAAAATTAAGCCTGAAGTCAGGATTACACTAAATAAAGCAGAATCTCACTGGCTGGGTGTACCCCAGCCAGTGAGATTTAGAGGTGAGGAGAGGTGAGTTTTAGATTAGAGATATACCTCTATGGTATGATTTGAGATATTTCTCTACGTACTAGGGAAACAGGTGTGAATTTAGTGAAAAGGGGATATAAAAGTCGTTGATGTTTAGTATGTTACTCTAAGGGTGGTATTGTCTCTATAACTAGGGCAGGGATTCCCAAAGTGGGTTTCTTAGAATGGTTTGATAACTATCAGGGTTCCCCCAAAATAATTATTATCACTTAACGGACATAGTACCACACTGTTACACAGTGAAACCGTTTCATTATTCGCAATAAATTTGTAAAAATATTGTATTTCAATGATATTATATAATATCTGTTAAAAATTTTAATATAATTTCAGTGATTTGAAATCATTTAATAAGGGATTCCATATAAAGGGTGTTGTTCCGTTATCTGTAAAGTTTGGGCTCCTGCACTAGGAGAACAGGCCTGTAGTGAAGTGTATGTCAGCTTAAAGCAGGCGCGAGTGGGTTCTGGGTGGGTCTACATTAGTTTAGCACCTGTATTGATGCTGGTGATGCTGTGGGTAGTGCGGCGCGGCGCTCGTCTGCTGCTTGGTGGATCTGTCGACAACCCCGACTCATACATTCCCGATACACGTTCAAAACATTTATCTGTATATGTACCGTATGTCTACCCCGTATATAACGCTTTGCAAAAATTAATTGCGGAAACTTCGGGCACAAGATTTACTTCTAATTTAAAGAATTTAGTATAAATGACTAGTCTGCACACTGTTAAACAGCTGATTTCAAAACGTTGCTTTTATAACTCTGTAAACGGAATGCTTGTCACTCTTCTAGAGTTACAAGTGCGTTTCCGTTCCTTGAAATCTCCAATTCCCCTCGGGCCTCGGGAGATGAATGACAGGTGCATACCTTTTATGCGGGTGGTGATGCTGGTGGTGCGGATGGAAGTCCCACACGTCGGGCTCGGGTAGCGGCGCGGGCTCCACGATGAGCGGCGCGCGCCACTCGCCCACGTCGCTCACGCCGCCCACACCGCCCACGCCGTGCTGATGGTGAGCGGCCGCCGCGGCTGCCGCTGCCGCCGCCAGCTGCTGCACCTGAAACGAGTTCATATAATATAACTTTTGTACTGTATCAGTCTGCCTTTTACCCTAAAGCCTGAATAACCTAAATGAACGTAATGTGTATGCTTGGGTGGTATCATTGAAATGACCTGCAGCGAATAGGCTACTTGACCGTTTTTCTATTTTTATCCTAAACGATTAATAATTGTTCCGTTACCCCAAAAAAATAATAGAATATTAATATATATATTAGAATATTAATAGATATATTAGCCATAAAAACCCACAAAACTTTAATTTAAAAATACGCTTTTTAAAAACAGTCAAAAACGCCTCCCGCCATGTTTGTCGATAGATAATCTGTGCTCTAACTTACGTGTGCACTATGCACGATTGACAAGTGACGTTTATTTGTTTACTATTACTATGACGTCACATCATTGCACAATGCATAGATAATAGTGTTTTCGTCAGTTAAATTTTTTTTTAAATTTAGTTTATTTATCCATCTTGTTATTTTATTTCATGATTTAGCTATATTACGTTTTCCTAGGCAAAGTACTAAAGGAAATACTCATTCAATGTATGAAATTAAGTATGAGTCAAGTAGCATATCTGTGACTAGAAAATCTATTACTTTTTCCAAACCTAATAAAACGAATAGGAAAGGAGGACTATGTCCATACACGAAAAAGTGTCCGTAAATAAACGTTAAAATATTAAACTCAACAGACTTCACTCCATCTCTTATTGCTAACTTCATACCACACCCAATTATGACTCTAGCGCCATTATGGCTAGTTTTTGAACTGTTATTTAACTACTTTTGTCGGACACTTTTAAGCTTTTCTGCCTTAGAGAGATAGTCCACCTTTCCTCTACCCTTCATAGGTAAAACAACAACTGTGGTTTTGGGGCTAGACATTAACATGGATATCAATAATACGTGAACTGGGGGTCTAAAAAGGCTACTTTAGATGAAACACATGTTGTTTCATATATTTTTTTCAACTCATATTATGTGCGCCATTTTACACATTTCTATTGAAAACTGTTAAAATTGCTTTCTAATATGATGAAATCAGATGAATCCATGTAGCCATTTTACTATTTCACGATTTTTGTATAAAAAAAATAAATGAAATAATAGGTCTTTAGGTCCCATTTGCACGCAAATGGACCAATATTGTTTTGACGCTAACGTCGAAAACTGCCGCTAATTCAGCCGTAGATTGTGTATCACACTTCCACAATCGCCTTTTATTCGTCATTGTCGACCAGTCTTCGAACGACCGCGAGGTTCATTTTTCAAGTCGAAATTTCCAGAACGGAAGCGAGCAAATCAATAACACGTGGTGCGTTGGTTTGTAGTGTTAGCTCCGTAAACGTCGTTGATGTTGCGTGCCGCTTGTGCCGCGTTGCTACCACGACGGTACTCATATTCCATAATTACTCGAATATTTAACGTATCCATGATGACGAAAAAGATTGAAATGCGATGAAAATGTAACACTAATCAATAAACAAATGACTACTTTTGGAAAAAGAATTCCATGTTTTTAAAATAAAATTAATTTGAAATTAGAATTCTTAGCCAAACAAATATTATTTTGATTTGAAATGGCCAGTACTGCAGAACGGCAATTTCATAGGTAAAGACCTAATATAATATGAAAACACCTAAAGTGACCTTTTTAGACCCCCTGATCAAATTATTATATAGACTGAATTTACCTCAATCTCTCTTTATTTTAACGTGCTATATGCACTAGAAGTTGAAAGTATGTATGTAGTATGTACCTGGTAAGCGGGCTGGCACAATATGGAGGAGACGAACTGGTGCGGGAAGGGCTCGGCCGCGCGTGTGGCGTACTGCCGCGCACCGCCCACCGCCACGCGCCCTCCCTGGTATAGCTGGTACTGGAAACGAAACGTTTGTTATATTTTTAAAGACAACCAATGCCGGCTGATGTATCTATACACAGCTCAAAGCACTGGGTGCTTTGAGCTGTGTATAGATAGATACATCTTAGCTAAAGTAACAATATAAAAACGAAGTTCAAAAGAAATAAAATGTTTGGTTATTTTCCGCGTTTAAATCACGAGGTTCATCCTATATATTTCACTATCTTTAAACTTTTCTATTGTTTCGATATTGTACTTTATCTAAGCCTCCTAAACGGGTTGCGCCTTTGGCACGCAAGTAGCTGCGATAGATGATTGTGATATCATCCGCAAAAAGCGTGTACAAAAATCATCTCCTAACGATGACACAGGATTTCCTAACTTTGTATACTACTATAATCCCGAGAAAGCTAGAAACTACTAGGGAACCAGATCATCTACTAACCAGGTTGTCATACGGCGCCGCCCGCAGCCGCTGCTGGTTGATGGTGAGCGCGAGGTGGTGCGCGGAGGGTGCGGCGGGCGCGACCACACCGCCCACGTACTCACCGCCGCCCACACCGCCCACGCCACCACCGGACCGCCGGCACACCTGGTAATGTTAAGAAATAAGCATTTAGAAATTGGTGAAACAATATTACACTATCAATTTAATATCAATAATTTAATATACGAGCTCATATTTGTACAGTGTACTATACACACATGGCAGCCGATTAAGTCTGTCTAATTAAATTTCTAATTAAATTCTTCCACATTTATTAAAGACAACAACAGCTGCCCGTCTAATTTATTACTTAACTCAAACCACTTAAGGATTGCTTTGAAATTTAACATGAAGTAAATGATTATGACAAAGGCATCAGCTATATTTTCATAATAAGATATAAGGTATATTTAAGCATGCCACAGACAAGAGTACTTCACCTCCATCATCTGCACGGAGGCCTTGACGTTGTTGCAGTGGGCGTAGTCGACGAGATGCGCGAGCGTCACGAACGCGTGGTGCAGCGCCTCACCCGGCGTGATACGCCGCTCCTGAGCCAAGCAAAGATATATTAGTAAAGTTTATTCTGATAGAACGAGTAGATAAGCTACTCCATCTAACAGCAAACATTACTAGTCTTAGTCAAACGGAGGATAGTTTCAAATGTTAATTACAAAATAGAGTGGCACGCTGCCTTCCATCGTAAAATGTGGCGGCGCGACCGTGCCTACGACCGAACAGGTCAGACGTGCGCGGGCTGACGCCGTCGCAGCTGAGCACATCCTAGCCGAGCCGCAAACGGCGTGGCAGTCCTCAACGGAGGATCTATGGGTTTATGTGAGTACCATATTTGCGAAGACTTGTAATTGGCTCTAATTTGTTAATCTACATAAGTAATTGTTTTTTTTTGTTTGTTCGAGCTGTAAGTTTTCCTTTGAATAAAAATTAAAATTCATAATTTTAGCACCAATTACAATGACCATCATTTTCCCAAAAAATAGAGCTTAGAAATATAGAGTATCTATCTGGGGATAAAGTTATAATAATGATATGATGGATAAAGTTAATTCGTAACATGTAACTTTACTTACTTGGTCCATGGTTAACATTCTCTTCAATAAATCGATGAACTCTCTTCGGTCCGCCTTCTCTGCTAATAGTTGACCGCCTTCGAGGTCGGTAGGCACATTTACCTGTAATTACAAACATTTTGACGTTATAATTTAAATCAAAAATACTGAACGGATTTTAAAACACTTTCACAATCAGTAAGCTACATTATCAACGAAAAATATAGACAAAATTTTAGTTATAAAACCCCTCTGACATCCGGTGGGATAAATCGATTCTTATTCTATATCAAAATCTTAAGTAACAGTTTGTTTACACTAATACACACACCGGCATATTTAGCGGAACATAAAATAAAGGTTTGATATCAGTATCATATAAGGTTGCTGGCTAGTTTATACGTCATTTAATTTAAAAAGAAATATTTTCAAATTAAGAAAACAACTGAACATCACATTTTATGCAATTGTTTTAATTTTATTCAAATCTTTTTGGAGTTGAGGACTGAATTATGCCTGACTTAGCCCCAACGGAGATTGCCAGGGCACTCGAAATGCGAAGAAATGGTCAAACCTACAGAGTGATATCCAGAGATCTTCGTCGACCAGTTTCAACGATCCATCGCAGTATCCAACGGTTCAGGGAGACCGGTACTTATGTGAGAAGAGCAGGACAAGGCAGAAAAAGACGCACTTCGAGTAGGGATGATCGTTTCATTCGGCTTCGTGTACGTAGGAACCCCCGATTGACGGCCGTCCAAGCCCGACATGAGTTAGAAGCAGTGCGGGGTGTAACCGTAAGTGAGCGTACGGTACGAAGAAGGTTCGAAGAAGCTGGTTTCGGTTCATTTGTGCCCACCAAGGCTCCAAGGCTCGAGGTAAATCATCGTAGAAACAGGTTTACTTTTGCTCAGGAACATCGACTTTGGAACGCGGACCAATGGAGTAAGGTATTGTTTAGTGATGAGTGCAGAATTCTCTTAAATCAAATTGACGGCAGGCAAAGAATATACAGACGCAAAGGAGAACGATACATTCAGACAAATTTTGAAACTACAGTTGCATACGGTGATGGATCAATAATGGTTTGGGTGGGCATTTGTTTAGGAGCTCGCACAAACTTGGTAGTGATTGACAGAGGGAGTCTGACTGCAGACCGCTATATCAGATAAGTTTTAGAAGAAAATGTCGTACCGTTTGCCCCATATATCGGTGACGATTTTGTTTTTATGCAGGATAATGCTCGGCCGCATACCGCTCGGGTACCTCAAGCTTATCTTAATGATATGAATATCACTGTTATCGAGTGGCAGGCGAGATCACCGGATATGAACCCAATAGAGCACGTTTGGGACTTGCTGAAAAGAAAAGTTAAGTCCAGCTCCTGCCAACGTGGGTGAACTGCGAATCGCCGTAGTTGAGGAATGGCGGAGACTATCCAAGGAGACCATTGATAACATCATTCTCAGTATGCCTAGACGGGTAGAAACTTTAATAAGAGCACGTGGAGTAAATACGCGATATTAATCACAATTTTTGTAATTTAATTAATACTACCAATTTTCACAAATGGGCTATATATTTACTCGCAAAATCTGTTCTTAATGTGATCTCATTTTAAGTACAACAAATGAAAGTTTAAATAACAAAAGAAGTGTAGTAAGTAGATTTTAGAATAAAACAATATTTTTTTAATTATGGACCTTTTTTTTGTGTTCCGCTCAATATGCCGGTGTGTTTATTATAAAGAGGAAATATTTGTTTGTTTGTATTGAATGGGCTTCAAAACTACTGAACCGATTTTGATGAAATTCGGCACAGATATAGAGTGGACCACGAGAAAGGACTCAGGCTACTTTTCAAAGCGGCAATATGGACGGTTCCCTCTAGATTATATTTTGCGCGTATAAAGTGACGGGCCACATCTTATACTAATATAAAGAGGAAAATTTTGCTTATTTATTTGTATGTTTATTTGTTTTCATTGAATAGGTGTCCGAAATAACTGGACTATGATAACTGGACTGGACTGGATAACTGGAAGGACATAGGCTACGTTTAATCACGACAAAATGTACGGTTTCGGCAGGATTTCCTTTGCGCACACGAAGTCGCGGGCAACATCTCGTAAAATATATAAATAACTAAACCGTTTTTTACTTACAATGCTTTAGAAATTATACGATTGAATAAATAATATTAATTTTAGCTAGCAAATTTACAGATTCACCTGGCCTATATCATCGAGGCAGTTGAAGATGTACTTCCTCGCCTCCTTGCTCTTGATGCCAGTCTCCAGCTCATGTTCCTCGGGTGTCTTCAGCCTCCAAAACGGATACGTGCTGTCCACGTCCCGGTAGAAGAACTTCGCCGTCTTTGATGCACTAAAATAAAAACATTTTAAGTCGTATTTACTATTTAGACAAATTTGTCAAATAATCTATAAAAGTATAATATATTCTTAACTAGATACCAAAAATTGCCTGGACTTTCTACTAGAACTAGATGCCATAGAATTAACTAGAACTAACACGATGATCAAATCAAACGACTGATCAAGCTTTTTGCAACTCAATTTACACCTGATAAGCCTTTCAGAAACCGGGGGTAAGTAATGTAAATGACAATTTGGCTAGCCTTTAGGTTGATAGGCAAATTTCCAAACAAAAATGGTGAAGCAATTTCTCAAGCGACCCATGTAAATCCCCCATTAGTATGGGTGGATTTTGGAAGATGGTTGTTTTTTGGTTCGTAAGTACATATATATAAATGAAGAAACTCTCTACGAAGTTTTTAGACAAATCCAAATATAACTTGTCATACAGTCGTTAATAATTTATAACATACGCTATAGTGTGATTTTTAAACAGAATAACTCAGTTAACGTAAACATAACTCTGTCTCTAATTATCAGACAAATGAGGTTACTTTTTTATGTCATTTTATCTACTAGCATTAAAAATCGTATTTTAAATTTCATCCTTTTCACACAACATACCTGTTCAACATATGCTCGGTGGGCAGACCCTGTGTCTGCGAGATGTACCGTATCTGGTCGTACTCAGAGGAGCCGGGGTAGAGCGGCCAGCCCAGGAACAGCTCGGCCACCACGCAGCCCAGCGACCACATGTCGATCGCCTCGCAGAACGCCAAGCCCAGGATGATCTCTGGCGCCCTGGAAATACATTGGCTAGGGTTAACACTTGTCTTGCTATGTCATTTTTCCTGGTGACTTTGATATACGTTTGCCATGCTTATTTACAATTTATACAGCTAATAGACAGCAAATTTTTACTTGCTAACATTCTAAAGTCGTTCAATTTGCCAACCATATTAGAATTCGAAATACACAGTAATACAAAGGGGCTACAGAAAAACGAATGTTGCAGTGACAAAAAAGCTTGAAATCCAACTTAAATAGGAACTGTGTGTTAGCTTGTTGTCAATTTTTGTTTCATACTTTATCCTACTAATATTATAAATCCTACTAATATTATAAATGTGAAAGTTTGTGAGGATGGATGGATGGATGTTTGTTACTCTTTCACGCAAAAACTACTGAACGGATTTCGATGAAATTTGGTATGGTAGTAATATAGGCTCTGGATTAAAACATAGGCTACTTTTTATCCCTAAAAAGTACAGTGTTCCCAAGGGATACTATATTGAGGCAACAGCTATTATCAAATAATAGAGACAAAACTGAAATTTAAGCTATAGAACATGTGCAGAACATGTGAAATTATTTACTCTAAGGTTAGACTTAAAGTTGTCTGACACTTTTCATAATATCGGGGGAGTTGTGTGGTCTTGGTGTGGTCACTGCTCATTACCTGTAGTATCTGCTCTGCAGGTAGGTGTTGCAGACGGCCTTGCTGACGTGGCTGGCGCTGCCGAAGTCGATGACCTTGACGCGGTAGGGCTGCCGCGCTGGCTCCACCAGCATTATGTTCTCCGGCTTCAGGTCCGCGTGGATCAGGCCCAGTTGCTGCGGGTGAAAATAACATTAAATATACGTAGATAGGCACTTCAATTTTTAACATGAGTAATTTATTGGTATATTTGCGCAAAATGTCTATATAAGCCTGTAGCTTCCATATTTACACATGGAATTTATTGTTTTATGCATTAAAAATAAAATTACACTGCAATTTGCATGCCGTTATAATCACAGTGTAATACTACAGATACATGTTATTTAGCATGAATATATGAAAAAACCCCCAAATTTTGCATGTTTTGTGTTATTTGTCTGCATGTCTGTATGTGCTCACCTTGAGCTTGAGCAGCGCGGTGAGCACCTGCTGCAGGATGGGCCGTATGAACGAGAGCGGCAGCGGCGAGAGCTTGTGTCTGTCTACCTGTGTGTCTGTATATGCTCACCTTGAGCTTGAGCAGCGCGGTGAGCACCTGCTGCAGGATAGGCCGGATGTACTTGAGCGGCAGCGGCGAGAACTTGTTCTGCTTGAGGAAGTCGTACAGGTTCTGCTCGAGCATCTCGAACACGAGGCACGTGTGCGAGCGGTGCTGGAAGCACTCGTACGCGCGCACGAAATTGAACTCGTCCGCCGACTCCTGTGAGAGCCGCGACAGGATCGACACCTGAGAATTTGAAAAATTAATTACATTACATTTTTTTAAGAGCTGATAGTAATTGGTCGCTTGTATGTTAGCAAAGCGCATCCTTTATGAGTCCAATACCTGCTCCTATGTTACGGGCAGCCGATCGCCTTAGCTATTAACACCGTCTATGTATACAAACAACATTAACGGTGTCACAAGTACGTTATGGACCTTTAAAAGTAAGCTAACTAATAAGTTTCGGTAACAGTAGCTGGTTTTCACCAAAACTAGGCGAATGCTAGATTTAAGTTTAGCCTTATAGCGCGTGTTTGCACTGTTTTGTGCTCAGTAGATATAATTTCAAAACCAAAGTATATGCGTATGCTGTAATTACTCATGAGTCATGCTACACAGCTCGTCGACACACGGGGCGCCGACTGCCTGGGCCGAGTAGGCACTCGCAGTAAACAAGCGCTAGACGCTGGAGCGCCGCCAAAACTAAGTACTAACGGGATTGTGTTAGATTTGTACACTTAAGGGGATTAAATTTCTTTATTTTTTTAGCGCGACGTCACCGGAAGTTTTTCTTTATGAAAAAGATTTTCATTAAAAAAAATGGGTCTACAATTATTTTCATTTGGAACGAAATAGTAGATTTATGAGATGTAAAATGAGCATTAGTTGAATGTGAAAAATAAAATTATATTCATATTTTTACTTATTTAACAACACCAACTTTTTTAATAATAGCCAGAAGTTAAAAGCATGAAAATATAAAAAAGAATTTTTCAACAATTGTTGTTTTAAAAAAAATGTCCGTTAAATAAGTTACGTCTTATAATAATATACTACATACGTCAACATATCATACATGGACTTCATTTGTCTCAGTCCCTCTATTTATTTCTACGTCTAAGAGCAGTATATACCTCAATCTGTCCTTGGCGGGCATAGCTGGGGTGGTTCTTGAGGATCTTGATGGCGACGATCTCGTTGGTGCCCTTCTTCCAGCACTTCACCACCTGCCCGAACGTGCCCCGCCCCAGGAACTCCAGCACCTCATATCTGAAGCATAAAAAAGGTACATGTCAAACTCCGTTACATAGGTACTCCAACTCCAATAGGGAATTCGAGACATTCATCAAATGGTATAACAACACATATCATTCACTTTAATAAAGAGACGTACTGAGTCTACGGTATGATTATATGATAGACTTCACTGGTCACGGTAGCTCTCCTCATTACAAAGAGCTAAGTATAGGTAATCAATAACAATGTATATAATAACGTTTCAAGCCGCAAAGGTATCAAATAATAATATAATATCTATGGACGCTTCACGCCACGTCAATCTGGCCGTGTGCTAAGCATCCGAAGAACTTGTGTTACAGGTACCAGAAAAAGCGAAGTATGGCAATTCGGCGAGGTCGCATGTGACTAAATTAAATTTAGACGCTTGATTTTGACGATATTTTGGATTGGGTCGGACGGGTAACTAAGGCCGTGCGGCTTTAGTCACCCGTGTAATCCTAGTGGGACCGTTGGACCGCACTAGGCGTAACCAGTGCCGGATTAAGGTGACTTGGTGTCCTAAGCAATCTTTCCTTGCCCCCCCCCTCCCCCCTATACCTTAGCGGTTAGGTGAACTATAATGAATTAATTAAAAATCCTCCTTATTCCATGCTTGGTGGGGTCGACACTCGGGACAACATAATTTCACATGTTGTTCTAAGAATTTTTTATATTTTTACGACCCGTCTGACGTCAAACCATTTTCGGAACATCTTGTACAGCCAACGTAATATGTGTTCGCCACATTTGACCGTATATGGGAATCGAACACACGTCCCAGCGTCGAAGACAGGGTCACTACGAACTATGCCAATGGGGTCTCCAGAATAATATATTATAGGTGTATATAATATAAAGGATTTTTTTTCTCAGGCCTCTGGCTGAGAAAATTCCAATTACTGTCAAAACCCCACTCCTGAGGTGGATATCGCAATACGAAATAATAATCAGCGTGGCTAGAGCTATAAACTGATATATGTTTGAAATCTGTTGGTGGGTGGGGATCGTCCCCCGACGATTTTTTTGCATGGTCCTTTGGATCGATTTGGAAGCTGTTACTCAGTACGTAAGTATAATTATATATTTTCTACTGTGCGGCGGGACTACGTGACGCGACACTCCATTGCGGTATTACTAGGAGGGTCGCGTCGCGTCGCTCCGCTGCCGCTAGTGCGGTCTTACCTTTATGTAACATTCTTTTTCAGCTATAGTTCGGCAGCAAGTATAAATACATGAAGATTTACTATGGCAGATCACGCGACTTTCCGTGAAGATGTCGACAACCTAACCGCATTTAACTAGGTCATATAATATAAGCTGTGTGCTTATTCTTAACATGTTTATTTAATTTTTTCTTTGCATATTTATGTACTTTATATAAAATTAAATTAACTATTCATTGCCATGTTTGAGACATGTTTCTTCCAGAGAGTATAAATGTTCCTTTACAATTTGATTTCTACATTGATGTTCAAAGTATGCCAATATAATTAGGTATCTTTTCCTTGTTGAATCCGGTTTTTATTAAAGGAAGAAGAACCAAGGACTGCCCGTTAAGCTAGGCTAACCTATCTATAGTTGTGTATTTTTGGATTGGATTTTTGATTTTGGACCCTAGGGCATCAAGTCTAAAAGTTATGCTGTTTGCTCACCTGTTAGACGAGGAGTAGAGAACCTCGTGTTGCACCAGTTGGTAGTCGCCGTCGCCACCACAACCGGATCCTGCGTCGCGTGGCGTCGGGGGTGGTGACGTCGTGTGGCGTCACGTCGTGGTCACGTCACGTCAAGGCGTGGCGCATGGCGGTCGCGGAGATATGGAAACAAAACCCGTTACACGTTTAGACACCGCTGCTACAAACACAAACACACAAACAAAATCAATAAGTGCGAGGAAATATATAAGGTAGCCAGTATACAATATATTGGCCATATCATGTATATAATAAATGGTTAGAAACGTAGACGTACATATATATTAAGTGGCAAAAAGTGTCTTTACCTAAATGGTAAAGACACAAAAAATGGTAAAAAATAAAAAACAATCCCATGTTTGGGGCGAGTTAGGATTGACATTTCTCATCTTGCCATTTTGACATTTGCTTTCCGTAGTTTAAAATCAGTCTTTTGAAATGAAGATGGCGTTACTTTTTCTTGTATGAAGATTTTTTCTGTTAAATGTATATCATAGCTTATCCTTAGTTTTGAAATAGGTTAAAATGTCAGTCAGTCAGAGAACTCAACATGGACATTGTATTGTTTGATTTATTAGAATGTTGCAATGACATTTGTGAAACTGTAATAAATTTTCCAAAACAATAATAAATTCATCTGATGAAACAAATTGACATAATACCTCTTGTGGTCTATGACAATCTATAAGGCTTAAGAGTGATGATGATGATGAAAATGTTTGTTGCTCAGAAAGGAATAGTGAAAATAACAATGTGAAAAAAACAAAAACTAGTTCAGAGATATAGACAATATAATAAATATGATTAGTAATAAATTATTATTTATATTGATATTTTAGATTTCAAACGATCCTTTTTCGTTTTATTAGATATATATATATATATATATATTCTTAGTCTCAATTCTCAACGTTAAGGAAGATGACAAACAAAATATATAAAAGGTCATAATATATTCCACAAGACTGTTTAGGTGTAGAATGTATTTTTAGTTTAAGTAAATCATGTGTAAAATACATTGGAGAATGTAGAATAATTATGTGTTTATCATAATATTATATTTCTTCAAACTATTTTATATCTTGGCATTGGCAAAGTAAACAAATTAAGTAGAAAAACATTATTATGCAAGTTGTTTTGTCTTATCTATTAAATAAAAAAAAAAAATGTTTAAAATATGTAGCACGTAAATGTTATTTTTATACCTAATGCAAAGATTTCAAAACTAAAGATAGGCTATGACGTACATTTGACAGAACAAATCCTTATATGTTTGATTTTCACCTCGTTTTCACTATACCTCAAATGTCAGCCATCTTGTCAAAATGGCCCCAAAAACTCCAAAAGTGGAGCCATTTAAGTGGAGACAGTTTTTGGCTCAACATGCCTCGTCTATAATATACGTCTATGAGCTAAAGCTTCAACAATGGGAATCACTGACTCCGATAACACATTACTATAGTTTCGAAGTCAGGGTTCTACCAAGTAGAGTCATCTTTCTTAAGCCCTAAGCTTATTTTTGTATTGTAATGTTAATTATCTGCTATAATATTATTTATTTAACTGTGAAATTGTTAGCTAGATTTAAGATTTTTGGGTAAATATTGATTATTTATTTACTTATGTTTTTGGCCGCATTGTGATTATTGTGGTCATTATAAACGCGCCCTATTAGCCACTGCTTACTTAATATTACTTCAAAGAGATGGGGCTCTAATATAGCAGGTAAGTAGCCTCTTAGGCTACGTTTCCACGAGCGTTTATTTGTTGCTCGCGTCAGAAAAAACAGCACTGTAAAAAAAACTCTGCGCTAATACAATAGAGCTGAAAATCGAAGTGTCAAATGTCAGATTTGCCAACTCTACACAAAAAAACGCTCGTGGGTACGAGGGCTTACATCTAAGTGCATCAGGTTGAGGAGGATAGTGCATCAAGTTCAATCAAACTACAGGTTCGCCCAGCCCGATGTCGGCGTTGTCGCCTCCTAGTAGGTTGGTTGAAATCTCACACGCCACCCGGCGCCTGCGCACAGGCCACAGGCCAAGCACAACTACTTTTAACGCTACAAACTGTACGAAAATGTGCTCAGCCTGTTATTGTAGAGTAGGTGTAGTGTGTAGGTATAGTGTGTAAGCGTGCGTGCGCGTCATCAGTGCATATTGTGTGTGGTAGTGCTCGTGTGTGTGCTACGTGCGCGCGTATACGTCATCAGTGTTGAGTATGGGCTCGTAATTCGTATATTATGTTATCTGTGTTCAACGTTCGTGTATGTGTGCGTGCGTGTAGAGTGTCAATAGGAGGCAACAACAATTGGTCGGATCATACGTTTGTTACCTTGCGGCTGGGCCGGGTGGTTGGCCCCGGCCGCCGCCAGCTGCTTGCTGTGCGCCGTCGTCGTGCCGCCCGCGCCGCCCGCCCTGTGCCGAGCGCCGCCCACCGCTGTCGCCACCTCCTCCGAGCTATCGTTTCCGTTATCTTCCACACTGCAACACAATACACACTCATAAGAATATTGCCACTTTCTAATACATAATGTTATATTTTAGCAAACAATTTTTATTTCTTAATCTTTCTTTTAACGTTACGACTGCTAGGCGGATTTGATTTGCCGTGCGTCTCTTGAGACAGAGCACCATGAGAAACTAAATAATAATTATTGCAGACTTGGTCAATGCTACACCGTGCGTCTGGAGTTCTAGACTATGGACTCTGGAAGTTATGATTAACGTATTATCATTTTGTAACGTACTTACATTTCCTCTCCGTAAAATCAATTATTTTGGCGCTACTCGCGTCATCTGTGATTTGTATGCTTAATTATTTTAGTCATTCATAGGCTTTAGCGCCATCTATCGGCGCACGTTCTTACTAAAACAGCGTTAGCCTTGATTTAATATTTGGTTCATAAATCTATTTTACTTCCGTCTTAAATCTTAAAAAATAATTATTTAACCTTAAATACTAATTAACATACATTATTTTATAACATAATATATTGATTATTTATATAATATCTTTTTATTTTGATTTGCAGACTTTTTCTCTTTACGCTTTAGTTTTTTAGGTATGCATACTTTAATTGTTCTTAATATCCTCTTTTATTTTGCCCTTTTTTATTTTGTGATAGTCACACAGCCCGTGATTTTGATCGTTTGGGGTTAAGATCATGCCGGCTGTGGGACTGCAACTCCACATGCTTGTATGGATTTTCCAGGGACCTGCTAGTTCCACACATCCGGATTTCTGAGTGCCGCTATCTATATTCCGGACTAAACTGACTGGCTTCTGACCCAGTCTGGACCCGGCCCTAGGACGATCTACGTCGCGGCGAGGATACCGGCCTGAACGACAGAGAGACAGAGACGCTACGGGAAGTTGGGCTCCTCGCGCCACGTGCTGTCTACATTCACGTATCCAGCTAAGTGCCCTTGTGGTTAAAGCCCCTCCGATTCCCACAGACATCAAGAGGCTAAACCAGATTTCTCGGCCTTCTGCCCACGTCTTCTTCTTCTTATAATATACACTGGCGGACACATAAACTGCATCATAGTGCAAGATAACTTTCAATGAAATATAATTAGTGAAAGTGCAAACTATTTTGATTTATTTCAATGATAATGCTAAGACTGGTTCTTAATCTGATAAAAAATCAATTCATGTGTGTATAGCTCGACTTTTCTCACTAAAAGAATCAAATTACTCATTTTGCAGCTTTTTGGAATAAAACAGTGAATAGAACAAAAACGGCTTTATTATGAAAATTTTACAATACTAAGAAAAGAAAAAGTTTTATTTGTTTTTAATAAGGTGTCTCCTCCTCCTCATGCCCTAATAACCGATTCAAGTCGGTTTCGCATCGACCTGATCAGTGTTTTTAAAAGATCTTGCGAGTATTGTCCCATTCTTGTGACAATGCAACTCTGAGATCCGCAACCGTTGTTGGGACCGGATTTCTTGTAAATACAGCTCTTTTTAGGTTGTCCTACACGTGTACTATCTAATTGAGGTCCGGGCTACGTGCTGGCCAATCCATGGAACGAATCTGAACCTGAGTAAAGTATTGCTCAACTTGTCCCGCTGCGTGCGGACGAGCATTATCATGCATCAGAATGAAGTTTTTACCTATAAATCCGCTAAAAGGTACCACATTGGGGTCCAATATCTCCGTTATATATCTCAGTTATATGTTAAACCACGGTTACAACGGTCATGTGTATCTGCGTCAATAAACTCAAGTTCAGTTCGAGCATCCATTGATATGCCGCCCCAAACCACAAAAGACCCGCCTCCAAATGGAACCCTCTCCTCAATGCAATTTTGAGCATATCGCTCTCCTCGTCTACGGTAGACTAGTCTGCGATCCATGCCATCAGCACCGTACAAACAAGTCCTACACTCATCAGTGAATAATACGTAAGCCCATTACTGTTTAGTCCAATTTAAGTGTTCACGATCTTTCATCTTAGTCGAGCTTGCCTTGAGCTGGAGAAAATTTTGGTCCATTTGCGGGTCTGAAAGGTGTGATATCACGCTCTTTTAGCCTTCTTCTTATGGTTCGTGCACTAACTGCTACGCCACGTACCTCGTGGAGCTCATTTTTAATGCTTATAGACGTTAAAAAACCGATTTCGCAAGGAAGTTGTCACAATAAACCTGTCGTCACGAGACTTTGTCATCCGAGTTCTGCCGGTTCCACGTCTTCTTTTGAATGAACCTGTATACCTGGTCCATACACCTGTAAACTCGAGAAACCGTAGACTGGTTTACATTTAAATCTGCAGCAATTGTTCGTTGGTACTAGGCCTTGCTACACTAGAGCAACAATTTGTGCGGCATTTCCGGACCATACGTCCATATTCGTGAGAGAAAAACGTGCTTAAAATGAAAACAGACTAGCAATTATACAAATAGTAACGATAATTCAACATGTAACAAAACAAAAAAAATAACCATCGATCACAACATTAACGTAACAACGAGTTAATCTTTAGTAAATTTACAAGATTTCTTCTATAGAATATTTTCTTTCTTTTGTGACAAATTTAAATTTGATTTTGTTTTTGTGTTTATAAACCAGCCTTTATTTTCCAATACCAATAAATGTAAAGTTTGCATATTTCGTAATAACATTTTATTGAATGTGTTCTTGCACTATGATGCAGTTTATGTGTCCGCCAGTGTATTTGTCACGTTGGTAATTCCTGGTTTCATTTAAATTACCCGTAACAATTTGAATACGTACCTACATTATAAATAATAGATAATAGTTAATAATATCATGTATTAACTATTTTTTGTGGACTAAAAGCTACAGGGAACATAACAGGTTTATAATCTAACTAAAGCCAACATTGTCCATTGCCAGATTTCGCAAATACAGCGTTAATTAAACTAAAATACGACCACCGATAAAATTATTCTTGGCACTTTGGTGTAAAAACATCGAATACTTCTTGTTTTATTTTGACTTTCAAGACCGCCATTCTCCGATCGGCAAACAATCTAAAAACGACGGATGTAGTCGCGACAGCCACTTCACACCTGCTTCGCTTAGCTAGTTAGATGTTCCTAATTTAGACATACATCTCAGTAACAAGTTCCATGGGTTTCCATGGGTATTTAAATGGGTATTGGCTCCTGGAGATTAAATTTTGGCATCGTACATCTATTCTATTCAATGTGCCAATTATCAGAGGACAGTGATATTGATTTTAACGTTTACTACAAGTAATATAAGAGATATTATAAAACTCTTATACTTTTGCCTTCTACTTTAGAAGTTACTGTAAAACGTAACACACGAGAAGACGTATTTATTGTTTCTAGTTTGCTACAAACTGCTAGTTGTAAAGTTAAAATGAATAATTATGTTATGATGTCTTAGTTTCATAGTTACTTTATATGATAATAAATCGTAACAAGCATTTCTCTTCGTTTTATTATTATAATCATTGGATTTTATTAGCCAAACAGCTGTAAAATTCAAAATAATTTGAACTTAAAAACTTTTTTTTGACTACGATAAGAATTTTATACAGCTTGTAAAATATGTCAAACTAAAGTGTTTTGTTATACACGGTCCGTTCAGTCCATCCGCATCCCGTTCAGGCCAATCTGAACGAATCGCTTCAGTCTTAATTATACAAAGACGATATGATTTTACACCGGTTCAATCCGAACGGTAGACCGGACCGTATTTAGCAGCCTTTACTATACATTATCATTTTTATGCAGCTAAATAAGCACACGAAGCAAACCAATTCTGTGCTGTACATGAAATTGCACAATTGTGCAATATTCTTCAACACAACCCATCATCAACATGAAAACCATTTATATTTTAACATCTCTTATCTCGCCTCTCGGACAGCGCAACATTTACCATGAATGCTTAACGCTGAATTTATCCAACGAGTCCCTAATTCCCGAGACAATCTCCGGAGTGTCAGCACTCAGCACTCTGTCGTCAGCAAAAACTTTCGTAATACATTCTCGTACGTGCCGCAACTTCCACTTGATACAATAATTATATTGTGCATTTTGTTAATGTCAACCACATTTTGTTTATACATACAAAACACACTAAGAATATCATTAATTGTATTTTCATTTGCAAAGCAAAATAGTAAAAAATCTTATGTGAATTTTGATAATAGTGTACATTGGATTAATCAGAAGAATAGACGTCGATGAAAAATATGAAATATCTTAATCTAGTCTCCCCAAGTCCCCACACGATTTCGGTGACGGTGGTTGGTTTCATTGAAACCAGACCAGCTACGCAGAAGTTATTTAAAGTACCCAAGTATGTGCGTAACACACAAGAACACTCTCTCTCTTCTTTTACTCTCGAAGCCCAGGGGGGCGGATGACTGACAGGAGTCATGACTGGCGAGAGATCAGGCGTAGGACCGACTTTTACATGCCCATTGCCCATCGGATGCATGGATCGGATCATCTTTCTTATCAGACAATCAGGTGATCAGCCTGCATTGGTCTAACCAGACTTGAAAACATTTTTTTTGTTGTTCCAACGCGGGGATCGAACCCACAACCTCTGGAGTCGAGAGCTATCAGGTGATCAGCCTGCATTGTCCTAACCAGACTTGAAAACGCGTTGTTCCAACGCAGGGATCGAACCCACGAACTCCGGAGTCGAGAGTCAAGCTCTGAAGCACTAGACCACGGAGGTGTCAAATGTAAGCCTAGACCTATATTTGCAATAATTAAAATCACTATCATTACAAAGATGGAGCTGGCTGATTAAAAACCAGATGGAATTTAATGATAGGTTAATTGCTATACGATGTAAATTAAGATAAAACTGGGCACCGAATAAAGACCAAGGCACAGTAACATTTTTGGAAGAAATGGCAGCTGGATTAGGTATTTCATTTAAAAAGATAAATATAAATAATCTGGTTTAGTTAATATTTCCTGTCGGCTGCTGACATTAAAAAGTAATGCGTGGTCGGTCATACATAAAAAAATATATACGCGTTGACTTGAGAACCTCCACCGGGTTTTCTTTAAATATTATGGTCGGACAATTACTTATATGCATTTGTATGGTAACAAAATATGAAAATACAGATTACAAATAGAAAATAACATTAAATATTAATCTTTCTAAAACGTTTTGCTACAGTCCCACATTTTTTTAACAACTTGGAAGTTGGACTTGCTTAGGTCCTAAGGTCAGTAGAAGTTTATTCAAATGACTTGTGCATGTGCGGTGAACATCAAAGCGCAAATGACTATGAGCACAAACGCTAATGAGTATGTAATGTCAGTAGCAAGTAGCAAGTACATTACGTACTGCACATCCCAGTTCCCACGAGCTCTGCAGTCGCAGCCAGCCGTGTAGACTGTAGTGATAGCACTCTCATCAGCATCCTGGACTTTAAGCGTACAATACACGGGAGGCCGATTGCATCAGGCCGAACTGCATTAGTTCCGATTTATTAGCACCGATTCGTGCTCATACACGTCGATATCACTTCAGTTCCGTTTTGGTTTGTTGCGAATTATGGTCGTGTTTATAGGTTTTAGTTGGTTGCGAGCTGTTACAGCTGTTAGTTGTAAAGTCGCGGATTATAGAAAAAAAATGAGTTATTATGTTATGCTGTCTATATCTAGTTATTTAATCTAGTAATAATTCGTAACAAGCATTTCACTTCCTTCTATTATTATAATCATTGGATTTTCAAGTTCAAAATATTATGTAGTTTAATAGAACACGAAACAAATTTTTAGACTACGATGTTCATTTTATACAGCTTGTAAAACATGTAAACCGGAAGTGATTTGCCATACACGGTCCGTTCAGTCCATTCGTTCAGGCTAATCTGAACGAATTGCTTCTGTCCATCCGGTCGACTGATGCGATTTGCCTCAAGGCCAAATTGCACACAGACGATACGATTTTGCATCCGTTTAATCCGAACTGAAGGCAGACCGGACCGTATACGGCTTTAGCCAACACGAACCTCTTACAAGTTCATTATTTACTTAAATTTTTGTTGAACTTTTTATTTCGCTTTGTACATCTACGACACGGATACTACGCTTCTGCCATTTTCATTTTAAACAACGGATAAGCTATTTAATATTGCTGTCTTCGTTTGTCAAGTGACTTTTCCAACGTTTCAGATAAAGACAGCAACATTTAATAGCTTATCCGTTGTGTAAATATTTTTATTAGTAAGGGGGCTAGATCGGGCAGGTAATTACTGCCAAGTGTTTGACGTTTGTAGTATGTTCCCTCGCCGACAGATCCGACTTTTCGACCTTATTACTTAGCACCGTACGTGGCATCGGCATGTCTTCCGGCAACACTACAACTATGTAGTGTGTAGTCCCCGTGTGGTGTGTGCCGTGTACCGTGTAGGACCGTTACCCACAAGCACGCCGGCACTAATACGAGTGCGATCATCAATCACCACGCCGATACATTTATTGCTGTCATCTGCTCTCTACTACCTACATCCTACAAGCGATCAGTGGATTAGATGTAGAGTGTCTCCACTCTCCATACTATTTGCTTACAACGTGCCTTTCAATTTTTTTTTAGATGTTAGAATCGAATATTTTATTTCGAAATACAAAATTAAAAAAAAAATAGATATATATAGCCTATGTTACCCGCGGCATCATTAAAAATCTATTGACACCTCATTTATTAAAATCGGACCAGTAGTTTAGACGCTACGAGAGAACAAACATACATACATGCATAGACTGCCAAAATCATTAACCTTCATTTTGGCTTCGCCGTAGTCGGGCAAAAAGGGCTTATTAGTTGTTACTTTGTCAACATTAAAACCTCCACAGACGAGAGGCCGATCGTTTCAGTTAGAACTGACGTCAGTTCGGCCTGAACGGATACGAGCACATACACGGAGAAAATCGCATCCGACCGAACTGAAGTCAGTTCGGCCCTTAGATTAATAACGCCTAGATAGTCTTCAAACAAACGCATCGTACAAAGTGAAGCAAGCAACAGATAGATGTAGGCGTAAACATTACATACCGACACGCACACAAACAATATATGTTATATATGTGTGTATATGTGTGTTATGTATGTGTTATATGTACTCTTAAAATTGGAATTATTGTATTTCTTTTTCTTTATATCGTGAGATGTAAAAATATAACTTATATTTATAGTATTTTGCTGCAATTGTAATCACGCTATCGACGAAACCGAATTATCGTGTCATACATTTTTCTCTTTGTTTTATAGTAATAGTCTTTAAATTTTATCAACCATAGTGGCTCTAAAGTTTTAAATACTTCAATGAACTTTAAGAAATTACTTTAAACCACGTGCCATTTTTAGGGTTCCGTACCCAAAGAGTGAAAACGGTACCCTATAACTTGCTGTTCGACGGTAAAATTTTTGACATGTATGGTACCTACCTACTATTTTAATATGATTGTATGTGATGTTAATATGATGGTATTAGAAATTAATATGATATTAATTTCTTATAACTACGTATTTCTATTGCCGTTATAACAACAAATACTAAAAACAGAATAAAATAAAACTTTGAGGCTCACATACAACAAACGTGATTTTTTTTTGTTTAGTAACGGAACCCTTCTTGCCGACTCGCACTTTACCAGTTTTATTTTACACTCGAATTTTAATAACGGTAATCCGTTCAGTCCAATTTTTATTGCCGTTCAATCCATCCGTACAGGTCAGAATTAACGTTGCCAACTTAGTTGTTTTACAAAGTTTTACTACTAAATTTTGTATTTTATTCCCTCCTTAGTAGGAATTTAGTTGTTGGTTTGGTTTTGTAGAAAATAGCTAGACAGTAATCATAATATACAAAATGGCCTGCTTCTATGTGCTATTAAAAAGTAAGTCGTTTAAAACTACCGATTTAATTTCTATATACGTAGTATTTCCTACTATATTTTTTTAATTTAGCGGTTAAATATTAAAACTGAAAATGTATGTATGTTTGTAAACACAAAATCCCTAAAAAAACTATTAGGGATTCCTAAGTTTAGTAGCTTTTTTATAGTTATTGGTACTCTTTCATTATTTTTTAGTAGAAAACGTCGCGAGTTTAGTAGTTTCGCAAAAACAGAGTTGGCAACACTGGAACGAATCGCTTCAGTCCATACGGCCGACTCATGCGGTCTCGAAATTGCACACAGACGATACGATTTTGGGATGCAAAATCAGGTTCAGTTCAGGCCGAACTGAAGGAAAACCGGACCGTGTATGGGACCCCTTATAGTCGGTAATATTTTAGAATTGTAAATCCCAAGATAACATAATTGAGCCATTCTTTGTTATCTCAAAAACATTCTACGTACTTCATAAGCTCCACTAGCTAGATCATAAAGCAAGTCTACCTTTAGAAAAATCAGAGCATCGTTTCATTTACGAGTGTAAAGTCGTAACTCGTAAGGTCTTGGGGACGGCTTATGCGATCCTGAAATATATCCCGACGGCTTACGGGATATTAGGTAGGACATATTGCTTCGCCCTCCATAAAATACTTTGCTTTAGACTGTATGAACTAATTCAATCAGGAGACTTAAGCCCAAATTCTTAAAGTACGAAGGAAGTATGCTGCCCTTGTAATTCTGCCTAATAGATACGTTAACAGCCTCTGATTTTAGTAGTAGTTAACTTCAACAAACGTTTGAGAATTCGGTCGATAAAGTTCTAGAAGTCGACTCTCAAATCATACTCACATTTCGGGTTTTTTTTCACAATTCCAATTCAGAATTTGTTCCTAAAGCTATACCTATTCGAGACGCTCTTTATGTTTGCGTCGTTGCAAAGAAAATTACGAGGAATTCGTTCGGCATGAGCCATTTGCCCTCTTTATTAAAACGTTCTACTTCCAGTCAAATTCCAGATGGAGCGATTCCGAATGGAATTATTAGAATTTTATTTACCGACGCTTGCCAAACAAAACAGCATTGGTATAGATACGATATTTGGTGGCAGGTAAAGGTAAAGATTGAATCTTGATCATTGGATGTCATATTGGTAATTTTTAATATACCAGGAGGTACGTTACCAGGGATAAGTTTTTGAATTTAATTAATTAACTAGGTTTAACGTTTTTTTAAATTACTAGATGGCGCTGTTTTATTGCGACCAGGAATCGAAACATATCCGTGGTGAGTATACGTCTATCCTATCTTATTTTATCCTTATCACTTACATTGGACTGGTTTTCGCACTGAAATTCTTAGATTTATTTGGGAGTTAAGTACTCACGGGTCAGGAAAGTCATCTAGGGCGCCGTCTAGAGAATCTTCGTAATAATACTTTGGCAGGGATAGGTCCATTTTGCACACACACTCTCATCACAGACATAACATATAGTAACATCACAATACACACTTAACTAAACATAGACTGTCTATTTCTGGGACTTACATAAATCAGAATTCGCGTAATATTTTCGAGGTTATCCGTGTGGATTGCCTCCATAGTGGTTCGGTTGCAACTGCGACTGCCTGCCCCACCACCCCGGCGCACCCCAGCAGGTAGTCAAGGGTCGCTCCGATCCCCTCGCGCCGAGTATTATTCCGCTCACAAAAGAAATGCGTACGCGCACAGTTACACGGAATCACGACTTACCTATGAGTTAAATATTTCTTAGTACACTCTATTTTTGTAATGAGTTGAAGGTGTTGTTAACGAAATTTTGTGAAGTAGTCCTGCATATTATGTAAATGCATTTTTTTGAATATTGGACAAGAATCCCTTTTCATTGTACCGGGTGTAAACTGACAGTTAAATTATTAACTAGAATATCCCCTTGACTTCGTACGCGCAAAAGAAAATATGCCTATGTCCCTCTCCGTAGTCAGTACTCTATATTTGTGGCAAATTTGAAATTTCATCAAAATCGGTCCAGTAGTTTCGGAGCCTATTCAATGCAAACAAACACATCATTCCTATTTATAATGTTAGTGTAGAATAGTGCGTCTTTTACTTGCATGCTTAATTCCGAATTTCGAAATAGGTTTACCACAAAATTACTGTTTTTACATGCATGCTAAGTACTTTAGGTAATTGAATTTCTATCATTAAGCCCCCAAAAATATGTTATCGTCGCCATGTTTTTTCTATTGTCTGATACGGTTATCGCTCAACCATAACCATTGATAATACAAGTTATCTGCCGCGATAACCACACGCTTATCTTTGTTTATATAATATATACGTAGCGAACCGACGATTGGCACAAGCCGGGAGTCATTAGGACACAAGCGGCGATTCGGGCAGCACGCATAGCCCGGATTTTGGGTGCCAAAACTACACTACTAAACGTAACTAAAATATCATAATAATATTATATGTTAGTAAAGAGTGAAACTAGGCTGTGCCGCAGGAAAAACAGATCAGGGGGCCTAGCAGGGACACGTTACGTTTACGCCGCTGTAAAATTGTCCTGCCAGGCCCACAGCAATATAATTTACATTTTCATACAAAATCTGGCGAAGTCACATATTTATTCCTTATTAGAGATACAAATGAAATACAAAAGTATGTTAGTTGAAATTAAAACAAAAAAAAATCCTATGAACTTACGAATTGAACTCCGATGACTCTGTCCACTCAGTCCTGGGCTTGTGCCAGTAGTAATAATAATACCTCAGGAACAAGAAGTAGGGCCGACAGAGTATGTACTGTATTATCGCTAGGAGCATCGAGGTACGTGTGTAGGTGCACCATGTGTGACTAACACTGAGCGGCGACGCGACGCTGTCTGATAGCCTATGTGCTTAATCCTTCGCTCATGGATGGATAGTTGGGTGAATGTTTGTTACGTCTTTCGCGCAATAACTACTGAACAGATTTTGGTAAAGTTTGGTATGGTAGTGGGCTAGGCTCTGGATTATAATATAGGCTACTTTTTATTTTGACAGAGTACATTGTTTCCGTGTATGAGTCCTAAAATTATGTATATACAATATAGTCGTAAGTTTTGGGAAGGCATGGCTGTAAAATCGTTGGTAATTTTAACAAGATTCTAAATTGTAACTGCTATAAACTAGGGTTGCCAACTTGCCAACCAAAAATTAAAAAAACTAGGATTTCGAGTTGGAAAAACCAGAAAAATCCGGTTCAAAAACAGGACGCAGTAATAGAGTTGCAAACATTCAAATTAATATGTAGTGAAAATAGATTAAATGAAATACACGTAATGCTAATAATCATTTTTTTTTTCATAAAGTATATTATGTATATAATTAAATTAGAAAGAAAAATTGTAAGAGTGGCGCGCGAATTAAAAAATACGTGACATTATCAGGGCGCTTTCAGGACCCAGGACGCTGCTTTTAAATCTATCCAGGACACCCCAGGACACTGCAAAAACTAGGACATGTCCTGGGAAAACAGGACGGTTGGCAACCCTATGTAAACACACATTGTTTAAAAAATTACATTTAAAAATACAAGAATGTGTAAACTAGTAAAACTAATATACTTTAGTAAATTTAGAAACAAACAAAATGTAGAGCTATTGAAGAAACTTTATTTTGTACACCAAAATATTTTGTTGTTATTAACCCCCGACGAAAACAGGGATATGTTATAAGTTTCACGTGTAACACCCAAAACCAAACGGATGAAGCGATTTTGATATAGTTTATTTTATTTGAAAGTTGATGATCGAGAGTGTTCCTGGGACGTGTGAGAGCTATAACGCATCATCATGAGCTCGCTTACTGCTTGACAACCGCGGGTCGCTTAAAATTTTAAATGTTGTTTTATAGCACTAATGACCAACTAAACGAAAGTAGAAAACGGGTATCAGTAGCCAACATTTCCCAGTAATCCATACGATAATAGAGCCTCCAATTAACCTATTGTAACGGTTCGGTAGAACACCGCTTTGAAAAACTTCACAAATCACAATCATCCATCGCAAGTTACACCTTTGTTCGCGAGAACAATACGTGTAGAGCAGTGAAAGTCTAATGTTTGTTTTATTGTTACTGCTAAGTGCTAACTGTAAACTGCCATAAAATACATTAGTTTCATTTTAATATTGCATTTAAAGTAACGGCACGTTTTAATCCGTTGCAGGTGTTGCGAATATTTTGCTACAATATCGCACCGAATGGTGCGATAACGGAAACGGAACTGCACTCCGAATTACAAGTGTAGATGGTTAGAGTACGGTTGGTACGATTTCAGGAACAGTGTGCTACCTACATTACCGTATGTGCAATGTGCATATTAGATCAGGGATTTGAGGACTTGACATTAATTCGTATCTGCCTGCGTTTACTTATATAGGAAACTATAATTGTATATAATATATATAGCGGTTTCGGTTTACGAATATTAAATTATTTCGAATTATCCGTTAGTTTTGGATAATTTCAGTTACGGATACTAAGTTTATGACGATTGTAATTTCATTCAGATCTATAAAGGTGATTCAGATATAGAAATGAGTCAGTGGGGCCGACAAATCGAATATTAATGACATACATATTATTTGTTATACTCCATTTAAAAATTAGATGATACATCCGAAATCATCCTAATCTTTTAGAACTATCGGATTCGGTTCCGGTTACGGCTAGTCTCGGTAACGGTATCGGATCCTCCATATTATCCCTGGTTTAGATATAGTGTTCTTATTTGACGATTAGCTAGCTATAGACCGCCGACCCGGTACCCCTCAGCTCAGTACATAGTTACATACCTACTCATTACATCTAATGCCGACGACAGCCGTAGATACAGGTGCCCGGTAGCGGATACACCATTGGTCACTGATGACGATACACCGTGCCTGCCAGCTGCCTACCTGATGCGGTCCTTGTTTTAGTTCCACGCACTATTCAACAATAGACCGACGTCTACGTGTGACGTCATAGCGGTGAGTGGTGATCGCGTACCTTTAGCGTGTAGTGTGTTCCAGCGGCGTGGTGCGCGCACGAGGGCAGACAGCAGCTCGCGGGCCCGACACGCATCGCACGCGCGCGCCTCGCCCCCCACACAGCGCTCCGCCCCGTGTGTACTCCACCTCTCCTGAAATAATAACAGGTAACACGTAAATAAGGTGTATGGGCAAATGAGCAGGGATTGGCAAATAGTAAGCAACTCAAAAGGGAAACAAGCAGACAGATCGGTGGTAAGAGATAATAACCGACACATGCAACAACAGTGGTCTGACAAGGTAAATGATCTTCATATAACGCTAAATAAAAGATTATCCGTCTAAGGCAAGTAAGTTCCTAGAACTAAGCTGATTCCTAAACATAATCTGTTTGGCTCCTCAATTGAATACCAGGCCTTCTTGAATGAAAGCCAGCTGTTCCTAAGAACCTTGTATCTACCATCAAACATGCTGTCGGTGACTGCCTCTATAATTGACCGAAATGGCATGTAAGAAATATTTTTTTGCAGTTAAAATTTGTCATAAATAGGGTATACAAATGTAGATTACCTTTCGCCTTAGTGATATAAATAGTTTCATATGCGACGCGGTGCACCATTTTTAAGATAGCGATTCATCTATCTTGTTGTGTAGCGAATAAAGTTCAATTTTGAATAGCTTAGCTTAGCTTATCCTAAATAATTGCCGCTCCGCGACCCGTCTCGGTGTGAACTGACACTGAATTATAACTTAATTGTCTGCCTTTACACAATCGAATAACAATTATTGTGATTGGGCTCGTGTAGAGCGGAGACTGGCGAGTTACCTCGTGCCACTTCGCCTGTCCGACATTGACGCCGTATCCGACCACTAAGTTAAAGAATATATATTACTAACGTAAAGAACCGTTATTCGATAGACTTAAACGATTACCAGCTCGCAGCTATCTTTGCGTGGCTAAACATATGCCGGGGGTGCGCGCAGCGATCGTCGAGTCGTTTCGTGCTTTGACATAATCGACAATAAATTTCATAATATATATGATAGATTTGTCTGACGCGACGTTTAAAATTATTTCGGTGTCAACCTTAGGCTTACGTCAACATTGCTGATAATCGCCGGTGCTCGAGCTGTCACTTGTAGAGTGTCGCCCCCGTGACTAAGTACAATTAGTAGGTATGTACACTATACAGGTCGCCGAACCCAACATGCAGGCTAAGGTAAAGTGCAGACACATCAAGGATTTTGCAGATATTCTAGTCAGCAAAATACTGCGAAAATGCATTCATCGCATGACGCACAATATTGTAAACCATTTTTACCATTTTGACTTTTTCGGGGTTTAAGGTTTATAATTAGCATTTTATTTACGATTTCTAATTTTCAAATGGCTCTCGCCTGCTACCAAACATAATGTAAATTATTTCGCTCGTAGTGTACATTTAAATAGAGATTAAATTTGATTTAGTACCTAGTTTGTTTTCTAAATCTTGTTTCGGTCTTTTTAGTGCGTTGCTTATCTGTTTTTTTCAGTCATTTCAGTCGAGTCATTTACGTCTGTACGATGTCTACGTCATATAAACTAACTTCGTGCCTAGCGCAATCTATTGATTAGTTCAAGCTGTTGCCTGAAGATCAGTCAGTGAATAACCGCTGTTTACGCAGATTATATTAAAGTCACATGAATTTATAAAACGCGTTTCAGCAGTATCGTGAGCGCTCTCCGGCGTGACAAACTCGGCGCGCACGTAATTATAACCGTGGCACGAAAACCTCGCACCAACACGAAAATAACCACAACACTATGACGTTCATCTCGTTTTTCTAATCTGCACGACATTTTTGAGAAAATGTTGTCCTAATTTTAATTAGAAATTAGATTTAAGTACGTCAAATAAAGTCAATATTTCTTACACTAAATTAATTATGTAATTTGTTTTTAAGTCGACGTTAGTCGATATCATTTGTTGGGTACTAATCAACTTGTACAAACACGAGTATGAACTATAAAGGTATCAACAAACTGACAAACATATCTTAAAAAATGTATGCAAGATAATGGCGCATTACGTAGTTTTTATTTTTAGGGTTCCGTACCCCATATGAGCTAGAGCTAGAGCTCGCCGTCGAAAAAAGAGGTAATCGCGAATAAACACTGGACTATTGTAGATTGTTAGGGACCCAAAAGTTTTATATTAAACCGCCGGTCTGGCGGTTCTAAACTTGGCAGTTTTTTTTATTTACCAAAATGTGTGAAGATTTTTTGAGTATAAAGAACTTGTAAGAATACTCAAATTTTAATTTAAAATATTAAAGGCGAGCTCCCATACAACAAACGTAATTGTTTGCCCGTTACCAATTCCGTAACGCCCGAAACCATTAGTGCGCGAGTCCCGACTTGCACTTTTTTAGGTTTTTTGGTTTAGCACATATCTATGTTACTGCAGTTCTTGACTGAAGGTTAGTGTTATATTTTCTAGATCCCAGTGATTTATATTAGGTACTCTGTTTGTCCTGAGAGAACATTGTTGACAGCGCGACGGCCACGCTGACGCATTCTGTCCGCTCAGTAATGCTGTCGCGTCTTGGAATCTCACCGCAGCGATGCGCGCTGCGGACAGCTAGTATAGACGCTCTATCACACATAACAAACGACATGCAACATACAAAGTTACCTACATTACATGCATGCGACATGCTAAATTCATGCCGTGAAAAATTCAAATCGAAGTCATTTTGTACATCTGTAGTAAAAAAGCCATCGCCATGGCGACGCGGTACATGTATCATGACCATCAACGTCAGCAATCCCGTCCTATCACATTAAATGTTTCACTTCAAAGAGAATATGAACCATAATCATAGATAATATTAATTTTCCCGTATCAAAGTTGAAATTATTCCACTGCATTTTAATACCTGACTTTAAGTGATAGGGTTGTTTATCGAGGCTGAGGAGCTTAATAACAGCTCGACCTAAGCGAAATGTCAGACCATCACCCTCCACTCAACACTTCTCAATGGGTTATGTGAGGATAGCTCTTTTTGTTTTTGCTCCAATCTATTGGAACAAACTTAAAATGAAATAATGTTAAGAAAGAAGTTAAGCCGAAAACTAAAAATCTGTACATAATATATAACTATACTTATCAGCAATTTAAATTCATTATTATAGAAGCTAGAAGGGCGGATAGACAGTATAACAGACGGACGGACAGAGCGAAACTATAAGGGTTCCATCATCCATGTAGTACTACGGTTGGCATTGTACTACAAAAGTGCAATGCCAACTCGGTTTTAATGGTCAAAAAATAAATATTTCAGTGGCAACACTGAATATTTTTACATGAGAATAAAACTGAAAACACTGTAGCCTGGTGAATAAATTCCCCGCAAATCCTATCTGAGCGTTAACTTTGTTTTGTGTTGTAATCCATTTGGTCTTTGGCGCTGCGAGCCATCACTTTAAATTCGGATATCATTCCATTTTGCAACTAATGGAAGAGAGCTCACAACTATAATAAAGTGGTTTCCAGAAGGTCGATTCTGCTAATTTAATCCTGCAATAACACGGTTACAAATGTTACAATCCAGTCTCGATTTGTTTAAACTGCAAAATGGTATTCTCATTAACGTCAAACCCATGTAAAACCCGTTTTGATCGGTCCAAACTCCAAAAATCAGTCTATGATTCATTTACAATAAGTAAAATGAAGGTGTAAGTTAGTTACGAGAATTGGGGTTCTGCGACATAAAAATTTATGAGCCAATTATTGCAGGGTTTAACTCATTATTTAGTTATAGCCGTAGAGAATAATCACTTACATAAGACGTAGCGAACTCTTCTGTTAACCCTTTCAGTAAATGTAAGACTATAATATATAAATTATTTGTCCTTTTATCACATCTAACGAAACAAGTGAGGCCATTAACTCATATTACAGCCTTCGCGTACAAGGCGGACTCCTTTGGCTCGGGGCCAGGAGGCGGTAATTTCGACCTCCTCGCTGAGGAGAAGGTTAGACCCGCGAGGACTACTAAACACATTACCACACTTTGACGTTAAATATCGTTACATAAAGACAAAATGTGTATCCCGATCCCTGGGACTTAGACAAAGTGCAATATCGGAAGTCGAAACGATAGCGAAGTCAATACAGTGTATGGAGTGTATGGGGTTAACACGCGATTTAGCGACGAAATACGTCAATTTCGTTATCGTTCAAAATATAGTACCTACTACCTGGTTAACCGAGCTTTGCTCGGTGTTTAAGTACAACGATAAAATAATTAATAAATAAATATAAAAGAAAAAAAATATTAAAAATCGCAAAAATAATAATTATCTTACCGGGATTGGAACCCACCACATTCCGAATTTTCAAACAATGCAAAAATTATCCGTAGATACGCATACCAAGCTGCCAATCAGACTGACGTAAGAGATTCGAAATTATTGATATATTATGATGACGAGCACGACGAGATGAAAAACCAGTTTCTCAGGGATAAGACCTAGCTAGATCAATGTTTCTCCCCCAAAACTCCCTGCATTTCATGGTGATACTACAAGTTACCATGAAACTTAGTATTTCCGCCGTAATATTTTATTTATAATATATAGCCGTTGTCGGTATACCGATTATTGTATAATTTTTGTCATATTCAAAGTAAAAAATCATCTCATGACTCTCCGCTGAACGCAAACTCGCCCATATAAAGAAATAATGTTTTTGTCCAGTAGGAAAATTATTTTTCTGCCTAAACGTCTTCACATAAGCAGGAAATCATGTGCCCGAAGTATCCGTAATTGATTTTCGCAGGCGTTATATACTTAAATTTATTTATTTGATTCATGTGCCCGAAATATCTGTAATTGATTTTTCTAGATCTTATATACAAGATCGTCTCGTTTAAAGTATAAGATTATTGCTATTTGCAACATTGTCGATGACCACTGTGCTCTACATTTGCCAAAATTTTTCCAATGAAAGCATAGTTAATTAGTATTATTTTATTAATTATATTAATCAGACATCGCTATCGTATCATCGAATCGATAACTACGTAATCTCCACGCTTTTTAATTCATACAGGGAAAGGGGATTGGATTAGCTCCTTGTTAATTTCACGTGTTACACATCTGCAAAACATCCCATGCTATGATACTACGGATGCCGGGGTTTTTTCGCTGCATACAAGAGAATGTAGCGGTTGCACATTTGCATCGATTTATGATTATATTATCTGGTAGGTATATACTTGTATCTGGTAGGTTATTTAGGTATTAGGTTACTTTTTAATTTAATTTAGCAAAAACCAGAAAAATCCTTAGTATCTCTACGAAAGTCAGTAAAGGTCAGTTCTATAAGTCAGGGTCAATTCACAACGTGACGATACACGACGCTACGCGGCGCTGCATTTTTAAGATATTGAACTTTATTCACTACACAAAAAGATACACGTATCAGTCATACGCTGCACATGCGCTGGGCAGGGCGGTGCACCTGACATTCGAACTCTTACAATGAAACGTGTATCTTCTTGTGTAATGAATAAAGTTAAATTTTGAATAGCTATCTTAAGAATGCAACACCATATCGTTTCGTTTTTAGTGTGAATTGACCCTAACTCATAGTATCTTAACATCCAACATATTATGCAGTATACGCAGCTTTATAGTAATTGGTAACTAGTCAGGTTATCTTAAGGAAGTGATTAGAATACCAGTTTCCATAAACCGATCAGACTCAACATCACGATATTCTAGGACATAGATGTTATCGTAATTGATGGAAATATCCTTACAAATATGTGGACTTGTGCGACATTATCTGCAACAAATCTTACATTCATTTCAATAAGGATAAAATATTCATACTAGAAAAAATATGCTCAAGACTGAACGGTGTCAAATTGACATGAGAAACATCAGAAATTATATTCTCACAAGAGTTTACTTCTTTTTAAAGTAGCTAGCACTTTGGGGTATACAATCTTTGAGGGAAATTAGAAAGAATTTTACAAATAATAAATTAGAATTCCCGTTATAACTATCACCAAAACTTTTAATAATGTGTGAGATAAAATTGAATGAGTAGGTATATAATTATACTTTGTTACACAAAGATAATAATAATTTCTCCAATAAAACCCTCTCGATTTCCAGTACACAGCACCGGCGGCGCTCACGTTACGTCCGTCGGACTCCTGCGGCGCCTGTCGTCCGGCGGACCACCTGACACCCGCGTCCGACAGATCTGACAACCTCTGCTAATGGCGTTATTGTTTACACCGCATTCCTCTTATAACGAGACGGCTAGAGGAAATATGGTTTTGTTTTAACGTTTCATCGGCAACACTATCCATAGGTACAAAATAATTATTATACATGTATCTGTTCCCCGTATACGTATTATGTATATATTATATTAGGATATTACATATGAAATTGGCGTTTTTTAAAGGAGGAACATAAAGATTTTTTTTTAAACATAATATATTTATTCAATCAAAGTATCGATTCCATCGATATCCATTGATATCTATGCACTTTTGCCATCTCATAGGTAGTTCATTGATTCCTTTACAAAAAAAAATCATTCGGACAGAAATCAATAAAATCTTTGATTAAGGCGCTTTGGACTGCCCCATCGGAGTTGAATTTTTTCCCTTGCAAGAAGTTATCAAAATTTCGAATTACGTGGAAGTACGGTGGATGTCTTAGACATTCCAATTGAAGCTCCTCTAATTTGGCAGCCTTCTGTTGTGCAGTGTGTGGTCTAGCGTTGTCCTGACGCAGCAGTGGCCTAGAGCGAATGACCAACCTCGGTTGTTAAGCAGCTAGATTTTCCATCATGATTTGCAGTTGCTGGCAGTAGACATCTGCCGTAATCGTCTGGCCAGACGTCAGACAGACGAGCCTGCAGCTAACTCGGACGTGTTTCGCGATGGATCCACTTCCACAATAGCCTTCAATTCTTCATTATCAACTTTGGTCTCCGGCCGTCCACGGGGCTTGTTCTGCAGGTCGACATTTCCAGAACGAAAACGTTGGAACCAAAAACGCACTGTGTTTTCTTTTGCGACACCACAACCATACACATCATTAATGCTTCGAGTCGTTTCTACAGCACTGGTGCCACGGTGGAACTCGTACTCGAAAATAATACGATATTTCAAGTTTTCCATTTTATAAACAGAGTGACGCAAAGAATAAACCAAAAGAAGAAAAAAACAAATGAATTACGGTTTTCGAAACACAAACGCATGAGTAAATAGCGGTATAAATTTGAAATTGGAATTCCTAACCAAAGAAGATAATATATTTGAGATCAAAGTAGCCAGTACGACAAAGCTAGCTACTAGCTTTTTCCCGCGGCTCCACCCTCGTTAATATAGAATCGGGTAACCCACAGGAATACTGTACTTTTTCGGGATAAAAAGTAGCCTGTTTTAATTTCAATGTTTTTACTTTCAATGAATTTCAATACGAATGTACTATGTGAACATGTGAACTAGTTGCCAAGCTAATTGAAATACAAGTCGTATTTTCCAACCTCAAAAATATGGTACCAAAATACACATTTTTGAAAAAAAAAATATGTAGCCTATGTTACCCGCGGCATCATTACGAATCTGTTGACACTTCATTTATTAAAATCGGACCACTACGTGTAGGCGCTACAATTGAACAAACATACAGGTCTGTAAAACTGGCAGTGTAAAATCGGCGAAAATTAAAAAAAAGGCAGAATTTGTTGCTTTATAAATGATAATTGGTTGGCAATAAAATGATTTTGTTGCTCGAACCGATCCAGAAAATCGGCAACAGATCTAGCTTAAAATTAAGTTAGCGTGAAAAAATCAATAAATGTGTGATATATTGCGTAAATGCGAGTTAATTTGTTGCTTTAAAAAAATAGGTAAACTTTAATTTTTCCATTTATGTCAAATACTGTCTTATATATTTTATACTGTCCACGCCAGCTTAGCCCCCAATTTTTCCGAGTAAAATTTATTTAAATAATTTGTTACTGCCTATGGGATGACTTGTCAGTTTGTATAGAGTCAGCAACAAAATATAATATAAGCCGGAAATCGGTTTGGGGACAGTTAACTAACAAACCGGTCACGCTATCTTAACTCCCGATTTTTCCGTGTAAATTTTATTAAGAAAATTTGTTGCTCCTCACAGCTTTACTTGTTATGGTGCTTAGAGTCGGCAAAAAAATTAAAACCGGAAATCGGAAAAATTTGGGGACCGGTTAACTAACAAACCGGTCAGCGTGGCCGGTTAGTTAACCATAACATTTAAATGAGTTGGCAGTGATCGATGTAGTTTTTCAAGGTCTATAAAGGTTTCGAAACAATAAAATTAATCTGATCAAAAATTCTGGAGATATTTAAAAAAAAACGCTTATTCTGAAATTTTCGTTCACGATATCTCACGAAGGAATATACCAAGTTTAACCGGACCGACGGCGATTAACGTGGTTTTTTGATGTTAAGAGCTGATTAGTTTTTGGAATCGATCGGTATAGCCGTTTGAAAGTTATTCCAAAAAAACATCTTTGGAAAAAAAAACGTAGTTTTTTTAATTTTCTTGGAATCTAAATCGGTTAAAATTTTCAGGAAATCTAAGTTTGATGGAACTCTTTGAAACGCGAAAGTTTGGTTCCAATCGGTCAAACCGTACAAAAGTAACAGGTAACACACACACACACGCACATATGGACGTAGACAAAGGTGGGAGTTAAGCTAGCGTGACCGGTTTGTTAGTTAATTGGTTTCCAAAGTTTTGCGATTTCCGGTTTATTTTGTTGCTGACTCTATAGAAACTGACAAGTCAACCCGTGAGCAGCAAGAAATTATTAAAAAAAACATTTACTCGGAAAAATTGGGAGTTAAGCTGGCGTGGACAGTATTAGATTTTACATAAATGGAGAATTTTAATTTTTCATATATTTTTTTAAAGCAACAAATTAACTCGCATTTACGCAATATATCACACCTTTATTGATTTTTTCAAGCTAACTTAACGTTAAGCTAGATTGCCGACTTTACTGGATCGGTTCGATGTTAGGTGATGGTGAAATAACGAGCATTTTCTCCGCGCGCCGCAATGAGTTCGAGCCGTTGACTAGCGCACTCTTAGAGTCGAATCCGTAAAACCCGATTTAAATCGATTTAGAACGGTGGCACTTGTACAAGTTCTATGAATAGTGGAGGCCACTCCATTGTACTTTGGCCGTATCCGTACTTATTCACAAGCGCGGGAACAAATGCAACATCGAACTTCACATTTTAAAGGGTATTAAATCCTTGTAAACTTGTAAAAGTTGCTCGGGCATAAATGTGTTATATGACACATATAATAAGTTCATAGTTACTTACATCTAATATATTGCGGCTTAAAGAAGCTGTAAGGGATAAAATCATCAATCAATCGCTAAACTTCTTTAGCTATATATATATATATATATATATATATATATATATATATATATATATATATATATATATATATATATATATATATATATATATATATATATATATATATAGCTATATAATATATATATAGCTATATATATATATATATATATAACCGCCTCCTTTTTTACCCGACTACAGCGAAACCAAAAGGGTAATGATTTTGGCAGTCTATGTATGTATGTATGTTTGTTCCCTCGTAGCGCCTAAATTACTGGTCCGATTTTAATAAATGAGGTATCAATATATTCATAATGATGCCGCGGGTAACATATAGGCTACATAATTTTTTTCTAAATTTTAAATTTCGAAAATTAAACCTCAAATTCTAACATCTAAAAAAATTAACCGAAATAATCAAATAATCATCACGTGTTTGCTATCAAAAGAAAGGTCTTGGCGAGCACGCCACAAATATGTATTTATATTATACATATTTGTGGCGTGCACAAATATGTCAAAATACACATTAAAAATGCGGTCGTACCTACCCAGTTGGCTAATTTTCGAACAATACGACTTAGACGATAAGACTATAAATATATAATTTTTATAATATATTATTTAACCTACATAAAATATTGTATTTTATTTTATAAACATAATTATCGTTCTTATAATCTAGAAAAAAACATTGGCTCGCTCCGTGCTCGTGAAGAAGATATTATTTTTAATTTCAATTGTTTTGATTAGGTACTTATTAATATTATACCAAAAACTACCCTGCCTTGCCCTGTAAAATCATAAACCTTTCCATGTCTCATCAATTAATTATAATAAAACAAACATCACCTCTTCAACATATTGAACAAGTCCGCCTCTGCCTGAATTTGTAATGTACACGTGTCATCTTAACACCTTAGAATCTATACAGACGGCATTCGTTTCGTCCGAAAATATCCGTAGGTATGTATATATATATCTGACTCGTACAAATTAGTCTGCAAAAGTATCAAGATGTTACTTCTCATTTGCGAATGTACTTAAGGGAGACGTTAGGGCAAACGTCAAAAACGGTCAAGCAGTTACATTCGGCCGAAAATAAAGTTTCGTGGGCAGACTGTGAGTCAACTGCATGCCGTACAAAAAGAGCCGGTGGGTTGACATACCATATGTGGATAGCATTTGCATTCGAAACGCATCCACTGTAAAATCTCACCGCAAACCGTCAACGATCAACTTCCTTTGACTGCTGATCTCGCAACTTCTGAAACCCAGCTCACTAATTGTTTTCTTATTTCGCTGTCCGGCTGCGAGGTTTTGTGATAATGATACATCGATGGTCCGATGCATAAATGGCGCCACAACAGCCACAACCTGACGAAACGACGCGACACCTCAGCGTTATACGATAAACAATTACCCTCGCATGACAAGCGTTGGCCAATTACCGTGAAATTTCCTCATACCGAGCACCGAGCACCGAGCACAGACACTTTCGACACTTTACACAAACCGTGTGACGATTAGTTTATATTACCTTCTAATTTTAAAGAAACTGAGATCTTTGATGTTTTCGTATGTATCAATATAATGGAACATATTAATTTTCTATTGTAAGCCAGAGATATTATTATTTAAAAAACCGGCCATGTGCGAGACACAAAAATAACGTTTGTTGTATGGGAGCCCCAATCGAATATATATTTATATTATGTTTTTAGTATTTGTTGTAACAGTGGCACCAGAAATACATCTTTGAAAATTTCAACTGTCTAGCTATCACGGTTAAACGGACGGACACGAGTCTTAGTAATAGGGTTTCTACCCTTTGGGTACGGAACCCTAATGAGAGTTAGACCGGGGGAATACCACATCCTCGCAGAAATAGGCGTGAAATGAAGCTTGCGTCGTGTTCCTGCGACTGAGTGACCAGATGCCCAATAGGATTTCAAAAACTGGCGTTTTTAAATCCTTTTGGGCATCATAAAATTACTAACACGTTTGTAGAGTCTAAAAGGGCATAGTGGATTCGCGTTTAAAAGGCGGCTGGCGGCACTGCTTATCGAGATTACGACATTATCCGAGCTCCCCACGCGATGACTCAGATCAGGAAAACCCGCGCGTGACGTCACCGTAAGCCCGGGCTTAACTACATCGCCGCAGTGCCAAAACCTCCTCTAGCTCATAAAAATCACAATACAAAAACACTTTATTGCACACAAAAAATATACAAATAATATAACAATCTATATGGTTCAGCTAAGTTTTCCTTATATGAGTTTGCAGTGCGACTTACAGATCATGCATCTTTAATCCTTTGCTTTTGTATGTGTTACAGTTGACACCCACATATACTAGTATCTAAATCGAGATAACAATAATTGCGAACTTTGTTCTTTACCTTCTAGGTCCAGTTTTGTTCTAGCTCCAACTAAAGCGTCTGTGCATGATTTTTTTTCAGCTGCACCTTTTTTTCGAGGGCAAATGCATACCCCGCGACCCCGGGGGAGGGCCGCAGGGTCATGGTGGACTTCTCTGTGCTTCGTTCTTTCTCTAAGTTACGAAATAATTTAGTACAATATCGTTCGTGAGAACAGACACAAACGGTATTGCAAATTGACACGTGGAAAGTGCCAAATGATCAGCCAATGGCCTTTGCGCGGTCACTGAGCACGTCTTAGTCTGCCTCGGCCGCGATACATAAACTATCATTGGTTATTACAGAACGAGTACTAAACATTATCAAATTGTAGACATCCAAAGTGTGATCTCCCAAGACCAAGGAGAATATTGTTCAATTATAATTTAGATATAATTTACCTACTCTAGAAATCATTTTATATTTTTGAAAAAATTTCAGTAAATACTCTCAAGAGAGTCGAAAGATTGTCATTGGCTGTAGATATCTTCACAAAACGACGCTCTTGAATCTCTATATTTTTCACAGCACAATAAGAGCTCTGAACTTATAATCGTATTGTATACGTCTTCTTTACAATATTATTAAAAAGGTGAATAACAACAACGGTGTTCATCTCGCTACCGGAGACTATAAATAAAATATCTTATAACAAAATGCTCTGCGTTAGAACTCTACTTTGTAAAGTAAATATAGCAACAAAATAGAAACAAAGAAGTCTAAATTTTTACGTGGGCTGTTATGGCCAAATATAGAGTTAATTTTCAACAAATTCGAGTTATACACTATAATAATGACTGATCACTATAAGTTATAGCCAATACAGTATAATTACAGATAGAAATCTCGCGGCCGATGAAACAAACTAAATCAGCATCATACATTTTTTTGAGAAATCACTTTCTCTGGTCCAAAAATCAAACTTGTTAATTATCAAAGACAGCAGCACACGCATATTGGTACTTGGTACACAAACAATTAAGGGTCAGCTCAAACCGACACGCGACGCGGCGCTGCATTTTTAAGATAACAATTCAAAATAGAACTTTATTCACTACACAAGAAGATACACGTTTCCGGTTTACAGCCCGGTGCAGCTCGCAATCCGAACTCTTGTAATCAAACGTGTATCTTCCTTGTGTAGGTAATAAAGTTCAATTTTGAATCGCAATCTTAGAAATTCAGCCCGGGCGGCGTCGCGTATCGGTGTGAACTGACGCTAAGTAGTACTCTATCAACATGAATACGGGAATCGAGCTCAACGTGTCGCCGGTCGCGCACAATTACGGAATGTTGCACTCGCTGTTAATGACACCGATTACACGGCACCATTCTACTGAACCACACTTCATACTGAGTAGGTAAATTCGTGTGACCCACGCAAGGAATATTTGAGCTGTGTCGCATGTAAGCGCCTCCCCAAAGACCCAATTTCCAAACTTTTGCAAAATGAAGGCCCTCACACAAACAATCTTTCAAAGCGATCTCCCAAAGAATATTTCAGTTCGCGCTTCTGACTTCTGCTTATTAGTATTCAGTACACTAATTGCAAGACCTCTAGATGTGTAATCGAACTTAAATTGTATTCTGCCTACTTCCATAATATTATCCTTATCAACGGCCGAATACTGAAACGATAGTAAAATTAAGTGACGCCCAAGTCACACGCTGTCCTTGTCGTTTCGGCCAGCAGAGACAGCGACGGCCTGTGAATAGGAGGGCTCTTAATTTTGATTAGAGTTTCATTATTCGGTCGTTATCGTTTTACGTTGGCACACGAGTCATGACACTCGGCCCAATAGAGGACTCAATCAAGGAGGAAAACCTATGTAAACAGGTTACAGGACAAAACATTACGCAAATTCATCCTTGACTATTGTGATTCCGATCAGACGACATGGTGCAATTGTTTACAAGTGGCGACCGGTGGCCCTCGCCACGGCGGATCAGGCCGGTTAGCGGCGGGTCAAGATACCTAGGATTTAGCTCCGCCTAAATTCTAGATATAGCGCTTGGGCCGTAGGTAACACGCAATACGCCAATACACTTACGGAAACTAAAATCATAGTATGCTATCCCTGTGAATAGAAAAACAGTTTCCAACTAAAAATAAAATAAACACATTTTTATTCAGAGTGAAAAACAAGGCTTTATTTCGAAACAAAAAAATATAATGCCTACCATCGTTTCGTAACCCTAACCCACCGAGAAGAACCGGCGTAAGATACCTGTAGTCACCTGTGCCATTTGTTAGTAAGAAGAATAGCCAAAATTGAGAATAATAAAAATAAGAGTAACAGATTATTTATAGGTGTTATCAAAATTTTAAACAAGCCAGTCAATAAATATATTTTTTATTTTATTGTTTTTATTTTAATTACCAGATCGTAAAATTGAGCTCTTTAATCCTCATAGAAGAAAGCCAATGAACTTTAGTACCTTTCATTGCCGAAAAAAATTAAAACATAAATGATTATCAGCATAGAGCAAAATTTTACGTCTCAATTTTAGTGGCGAAACACTCCGCTAAGGCCGCTGAAATATTATACACGCGAGGGTCGCTATAAAGTTTTACAAAAACAACATAAAAGTAGATATACCTATAAACCCTTTAAGTATCTCAATTTTAAAAATGAATATATTATCTGCCGTCAAAGTGGAAAAATTTTTGTATCGACAAAATTTAAGGATCTCGAAAGATTGAACACATAAATAATAAAAATATGTGATAATTCAGCAAGAAATATAATTCAATATAGCTTTAATTTCCTGTATAATTTGTTGATTTATCTAAGTTTAAGTACAACTTTTGAAGCGTCCATTATTAGATTAACGATAATAATAATTATGACATAAATACCAAAAGCACAATGGACAAATTTAAACTTCAATATCTTCTATTCATGATTCGCACGTAGGTGTATCAATTGAAAGCTCCCCCAACACAACGCCTACGTAAGCTTCGATATGAAAATTGCTGGGGTGACATTGAAGGCGAACACCCGACGAAGCTTGCACAGATATCGATTTAAACCTTCGGTCCCATGTCTACCGGCCCGTTTCAATAACCTATCTACCGATGACTATTTGTTGAAAACGTCACATTTCGTATCGCCGTCACTGACGAAGATTCCTCTATCTTAATAAGTTTATTGAAACGCAAGAAACCGGCAAATTATACCAAAGGTGACATTTTTAACAAATAGTTATCGGTAGATAGGTTGTTGAAACCGGCCGTACGTCGCGTAGAGATAGTTTAAATATTTGTCACAAACAACGCATGAGAATCCCGTTTACGGTGAGTAAGTTTGATCCAAACGCGCGACGACGTCCTTTGGAGGTGAAGGTGACTCTTGTGTGTCTCTGATCCTTTGGTGCAAGTGCAAGCCAGACCATGTCTACTTAAATATAAAAAATGGAATGCAATTCAAATGTCTCGCTAAAACTCGAGAACGGCTGGACCCATTTGGCTATTTTTGGTCTTGAAATAATTGTGGAAGTTAAGGGTAGGAACATTGAGAAATATTTGAAAAATTGCGGAGAAAATATTAAACACCATGAATTCATTTTCTCATACTGTGTTCAATTTGACTGTCAAATATTCATCTAGCGTTCCTAGCGTTCAGCAATCGGCTGTTTAGATGTTGGGTTTATTTTTAAAAAATCGTCCGGCACATGTTACTTGGTAGGAGTAGGTGTAGGCGTCGGTGTAGATGTAGGTGTACTTGTAGATATAGTTATTTATTTATTCCAGTTCATAGTTGAGATGTGTCGATAAAAAGAAAAAATATATCTCACAAAACAAATAAAAAATAAAAAAAGAGAGACGATACATTGATTGACGTACTTGTTTTAAGGTCCGAACTTAGATTTGCACCCGACCCGGCTCTGTAGACCCCAGATTAATAACTATAGTAAAGCGTAAATACTACTAGGTATATAGCTTTATTATAGTTCCCGTCAAAACGTCTGGCTCCATTATGGTGACATAAGGTAGCATATGTACCCATAGCGACCAAAACTGGTACTATTAGCGTATGCGCGCGCCATGGAGTCTCACAAAGTATGCAAAGGATCCATATGAGTATGAATCCTGAGCATACAAATTGTCGGGACGGACACTTCGACCTGGGCGCGGAGGGGCTGAAACACAGAGAAGTAGAGATAGAACAGAAAGAAGGTTTTAGATAAGTAAGGAAAGCGAACGTAAAGTAGAAAAAATAGAACTAAATAAAATTGATGTAAAAACCTGAAACTCAAACAAAAATTTTAAATAAAGTATAAGTAGAAGAAAATTCAATAATATAATGAAAATTGTAATAGTGGAATGTGTGGGTTAAGTTGTTCAAAAACAAATAACTAATGTAAAGGATATGAAAAAGGGAATGTAATATAGGGAATGTAAATTTAGTGAATAATGCAAATGAAATGAATGAATGTAAGTAAGTGGTAGAATTGTAGAAGTAAGTAAGAAATGTAATAAAGATAGCAAAAATTAAAAGAAATAATTAATGTGAAGTTAAAAAATAGTGAAAAGGAAGTGTTATAGAATAGATAAATGAAGGAAATGTAAAAATAGGAAATAAAATAAAAGTGATGTATGAACAAGATGTAGAAGTAGAAGGAAATGTATAAACAATAAATAAATGTAAATGTAAAAAATGAAAAGGAAATGTTATAGAATGGATAAATGATGGAAATGTAATAAAGATAGTAAAAAATTGTAAGAAATAATTAATGTGAAGTTTTTAAAAATAGAGAAAAGGAAATGTAATAGAATAGATAAATGAAGGAAATGTAATAATAGGAAATAAAATAAAAGGGATGTAAGAATAAGATGTAGAAGGAGAAGGATATGTATAAATAATAAATAACTGTAAATGTAATAAATCAAAAAAGTAAAAAATTGTCCTGGCTAATGGCTGGGGGACAAAAAAAAAGTGGTGAAGTGATAAAAAAAAAAAAAAAAAAAGTCTGGCTCCTGTAGGCGTAACGCTGTTTGTCCACCGCCAACGTCAACGGGACGTCAACGAGAAAGACACGACGTCGCCGAAGTAGTCCGCGTGTCCACCGCACGCCCGTCCCGTCAATCTAATCTCAACCAGAGTGCTAAGTGTGAGTTTTTCATTTCACATTCGATCGTGAGCACGTTTGGCGTTTACTAGGAATTTGTACAGCGCCACCTAGTTGTAAACGCGACAACTAGGTCAAATCAAAAATTCCTAGTATACGGCTAACGCGCTCACGATCAAATGCGAAAAGAAAAACTCACACTTAGCACTCAGAAATAATCTCGTTCACGTTGACGTCCCTTTGACGTTGGCGGAAAACAAACAGCGTAACACGTCGCAGTCTGTCATGTCTAGGGTTGCCAGATTTTTTTTCAGCCTTTATGGGACAAAGCTTACACAACCCAAAAAATACGGGATTACAGTTTTTTACCCGGGACAAAAAAGAAAAAAATGAATTAATTAGTGACAAATTATTAATATATTTCTGAGGATCGAGCGAGGTTTTGCATTTTTGATTAGTTTTAGGGGTGCCTGAGCTCATATTTATCTATGTGGGATACTTTTTAGTTCTTAATCCTAATCGCTCGATTTACGGGACAGCGCTTGTCCCGGCGGGACGTTTTAAATAATACTTAAAATACGGGACGTCTGGCATCCCTAGAAATGTCTACAAACTAGTTCACATTATACACTCGATAACAGTAAATGCACCCAGCGAACACACGTGAAATGGAGTACACGATTGTAGATGTACAAAGACTCGGTCGTGTTATCGTGTATAGGAGAGCGGGCTGAGGTCTGAGAAAACGTTCACCACCACCTCCAGCACGTGACAGGCGGGTCAGTGGGCCGGCAGGTGCGGTACACCGTACACCTAGCCCGAGCACTACGAGGTTTACATACCGTTCTTTGAGCTATAATATAGTATATTAGTGCACTATTTGTAATTGAGATTCAGACAAGTGTAAGATAGCTTATTCGGAAGTTATGTCGCTGATTACTTTATACTGAGCGACAGAGCCAAAACATGGTGATATCAGCAGATTATGAAAAAGACCCTCATTGTACTCTATTAGCATTTTTATTAGATACTAGATGTCGCTCGCGACTTCGTCCGGCGCAAAGGGAAATTCAGTGCCAAATTTAATTCAAATTTGGCCCAGTAGTTTCGGTGCCTAATCGATGCAAGCAAGTAAACATACATACAAGTCTTTCCTCTTTATAATTCTTTAGATTTCTGTAGAAATACTGTAAGAATAATATTTTAATGTCCAATTATTTTCTCAGCTTGAACGGCTAATTAAATATTCAAACGGTGGTTTAAAAGGAAACTCCGCAGTACCACCACGTGACGTGACCCAGATTTATTCTCAGAAGGGTGAGGAGTCCGCTAATTCAATCTTTTAAAAATGCAGTTTCGTTTCAGTCTCTGGGTCGTGAGGGTACGAGTGGGACAACATAGGCTTGATTGAAGACTGAAGCAAGACAGCATTTTAACATTTTTATTACGAGAATCGGCCTCCTGTTTTCAATTTAAAACGCTCGCGTGACTAATTAATAGAAAACGTTAAACAAAATAATCCGCCAACTTGGCTACGAGAGACGAATGGTTAGTTGAACACTGTGAAACGATTTTAATTGCATGTTAGTTTCTCAAATAAATAATTATAAAACAAGCGAACGTGAATAAGTATTTTATTATACGGTATTTTTATTCAGAAGAGGAAGTAACAATATATTATATTATTGATTTAAGAACCTACCTTACTATCTTTATTAATTATAAACGCGAAAGTTTTTGTGTATGAACGATATTTACTCTAATTCACGCAATAATTACTAAACGGATTTCGATGAAATTTGGTACATAGGCTACTTTTTATCGCAGCAAAATGTACGGTTCCTGCGGTATTTCTTTTTGCGAGCACGAAGTCACGGGCAAGATATAGAGTACTTTATATTTATAGAAATTAAACAGGCAATCAATCAAGCTTACCTCTTGTCCAAAATCTTAACTTTTCTATAAGATTAGAAGCCATTAGAACATGATGTTGTCAACTCGTCACTTTATCAAACTTGTCAATTTCATCAATTTATATTCATAATTACAGAAGCTACAAGAGCGGACAGACAGACAGACAGACGGACAGAGCGAAAGTATAAGGGTGACTTGAGTAGGCTACACTAAAAAGGGGGTTAGGGTTTAGACAAACCAAGCAAACATTCTACAACCAAAGTAAATGTAAAAGGTAGGCACTAGACGCGGTCCGCTTAGCGTCCAGTGCCAGGCGACGACGAATGCCACAAGTGCTGGAAGCGTGAAGAATCACCGGTCATGAACTCGTGACGACCAGCGGAGCGGTCCAACGTGACGGATGCTCTCGCCGTGGGAAACGAGGATGAAGATTGAAGAGGTTAAACACAACACTGCCAAATACTAATGCAACAAGGTAAACAAGTAACAACGTAATACGAAAACCTCGAAGTCTGCAGAAATCTTGAAAGCAATCTTTTTTTAATGTTTCTGTCCCTATGTTAAATGTACATTGTGCATTTAATATAGATCATTATGGCTCTTTACAGCATATAATTTAAATAATTATTTTCGAAGATATTACAAATTTAAAATGCAGGGACATAGCTGTTGGACCGGTCGGGGGGCTGCGGCCGGTGGCCTACACAGTATGATCCTTATCAAATTAAATACGTTACTCACTTTAAGCATTTTATACACATTATAGTAGCCTTTTAAACCATACAGTTTAAATTAATATTTAGAAGATATTGTAAAATTTATATTCAATCGCGAAAAATATATATTAAGCGGTCTCGCACGCCGCGTCGAAGTGATAATATTTTTACCCATTGGGTACGAAACCCTAAAAAACATTTTCAATATTGTATACAGAAGTATATTGCAGTGAGTTTAGTTATTTGCTGAAGTAGTTTTTTCTCCAAGAACACTATTCAACGCGGGCGAAGCCGAGGGCAAAAGCTAGTTACACAATAAAGGAATTAAGTGTCTCGAACAAATATTTTTAGTAGACCTTTAAACTTACACAAACTTCGTAGAATGTATTTGCAATTTCTATGTTTAATTAATTATTGTCTACTTTCATTTGCAATAGAGTCTTATCATTACTATTAACCAACAATGAGCTATCGACCGCACTGCACACGTTCTTAAACCTCCTTACGCAATGGAAAATGTCTGTATCATTTCGTTATTGAATCATCGAGAAAGACCGCAAATGGGTAAAAGATTTTGCAAATGTTTATTTAACGCTGTAATTGTACGAGCGCCACGCAATGCACATAATAATAGCGATATTCTTGTGAAAGTGATGTAGCAACTGGCGACGTATCAGGCATTGTGTAGATGTGGCTGCGTTATATATACAGTCGCGACTCACGTCGGAACGTCGCGTCGGTAACATTAGCGCCCTCCACACAGTACAGTTCGGACCGCGCATCTGAAACTGCGTTCTAATCCCCCTTTATTTTGATTTCACACGTGATGCGCTGGCAAAACTGTGAAAGCTGAGCTCGCATCGACATGCCAGATTGGAATGTCAGCCCTGCGCATCTGTCTACATGTCTATCTGTCACCAGGCTGCATCTCATGAACCGTGATAGACAGTTGAAATTTTCATAGATGTATTTCTGTTGCCGCTATAACGACCAATACTAAAAACAGAATAAAATAAATATTGAAGGTAGCCCCATGCAACAAATGTTATTTTTAGCCGTTTTGTACTGAACCAATCGTACGCGAGGCCGGTTTTTCAATACATGAGCTGGAATTTGGGGATGGTGCCATAGTCCAAGAGAGCCAGAAGTCCTTAGTCGCAATGATAAAATGACTTATTAATAAAGACTCTCCATCAGATCTCTTTTAAAGAACACATGTATTATTACCATGTATGTCAAAAATCCAAAATATCCGGACATCGAAGACCTTATAAGGCTCCTGCTTTGCATTTGGAACACGTACTACTAAAAGCAATATTGTGTCTACCAATAAACAAAAAAAAGAAAGCGTAAGAACATAAAATTTCATGGCCATCGAGAAAAGACATTCAAGAGAATTTAGAATACAGCATCAATTACAGCTGAAAGCAGTATTAAGGATTTCGTCAAATAATTTCAGCTGTGGGTGCTGAGGCAAAGAATAAAGAAAAGAGTCCTAATTGTGCCGGCCGGTAGACATTAGAAATACCTACTTTTATACCTTGACAACAGCTCTTTCATTTTTGGTTCATAAAAACAATATCGCCAAAATAAAAATTCGTACATAATATTAGTATTTATCCTATTTCAATCTGACATAGTCATTAACAGTGAGTCTCATACATGAGTCTAGTAATCTAGTGTCTAACATTCCATACAGTTTGTAATGATTATTTCGTTATTTATATCTAATGAACGTGCAACAGACGCCTATCATGAAGGTGGCGACTGCTTTGGCAACCCAGAACAAAATTTGGCAGGCGCCAACAACTTTCGAAATCCGCTTAAGTGTGCTACCAGTGCTACCACGCTCGTCCGGCAACTGTTACGCTCTCGCTATTGACTCATACAGTTCTTTAAATGCCACCAATAAATTAAAAAATATATATTTTGGCCGGGCAAGTCGCGTCCAAAGGTTCACCTCAGTTATTTTCTGATATTACAAAGCTTTATTACCTTTAAATTAGGCTCACAAGATGTTCCGCAAAACTCACAAATCATAATTACCTGAAAAGAAATAAAATATAAACATTAGTGAATAGCTAGTCTATACCAACAGTAAATAACGCAAATATGTCTCAAAATTTTACATCCAATTACAAATCCATCGAGCATATAAAAACCCGCAATATTCAACCGACACCTCGATAAATTTGATCATATCCAAATCTTATGGAACGTTATTATATTACACCGAAATGGGATGCTATCGAGCTGAGGTAAGGAATCCGTAGCTAGAGGATAAGTCATTTACGGTTCTGAGATCACGGATCAGTTGCTTCGTCTTATCGTTCTTGATACAGAGGCACTTATAACTATGGTATATAACCTTATATATCACCAAATCTCTTGGACAGCTAGCATAGTCACCTACTATGCTAGCTGTCCAAGAGATTTTTCGGTGGAATGCAATTTGAATCAATCGTTTGAATATTACGAGGGCGGGTCAATAAGTCCGTGACTTTTGGAATAAAACACAGATTTTTTGATAAATAAATCATTTTATTTATCAACGTAGTCCCCCTTGAGCTCTATACACTTTGTCCAACGCTTCTCCAATTTTTTTATCCCTTCCAAAAAATATGATTTGTCGAGGTCCTCAAAATAGGCCTTTGTTTGCGAGATGACTTCATCATTGGAGTCAAATCTTTTTCCACCGAGCCATTTTTTCAGGTTTGGGAACAAAAAGTAGTCACTCGGAGCCAAATCTGGAGAATAGGGTGGATGTGGGAGCAATTCATAGCCCAATTCATGGATTTTTGCCATGGCAACTGCACATTTGTGCACCCTTGCATTGTCTTGGTGAAAAAGAACTTTTTTCTTGGCCAAATGAGGTCGGTTTTTTTTCAAATCCTCATTGAAGCGGTCCAATAAGTTGGAATAATATTCCCCATTAATTGTTCTTCCCTTTTGAAGATAGTCAATGTGGATTATCCCACGTGCATCCCAAAAAACAGTCGCCATAACTTTATTGGCTGACAAACCCACCTTGGCCTTCTTTGGCGCCGATTCACCCTTAGAAACCCACTGTTTTGACTGTTGTTTGGTCTCTGGTGTGTTGTGATGGATCCATGTTTCGTCCACGGTTACAAAACGGCGCAAAAACTCCTCCATATTGTGATTAAACAACGCCAAACCTTCCTGTGAAGTTGTTACACGATTGCGTTTGTGTTCGACTGTGAGCAAACGCGGCACCCATCTTGCGGAAAGCTTTCTCATGCCCAAGTGATCATTCAAAATTGAAACCACTGAGCCATGCGAGATGCCTATGGCTTCCACAATCTCTTGCACTTTCAATCTTCGGTCGGCCAACACCATATTGTGAATTTTTTCGATTGTTTCGGGTGTAGAGACCTCAACTGGGCGTCCAGGACGTTCGGCATCTTCAGTGCTTGTACGGCCACAACGAAATTCAGTAAACCACTTTTTTACCATTGAAATCGATGGTGCAGAGTCCCCATAGTATTTATCAAGCTTAGCCTTGGTCTCGGTAATGGTTTTTTTCGCAAAAAATAATGCTTAATAAGCACACGAAATTCACTTTTTTTCATTGTTTCCTTAAGTTACTGGATAGTCTGATAAAGATAGCTGTAAAACACAAACTAACTGACGCAGCAAGTAAATTTTGATAGGAGTCAACTGACAGATGCCTGTTGACAGGAGTAGTGTTGCTTTTTCAGTAAGGAGGTTAGAAATTCAAAAAGTCACGGACTTATTGACCCGCCCTCGTATGTAATGTAAATTTAATTAGTTGGTGTTTCATAGTACCATTAGCTTAATTTGCCCATTTCTGACCTGCTGTGTCTCATCACATCATGTATGAAGTATTACAGCAGTATCTCTTGTATATTTACCCCCATAGTAATAAAAATATTTACACAATGGATAACTTATACAGCGTTGCTGTCTTTGTCTGATACGTTTGATAAGTCACTTGACAAAGTAATGCGAATTAATCAAAAGAGATCTTATGCTACAACGTGATCACAAGAGACAAGTAAGATTGTAGTAAACATGCTCATAAACATAAACACACCGTAGAATATCGATCAGCCGCCGGGAGATGGGGAAAAATGTGATTTGCTGGCTGGCACACCATTTCCAGCGAATTCCATCAGCCGGCATCGGTGGTAATTACCGCGGCGCCGGGAGCAGATTGTCTGCCGATTGAGTTACGTCGGGAAATGCGACGCGAGTGCCACAGCCACCCCGCAACATCGCAACATGTTATAAACAGACATTAATATTAAGCTATGTACACTATATACCGCGTAGCTACTATTAAATATTAGAACGAAAAAGAAATAGTAGAACATACGACAACTACGTCACAGTTGTCAAGAAATATGGCCAATCACAAATTAACGACGTATTCACCTCAGCCAAATCTCGCTCAAGACGTCAATTAGCCATGGCTTATCTGCGGTAATTCCATCTATCATTCGATGTGTTTTCCCTAGAGTAGCACGAGTATGATAAGTAGGTATCAAATATCAATTTTGCTCACAAAATACACACTAAACCGTATGGAGCATAGGTACACTTTCTCAACTTTACTTAATGAGGTATCTACTTGATATGGCCCGAGTATGATAGGGGACAATTTAGCAGCGTGGAGAGCACTGTTGTATTTCAGATGAGATATCAGAGTCCTCCAATAGCGTTGAAGTGGACCACTGAGAGGTTCTTAGAGAGTAGAAATCTCTACATACCCTACATACATACATAGCTCTTATCCCTAGGAGAGTTTAGGATGATCTTATTAAGATTTTCCCCTCGGAGAAAAAGGGGACAATTTAGCAATAATGGGTTTATTGCTAAATTGTCCCCTTTTTCTCCTAAAGACACAATACCATATGGAGGATATGAGTCAAATTCTAAAAGTTACGGAACGCGGTATTCTATCAGATTTGCGAGATAACGGTCCCAGTTATCACGGCGCGGGCGACAGTATCTAGAGCGCATTGGTTATAAATAGGAATCGAAAACAATTTTTTTCAAGGTCATTTGTATATGTGCCAATTCCGAGCAATATATCTTGCGAAAAACATTAGCAAAAGGCGATATTCGTAACTAGTTTGTACTTTTTTGTTTGTAAACTTATTATACTTTTTAATACGTCAAACTTTAAAACAGACATGCGCTAATTTATCAAATCTCGGATGTTGCTGCTTTCTAAATTCTAATTTCTCACAAATGGCGATGCTGACGACAAGGTATCAATAACATGGTCAATAAGAAAAATATACAGGATATGAATTGTTCTACTGGACATGGTAGGCGAAATCCGAAACTATACGGAAAAAAGAAAAACACGTCCAAGAGCGAGTTAGACTAGCGCACGAGTGGTTCCGTACAAAACGGCAAAAAAACGTTTTTTTTTTTTGTATCGGAACCCCACTAACATATTTATTTTATTGCAATCTATATTTATATGTAAGAAGAAGAACACATACAATATGCACAGTGCCCGAAAAGTAGCAAGTGGTAGCACTTGTCAGCCTTATTACCGTGGCGATAAGGTTCACAAATCACAAGACGTAATACACCGGCTTGTCGATGACCGAACACACAGTTCGCTATAGTATGATAACATCAGCATTGTACAATGTACACAGTACAGCACACAGTGGTGGATTTACACTAGGGGCAGTCAGGGCTAGTGCCCAGGACGGCAAATTTTGTGGGGCGGCAAAATTTGGAAAGTAAAAAAAAATATTTTTAGAATTGTTATTTACAATTATCAAAATTGTACATTATAATAATTCATTAAATCTATTAATTAATCATTTTTTATGTCTTGTTTGAAACGAGTTAAAAACTACTTACGTTTTACAATGACTGCAAATAGTCTCAAAAGATTGGCTATTCTATGCATAGAATACGAGGGGCGGCTGAAAAGTTTTGAGCCTAAGTACCTTAAAGTACAACTAATTACTCGCGCATCATACCACTAATTGCGGGTATCCTTAGAAACATAAATGTCAAATTTCATGTCATTTCCATCATTACGCTTTTAGTAATTGAATCGTAAACGTCACAATGTCTGAGTCTTCCGCACTTTGCACGAAATTGGAGTACAGAGCTGTGATAAAATTCTTAACAAAGAAGAATAAAACACCGACGGAAATATTTGAAGAGATGACAGCTGTTTATGGGGAGTCTGCACCTTCATTTGCTACCGTCAAACGTTGGAACCGACAGTTTAAACTTGGCAGGAAGTCACTCGAAGATGACCCCAGGTCAGGACGCTCAAACACCGCTGTTACCGAAGAAAACATTGAAAAAGTAAAAAAACTTGTTCTGGAAGATCGGCGAATCAAGTTGTGGCAGATAGCTGAAGCCATGGGCATTAGCAAGGAACGAATCGGAAATATTTTGCATGATCACCTGCACATGAAAAAGGTCTGCGCGCGATGGGTGCCGAAAATGTTGACGCCGCTGGACAAGCAACGTCGAGTCACAACTTCACAGGAGTTTTTGGACATCTGTGGCGATAATCCAGACGACGTTTTTTCTCGCCTTATTACTGTTGATGAAACCTGGATTCGACAGTACGATCCGGAGTCAAAACAGGAGTCAATGCAGTGGATAGAAAAGGGAGAAAAGCCGCCACGGAAGTTCAAAGTGGAAAGATCGGCGTCCAAGCTCATGGCCACTGTTTTTTGGGATTGTGTATGTATTTTGTTTATTGATTACCTTCCGAAAAATACTACAATGAACGGAGACTACTATGCCGCATTGCTGACCAAGTTACGTCAAGTGGTTATTGAGAAACGGAGAGGCAAACTGACAAAAGGAGTCCTGTGTTTGCAAGACAACGCGCCCGTCCACACTGCGCGAGTTGCAAGGCGTGCCCTCGCCGAGACAGGATTTGAGGAAATCAACCACCCACCCTACCAGTCCTGACCTGGCTCCTAGTGACTATTATCTTTTTTCAAATTTGAAAAAAGACCTACGGGGACGGAGATTTTCCAATGACGAAGAAATGAAGATGGCCGTAGATGAACATTTTGAAGACAAAAACGGCGAATATTTTTTCATTGGGTTAAAAGCTCTTTACAATAAATGTAAGAAGTGCATTGAAATACAGGGAGACTATATTGAAAAATAAATTTTTTGTACATTTTTATCAGCATTTTTAATACCTTAGGCTCAAAACTTTTCAGTCGCCCCTCGTATGTACGTGTACGTCTACTTTAACGTTTAGATTGTGAAGATTTAATCGACCAATTTACAAAGTCAGGTGTGTTTGCCTGACAAACAAATGTAATACAATCTTAAGTCATCGTTAGTGCAAAATTCATGATTCTTACAAAGGTATATGATTGGCTTCGCTGGGCGGCTTGATCAATGATTTGTCTATGTATTCTTGGAACAAAAACAAATATTTTTTTATATTATTGAAGTATATAATATATAATAAAATTTATTCACTGAGCAAGCAATTAGTTATTATATTAAAAAAATAAGATATAAAAACTATAATTTTAAGTAAAATTTCTGTGATACGCCCGGCATTTTCTTCAGTGTCCAGGGCGGCACTAATTTTAAATCCGGCCCTGACAGCACAGAAACAAATCAACAAATTTGATAAATTGGGCTTATTAAGAACCAGTAAACCTTAAAACGATAGGTAGCCCCACGATAACGGTTATTCATAATACTTTGCAAATCCGTAATAAATTGATATATTATGTACTGTTACTTTATAGCTACTACAAATTACAAAGCGTACTAGGCCAGTAGGGAGTATATATTATGCTTTTTAGCCTGAGTAGGTGCAGCCTAAAGGCTAAAACGTAAACTCATTTTGAGTGCCTTGGGGCATTCGAGTTTTGCCATTTTGTGGTATGTTCAGTGCTAATTTTACTAACGACTGTTAAAGTCAACTCTTGATTAGACATCATGTTGTAATTTTTTACATTATTAAATAATATAATAACATGATCCTTGCGTGTCATCGTTCATTACGTGTGTTAGAACTTACATGGGACGAGCTACAAGGTTTTCGTATCGAACCCAAATTTTCCGTGTCATTATGAGGTAAATCAACAATACGTAGTTATTTCGCTTTAATAAACTCACAAGTAAATACATTTAATTGATACAGTGTTATTTTCCGTTCCATAACGATCTGTTTATTACCCGACTGCGCGACGCAAAGGAGGGCAATTTGTTTATCAGTCTATGTATGTATGTATGTTTGTACCTTTGTAGCACTATTTAGACCAAATGCGTACGCCGATTTTGATAAATGATACGTCGTTTGATTCGTCATCACGGCGCGAATGTTATAAAATAAAAAAGAAAGCATAAAAAATTTGAAAAACAAAATGGCCGACTTTTGACGCCATAATGCGAAATGAAAATCGACGAACTATGTCAAGTTGGGTATCGTTGAATAGGTATTTAAAATTAATTTTTAGGTTTCTCATATCGTTTTTCAATCAGAATTACCGTTTAGGATCTATAACGATTTAAAGTGGCTTAGTAACGATTTTCACTTATAGGCTTGCCAGAACTGATATTGCTAGGGTCTGTTGACTGCAAATGATCTTGAGGTAAAACAAACACAAACAAAAACTAAAAATAGTAAAATAAAATTAATTAATTAAAAAATCTAAAAAACTCGACTGCGTAAAAACTGAAAAGAAAAAAAACAAGCCAGTTTTTAATACTCGGGACCCATTAAAATCTGTCTTCCTAATAATAATAATGGGTCCTGACTGTTTTAAACGCACTTGTTTTCTTTTTCTTTTCAGTTTTGACGCGGTCGGGTTTTTTCAATTATTTAATTTTTAATTTTATGCATTTTATATTAAACAGATAAGGATTTTTGCAGTTTACTCTTTAAGGAAGATTTTCATATATAAGACCGGGGTATGAAAATCTATGGGAGTAAAATCGTATTCACGATGTCACACGGTCACACGGTACGATGTCACACGATGTTAGCCGAAGATGCTTCGGTCGCTTTGCATTGCACACCAAATTTTAAAACCCTAGTCGTGCGTCGGAGCTGACACACACTTTTTTATTTTTTGTACATGTAGTAATATCCATTATATTATTATGAGGCCTAGCAGCCCTACCATTCAATTCAATCAGTCAATTTAATTAAAGAAAACGACTGGTGCCCTACCAGTAGGTGCTAGGCCATAAACCATTAAATAAAAGAGCTGTCCTAAAAACATTTTTAAGGGCAACTTGCGTAGATCTGTTAAAGTTAGCCCTGGGTTACAATATCATGCATTCTCTTTCATAAATAGGAAGAACGAGAGAGATAAAATGATATTTCACCCAGGATTAACTTTAATTCAGATCTGCGCAAGTTGGCCTGAGTGAGACGTCTGGGTAATTATTATTTTTGCATTATCCTTCTTATGGTTTTTTACACCAATGCTTCCGCCGTGAAGTGAGCAGCTCGGCAAGACAAGTCCTTTTGTTCTCCAGAGTCCTGTGGATGCTAAACTGCTCGAGCTGTGTAGACGCTATATGGGATAATTAGTTTCAGCTACAAACGCGCGGCCTGGCCGTAAGTCTCATGTCAGCCTATCAAGTTACCCACCCGCACACCCTGATCAGCACGCTTCTTCACACGGCCCGACGCACGTCGCGTGTCTGCGGCGTTTATTTTTAATTAATTTGCGGCCTCCACTGGCGGCCGGCGCGGTTGGGTAACGCCGAGTTTCACAAGCGCACGTACTACCATATCGATTGGACCTCCGGCGCCATTGACCCAATAATAACAGACTGAAAGTAGAAGAAAGGGTACCTTAGAATGTATTTGACAATATAACTAAAGAGGTAGGAAAAATCAGTGGCGTGGGGTTCTTATAACTCCATCCCTATCGGCTTCACTTACCACTTACCACTTACTTTTTGAAGACCCTCATCCAAATCCTTACCTATTATACAGGCTAGGACTGCCTAATGAAGGAGAACTAGCCTTCGCCGCTAATGGGGATAGATAGGCTAATCCATCCCTATCTTAGCAGGCTTAAGAGACCAAAAAGGCAAACGCAATTTTTAATTCCATTTTTGACAAAATTTGACTAAAACGGCAAATGTTCTGACTTTTGACTAAAAACGAACTTAGGAGTTCTCGTTTAAATTTTATACTTTAAACGAGACAATCTTGTATAGGTATATATAATCGGTTTCTCGAAAACCGCTGCAAGTATTACCATATTTAGTATGTAGGGAGATTTAGGGGAAAAAATCGATCTAAGCTAAGTCTAATCCCTAGGAAATTGCGCATTTTTAGGCTATATAATATGTTTTTTCTGTCGTCGTGCAACAATATAATATTATCAATAATTTCGACACTATGTCAGTCCGATTGGCGCTTTGGTATGCGTATATATTTTGCTTTCTTCGAAAATTCGGAATGTGGTGGGTTCGAATTCCGGTCATATATATAATTTGTGATTCTTTTTATTTTTTTTTAAATTTATCATCACCATCATATCTGAGAACGAACCATTCCGTCTTCACTCTTCAATAATGAAGAATGGATAGCTCTTTCTAGACCCTAAAAAAGCTCAATCACCATTCACCGAATAATGTGTAGAAATGTTATACGACAGTTCTTCATTAGGCCGAGTTGAACAATGTATGACTGCAGATAACCATTAATTGAAAGCTTCCGGATTTTTAGTATGTACTCTGTAGGCACGGCCATTTGCCGAGCAGTTCTAGTTATCAGACAGGAGACGGTATCCGTACATTGTTGGAACATAAATCAACTAAATAATGTCAGTATAAATAATTACTGTACGTTAGTGTCATGTCAATTGTCTCTGTCGTGTCGCGGTACACAATCGAGATAGTACACATTACAGATAACTAATAAACACAGTGATACTAAAATGAAGATAGGCTTTATTGTCTAATTAAAATATTGGGTGGGTATCTGGTGAGTTGTTTTCAAAGAAACATTTTCTTAAAAACACCTTAATTTTGTATAAGTAATTGTTAACACGAATAACAAGTAAATCCTTTTTGAGAACACTTTGGCAACATTTCAATACGTATAGAATATAATTTCATATATTATCATGTCTGAATAGCATTGGACCAAGCGGGGCAATCGGGCAGTAAAGATAGATTGAAATAGAAAGTACCCTTCTCTTTATTTTGCAAGAGTTTGGAGCGAAAACTTTTGGCTTCGTGCCCAAAATGTCCTTGTATGTCTGAAATGTTTTTTCTTTTTTTCTTTATTCAATGTTAAGTAGGTAATATTTTATACATCGTGAGCTATGTTCATATTATGTAGTAAATAGTAATAAAAAATAATTTGCCATTATTTGAAATCATCATCATCATCATTGTAGGTAGTGAAATATTGAAAACTATAATCGTCTGTTGTCATTCGTCCACGGCGATGCTTTACTTCGCTACTTTGAACAGTTTAGTCTTTCAGATTATAAAACAATAGGCAGATAAAACGCAAGCAAACGAAAATATTGACAATACCTTTTAAACATATTGTGTGCGCAAGGTACGTGAACAACTTTTACAGTATTTAATAACACAAGGCGGCATTTTTATCGTATTTACTACGACGCGTGTTACGAGGTTCGTGACGTACGAAGTTACGAAGCGGTACGACGCTCTGTTTAGCACTGAAGTGAAATTGTATTTGCTTTTGATTTTGTATCTATTTTAGTGGTGACACCCAGATGTTCGGTGCGCTCAATCTGTTTTATCTGAGAGTTTAGCAAGTCAACACGCCGTCCACGATTGTCATTTCGCGAGAGAGTGGACAGTCACAATACATGGGAAATAGTTTCAAAACACGGTAAAAACAAACACAAGTCTTGCAATCGTCTGACTATTGTTGGTCTGTTACCGATAGAAACACAGCAAAAACCTGTACAATAGCACTCAGGATGTGAGAAAGAAAATGAAATAGATACGTTTACGAAAATATCAATTGTTAAACCTAATACAAAATAATTTAATTAATGATTAAATTCAAATAATTAAAACGATAATTCCGCCGTCTGTGGACCGATTTTCAAAATTCTTTCAAAATTCAACGAGATATGAGTACACGATGAAGTGTCGTGACTCGTATAATATAGAAGTTACTTAAAATGTACAAACATGAGCACAATAGGCATTATGCTCAAATTTTTTTTTTCGTCTATTCGATGTTATACAACATATTAATAAACAATTTAGAACCCATTTTCGTATATCTTAAAAAATAACGAAGATACAAACAATTTAAATTTACAATAAGAAAGAGAGCGATATATCGGCCTGTGACATCACAAGTTGCTGCCGCCATATATTTGTCATTAAAAATGTATAGCGGTTTTGCGAGAAAGAGATGGGTAATATTTTTATTTTCTTATAATTTTTAATCGCGTCAACCTATTTCTTTTAGATTAAATTATAACTAAATATATTCAACAAATCTAAAACTGATTTTGTAAAAATGTGTTATTTCACACTAGGCAACATTCCTATTAACACGGGCGTCTCCACAAGGGGTGACCTTGAACTTCTCAAGTCATCACCAAGGCCGATTACCAGCTCATCACGGGCTTTGACCGGGAATCAGAGTTGTGACTCATACTTTTGTCATATTTCAATATTTTTTGACGCGGCTAAAATATAGTGATAATGTTCTAAATGTTCCCCGAACTTGAACAAATTATTTTCTAAAGTTATAATTGGCACTGATTGATTTTCGAGTTGTTTTACAGATCAATAATTGATAATATTTCGAGGGTAAACTAAAAGGCTTATGTAATAGTCCGAATAGTGTAATATTCCAGCACATAAAGAAGAGGGTTAAACTTACAAGAACAGACAACCATTAGCTGCCATTATAACCATATATTCTTATAAAACACCGCCACACGCAACTGAGGAACTCGTATACTTGACACTCGAAGAGTCGAGGCTGTCGAAGCTAGGACCCACAAAGGTGCGACGGATGTCTTTATGAAACTCGCAGCCTGCCGGAGCAATTACGTGCCGTTCCTATTATGCGAACTCTAGAGACCATTATATGAGATTTCTTCGTTTGAAAGATACCGCTTTTAGCACGATGAACGGTCTGAGGCGAAGAATATCATAAGCATATTATGTCTTCATAGAATACATCTTCACTATACGTCCATCTTAGAGATTTTGAGATCTATAGAGCGCTGTCATTCCCGCTTAGTTTTTCATGAAGAATAATACGAAAAGCAAAACAATTTAAAAAAATATAATATATCATGGTGAAATGAAACAACAAAATTGTGAACATAAAGTTCGCTTCTTCGCTTTAAAATTTATTTAAATTAAATAAAACACTTTGTTTCGGACTTTCTCCGACATGCAACACGTTCAGAATAGCATTGTGCAATTTTCACCAAATAAATTGTCTAAATTTGTACTGTGTTGAAATATTTGGACGAGTTTGTACTTTGTTGTACCCAAGACATGAAATATGAAAATCACTGCAAATAATTCTTAAAGCAGTTGCGTCAGCAGTCTGATTATACATAAGTTCAAATAAATGAGATTATTCTGATGACTGCTGCAGCTATAACTAGGTACTGCGATGAAAAGGTCAAAAGGCAAGTGGAATTTGAATGCACCTTACTATGAAGATGACGCAGCTAGTGAGACAGAGTTCGTTATATTTGGAACACACAAGGAACGCACGTGAGCGACTGTTGCGCCAGCGTAGACGTTCACCCGCTCAGAAATAGCCCGGTAAAATAAAACAGCGCGACTCACGGAACGCAGCGGATAGTCTTGTCAGTAATGCAGTTGGGTTTGAACAAGGAAAGTAAAAAATATGTGACATCATTCGGCATCATCCAATGTATAGCCCGGAAACAAATATTATATGCAGGTGATCATTGGCACTAAATTGTTTAACTTTCATCTCATTATTTTGGTAGTGTAAGATTCCATGCCCTGTAGACCCTTAATGATTGTGGACAGAGCCGCAGGGAAAAGTTAGCAATTTATAAAAATACTTTAGTGTCGCAGCAATATCTTCTTTGGAACTAATATATCTTAGAGAACCTGTTAATACTTATCTAAAATTGCGTTCGCTAGCTTTTTACACGTTAGCTAGTTTTCTAGACACATCGCCGACATTTAACCGGAAATAATCTAAAAGTTAATTTGTTTTTACATTAGCCACATCCTATCAACACTTCGACCACTGCATAAATTACTGTTACTGGCAAGCAGTTATATGCGGACATGAATTGAGCTAAGCAAGGTAATAATTTTAATTCTGATATTGATTACATTAGCAGTGTAATGAAAATATTCGTTCCAGCTATTAGGAAGGTTTTTCGAGATCTAAGAATTTTATGCTTGCCTTACATGAAATTGTATTCGAGGATCATGTTGTGTCCAGCAGTGTCAGTGTTCTTCGGGCACTCTGACCGGTTCTTGTCATCTGCCGCTTTCAATTCTTAGGCAATATTTTCCTTGGCTTCAGAAAATTGGACAGCCTAGCTGGCAGGTTCTTAAGATATTCTCAGCCAAGTATGTTTGTTGATACTGGAATGTTTAAAATTTCCACACACAGTGGAAAGGTAAACGACAAATTTTAATTAGGTTTAGTAAATAAACTCGGAAGTAAGTTCCCAATGATTTTTTAAAATAATAATACTTACTCTTGCATTTCAATTTGGCAGCTTGCCTGTGCAAATAATTGGCAATTTAAAAGTCCAGTCCAGCAATAGTAAAAGCTATCTTTATCCATAGCCATTTGAAATATTTCGATAATAATTAAAACCTAACCAAGAGTATGTCAGAACATGTCTAAGGACGATTCTGTAACTATAACCGCGTAAAAGGTTTTTGTTTTTATTACATCAAAAGTTACTGTCCGATTTCGTTCAAAATAATTTTCCTAAAGAGTTTTTATCAGCATGGAAAATTGCAAGTTCTAAGTCTCATAGTTAAGAAATGCCAGGGGGCCAATTACCAACTTATTTGGGGGCCAATGAACTTTGGCGGCCGATTACTCGAATATGTTGACTTTGTAAAAAATCATGTATGAAAACTTACCTATTTAAAAGACCTATTCAACGATACCCCACACGATGGTGTAGGATGAAAAAATATTTTTCATCCCCACTTCACATGGAGGGGGGGGGGGGGGGGGGGGAGGTGAGCCACCCCTAAAATAAAAAAATATTATTTTTTGATGCTTAATCCGAGATCTTTACACAATCTATAACTATACCAAATTTCAGTTCAAATTTCAATCAAGTTATATTCATAATTACAGAAGCTAGAAGCGCAGACAGTAAGACGGGAGGACGGAGCGAAACTATAAGGGTTCCTTATGTATTACGGAACTATCGACGTTTACATTTACAGCTACAAGATTTAAATACACCCATATCTGTCCATTCAACCCACATGAATTCGAAATAAAGGCTTCAATACCTGCAGCACCACGAGGCTGTCACAGCAGTGCGTGCCTGGTCAGCTGAAGCACGGATATCAAGGCCGGAGACAAGGCCAGTATAACGAGAACCGTTGCAAGATACCGGACCGCTACTAAGAGAGATCGCAACACATTAGAAGTGGCAAGACTCTATGCAACCGGTTCCCAATCCGGCCGAACAAGGCTAAGATAATACTCAACATTTGTGTTTCAAGATGAACGAGTCCCACGTACGGCCGCAAGTCTTCGTCATTTTAATGGCAGTTTTACAAAAAATAAAAAATAACAGAAGTAGGCAATGTCTCGCAAATCACAATCGATGATCTTATCACGATCCCGGGCATTTCAGACTGAAGGTATTCTACGTAGTACGTACTACCCGGCGTCAATGTAAAATGATAATAAACTATAAAAAAGTGATTGGATTCCCACGAACCAGAATAAAACATGCATAAACATGTGTTTTGTATAATAACGCGAAGCCCACTTATGGTGGTTCCGCCAAAAGCGCCATGTGCACCGTAAATGACGACGTTCGCCAGCAATATAAACAATTAACGTTAATCCCGTCTGACGTGGAAGCGGCAAGTGAATCTACATAATGCGTCCGTGGACACCGATGAATATTTATCGTCTACGACCCCCTGCTGTTTACTCGTTTATATAGATTTTCAGTGGATAATAACACTGACAGACTCACTGATCTCATTATTGCCGCTAATGAACACAGATTTCAAAACGTTTTAATCCTCAGAGCAATATCTAATGAAGTTTCATTACCCTATGTAGTATACAAACTTTGAGTATTGGTATTATACTTGCGGTTGATGGCACGTGGTGCAAAAAATGGTCCCACGTGGAGCATGGTTTTGAACAACATGTTATTCGCGTTATCCTCCAACAAAACAAAGGGTAGCTAGCAGCTAATCTATTTTCAGTACAAAATTATTTAAAGCGGCCTCCAGCGCAGAAGATTATATCTATTTTGGTTCAACACCTTGCGTGTTAGTTTTTACGGCAGAAAATAGATTGGGACGAATTTCTTCATCATGTGCAATAAATGTCTGCCAATGAATCTAAGGCTGAAGTAAGAAGAAAGAGGAAGGAACGAATCTAAACAATATGAAGTGATGAAGGACATAACAGGAAGGAAATGAAATTAATAACTAGTTTGTATGGAAACGCAATATGCTAACAGATAAATGATAGATGTCGCTTTCACGTTACGAAAACCAAAAATATAAAAATTATTTCTCATAGTATATATATAGTATAGAGGGATCTATTTCACACCACAAATAACAGATTTTTTTTTTCATAAAACTAGAACAAAACTGCTGAACTTAGAAAAAGAAAATAACTATACTCCAATTAAAAGTAAATCTATCTATAGCCACTAGATGGAGCTTTTTGGACTCAAATTCACAATTTATAGTATGATAACCATAGATTGAACAGATATTTTGCAGAACAAATCGTTGTGCAAAATGTGTACCTACTTATATCTGTGGTAGGTATAAGTAGGTACACATTTTGCACATGAATTCTCTGATATTCGAAGATTCATAACTTTTTATTCTCAAGTCCTAAAAATATAATATATATTTTTTGTTTAATAACTTTTTAAGTACTATAAAACCACATATTATGTTCGAAACTTGGCCGCTCCTGATGGAAAATCAGGCAGGATTCGCCAGTGTCTTTTCAAAACACCGATCACATCCTCGTGGAACGAGAAGCTCAAATAATTGATTTTGATATTGCAAACTTTTTCAGCAAAATACCTAGTGACCTAAGAACATCCTGGATAATGGATTCATAAGACGAACTAGCACTTTGTAATGAACGCTTCGATCATTCAAGAATTTCTAAAGTTAAGCTCCTCTTAAACCTCAGTTACAATTTTGGTTATTAAAACTATTCAAATACTTTCGTCGCAACATGGTTTCTCTATATCTCCATAGAAAGCTATATCGTTCTCTTCAAAAGTATAATATAAATAATGTTCTTGATGTGTAGACGACATTTTTGTTTATCCAAACGAAGCCTTTTCAGTGAAAGTAAGCAACATCATACGCGCAGTGCATTACAACGAGGGATGTTATTGCGGAGTACATGTATGAGAGGCACAGAGAATATTTTTCAGGAGGGAGGGTCCCTCAATCTCCCGAGTCGGGAGGTTGTGGTGGTCGGGGACTAGGGGAGGGAGTAACGAAAATCAATTTGGGGCCTGTGCGTGGAGCCGAGCCGGGGAGTCACGGCCAAGGTCGGTCGTGCCCCGCCCCGCTCCCCACCACGCCCCGCGCGCCCCCGCCGGCTGCGTCAATAGCGGCTCTACGCTCGCCCGCGCCCTCAGGGTTATCACTTATCACATGTCAATTGTTTATAAATATTGTTAATGCCGGCTTAAATGTGGCAATAACATGTTTACAATATAAAATATCAATAATGCAATCCATTAGTAAAAACAAAGTATATGGTGCATTAAAAAGGCGATAAAGTAAATGGTACCTATAACTTATATTGTTCCTAGCGTTCCTAGCTGTTCAATATGTCTGTTGTAGTATAATATTCTTTCTGGCTACTAAAATCTCTAATTGCGACACATTAGATGGCTAATAGCTTGCTTCATAACATAAGGAAACCCCAAAAAACACATGAAGAATTATTTGTCTTAGGATATTAACAGGAAATATAACGATAAAGATTATAGGCATAGGAAGACGTCCTTGTATCAGAGAATCATCAACCATATAAAGACTTGTATTTATGTAGGTGTGTATCAAAATACTTTTAAGAAAACTATTAACATCAAAAAAAAAAAAAAATTGACGACCCTACACTCTCCAGCGAGACTCATTCAGTGCGCACATTGCAGATAGAGCGGGGTCCTGGCGATCTGTAACCAACCTTATTGCTAGCGCATAGAGCCTAAAATGCCTCAAATTAGAACTTCTACGCACTTCTAAAACTTTCATACACCTTAACTTGTATTTACAGTACGAAAATATGTTTTGAGAGCGCATTTTTCACAAACAACATTGTTTTCGTCGCGAACACTGTAGGTAATTAAAAATACATTTCTTCTTAATTATCTCTATGGCGAATCGCCATAATAAAGGATTCGAACAGAGAAAATGCCGAAAAAACACCGAAATGGCAGCAGAGAGGCCAGAAGCATAACTCACATATAATTTTAAACTTAATCTTCATTACTATAAAACACAGTTTCGCTTGATACAACCGCCACCGTTATGCTGCTGGCCGCTCCGCTGCCATTTCGGTTGGAATCGGCCCTTACGATTAATCAAGGATTACTTCATGTTATTACATACATGTGATTTGCAACAGAGCTGCGGAAGGAAAGGTCGCAAACAGGAAGAAGCTGATTGAAGGAAATAACAATGCAATACAATCAATTTAACGCATATTGACCAGAACAAAAGAAACTCTACCTTGTTTTTTATTGCTATCTATGTAAAGCGAAGGAAAAATACGCTTTTCACTTTCTAATGCATTTGTAGCTTTTCGTTTTTTTTTGGGAAAACCTCTTAATTCTAGATTGTATCATCAACGTAGTATCAAGTATCGTTAGAAGTCATATTCTTCTATCATCGTTGATCGTTTTTGAAACATTATTATGATAAGCGATAACTCTCTTTACTTGGATGATAGGAGGTTTGTTTATTAGATTATAAACTCTATGTAGACGTCAATAGAGTTGTTTACGGATCGGCGGCGCGATCGCAAAGGTCACTTGTACATGAATAGAGCAGGTATTGATAATAATATAATATATAGATCGATGTTTGCCTCACTCGTCTAGTTTCTGCGTTTTAGTATATTTTGCATACACATATATATTATACACAAGGCCATGTTATTGTATACATTTAGCCAAAAAAACATACAAGAATAGTACCACCATCTGTTGAAAATCTATCAAACTATGGTGTAAGGCGTAAGCGATCAAAATAAGGCCTGTTATGGCGTCCGTAACCTGTGATAACAGGCTTTAATTTTGAAATTATTATGAAATTACCTTATGTATTTTAATTAAAACAAATATTAGTCTATTCCATCTTTTGCATCCTTTTTCAGAGCAACACCGAGACCTCTATATTGTCAGATGTTTCCCTATTCACCATTGGGGCACTCAAAGCGGGGACAATATTACCTCGATATGCCCTGTCTCTAGTGGGTATTTAAGTTTTTGATCACAATGACAATATCTAGTTTCAAATGGGTGCGAAGATTTGAGATTGTTACAGCTGGCCATATAATCATATTATCATTGATTGATCTTCCAATCAAGATTCGAGACGTACTCTGTTACACAACATTTGTAAAAGATTGTTGGATTGATTGATTACATGACTGGGAAAGTTAATAACTATGTTAGTTATGAACTTTACCATATACCGGCTGTACATCGGAACCACAACGTCACCGTAATGTTCTTAAGGTATTAATGAAGATATATTGTCTTAGCACGTTTAAAGGTTTCCAGAAAACTCAATGATAATAATAATCTACCAAAAGTTGGACATAAATACATAAAGTTGGTACAAAGTAATAAGTAATCCTACAAAAAACATTTTTAACAAGTAAAATGTAAAGACGAGACCGATTAACTTGCAGTGTCAAAAAGTTATCGGAAGCCCAATTCTCGTAACCGTTTGTGATCATCACAAAATCATTATCATCATCATCTCAATTGAGCTTCTGATCTTATCTAGAGTGGAACTTTTGACTCTACATGCCCTAACTCTAGAAGGCCTCTAACTTCAAATAATTTACACCTTAGTCCAAATATGTGGCTTGACCATTGCGCTTGTCATTAGTTCACTACATTCACGTGGGCAAAAAATATTATCTCACTTTTCTGTTATCAGTAGCTCATACATGCCGTAGTAACGAAACGCTACATATTGATTTGTTCATACTTATACGAGGCACAGCTGCAATAAGAGACATTATATATACCTAGTCTTGCCATAAATACTGAACCAAAGAAAAAAAAAAATTATTGCAAATAACATTTATTACTTTTACAGTGTGTTAGTTTAATACATAAATATAAAACAATTTAAAATATAAAAAAAAACTTATTCGAAGTGGTCTCTATTGGCTGCAATACAGTCCTTTAAACGTTGAGGCCAGTTATCAATAGAAGCACGCACTCTTTCCATGGGAAAATTCTTCACTGCCAATCGTACGGATTGTTTTATGGAGTCCAATTTATCAAGGCGTTTAGAGCAAGCCGTACTCTTTTAGAGAGTGCGGCTTGCTGACCATAAATCATATCGTCCCGATCTTAATCCAGAGGATTAAGATCGGGACTAGACGACGGCCAGTCTTCAGCTCTGATGAAGTCCGAAACGTTCGTTTCCAACCAAGACTGCGTAGACCGAGCTTTATGACCCGGCGCGGAGTCTTGCTGGAAGGACCATTCTTGGTTATTGAACATGGTGCTGTTAAGGGGCTTCACTTCACCTTCTCAAAAATGGTATCTTGATACACTTGTGCCTCTGTTTTGATACCTTTTTTACAAAAGCATGGCTCAGTCACTCCTTCATAGCTAATACCCCACCAAACCATCACTGAAGTCGGATAGTGCCCACGTTGCACTCTGTTGACTAAATGGGAAGCTTCCTTAGAGCTTTGAGCATAAATACGGTAATTTTGTTTATTAAAATGTTGCTCAATTGTAAATATTTTCTCATCCGTAAACAAAACTTTTCTGTGACCTCCCTTTGCGTACCGCTTCAGTAGTTGTTTCGATTTTACCACCCTATTCTTTTATAAATTATCAGTTAAGAAATGACCAGTACGTCTCTGATAGGCTGCAAGTCCTACGTCATCTTTTAAAATACGCGACATGGTTCTAAAGTAAGGCCAACGAGACGAGACAAAAAACGTAAATAAACGGACCGCTACTGAGTTGCATTATGAAAGTGAGTTAATATTATATCTGTCCTTATCACTCGTATGCAATAATGACGTCAGTTGGTCGACGACAGCTGTCGTAGCGTGTTTCGTGGTACAGGAAAGCGGCCAGTGCCGCAGTTGTCAACATTTGGTCCGCCAAACAATTGTGAACAAGTTCATTCCTGTTTGGATTGCGTTCGAAGTGATACATATTTTTTCGTCTCCGTATTTACTTGGTTTTTTGTTGTTATAATTCCGTTTCGGTTAGTTTTATTTTTGATTTTTGCTGTTATTGTGAGTGCTTGGTTATTAATTTTAATTATTGAATCACAGCCTGGCGGCTCTAGACAACATTTGAAAGAAGTCAATTCTCCACGCAAAAAGCGTCAAAAGATAAGTTAATTTATTAATTCATTTGCACTTGAACCATTACCATAATTTTGATTTTTATGGTTCCATACCAAAAAAGATTATTTTTATATGATAATAAGAAAATAGTCTAAAATTTACCATTCCTCACATTTGTTTTATTTAAAGCGGACGTATTTTACATCTAATGAAAAAGGAATGGTCGTTAATGTGCACAAATACGTGAAGCAAACTTGGCCTACTGATGAATATCCGTACAAAACAAGTATAATGGAGAAAACAGCGAGCATTTTGGGCATCGGTGTCGCTTCCGTATATAGAATTATAAAAGAATATGCAACAACTGGGAATGTACAAAGCCCATCAACAACCAAAAAAAGGGTCACATTCTCGGAAAAAGTGGACGAGTTTGATAAAGAGGCCATACGAAAGAAAGTTCATAGCTTTTATCTGAAAAGCGAATTACCTACATTAAAAAAATTACTCCAAGCTGTCAATGATGATGAAGAATTACCTAACTTTAAGAGATCGACATTTCAGAAAATACTTAAACATTTAAAATTTAAGTATATAAAACGACAAAGAAACAATACTTTAATAGACAGAGACGACATTATACTATGGCGAATGAATTACTTAAGAAAGATTAAAAAATACCGAACGGAGAATCGCTCTATATTCTATATAGAAAACATGGGTAAATGCAGATTTGTCAAATAATTGTGCCTTTATTATGTTAATAAATACTAGCTTTTGCCCTTACTTTACTTACTGCCTCCGTTGCCGAGTGGGCTGAGCGTGGGCTCTTAATCTGGAGGTCGCGGGTTCGGTTCCCGCAGGGGACACACATACTAAAAATTCACTTTATTTGTTGTTCTCTCGTTGGGTTTCTGGGATCGATAAGCCTTGCAGCCCACAAAATAAGAAGATGACTTACTAAAATAATTAGAATTTTCGGCAGTGCATATCACTGGTAATGTAAAACTTATTTCGTTTTCAGGGCACACTGTTTCAAAAACTTACGTGGATACTACAATAACTTCAAAACGGCAAGCTTTTATGGAGGGACTGAGTACGGGTGCAAAGAACCCTACTTCAAAGGGCAGACGACTGATTGTGGTGCATATGGGAAATGAAAATGGTTTCACAGAGGGGGCTGATGATGTATTTGAGTCAAAAAACACAGGTGATTACCACGAGTCAATGGACGGGAACCGCTTTGAGCAGTGGTTTGAGAATATTTTACCAAAACTTGGTGAAAATGCTGTAGTGGTACTGGACAATGCTCCTTACTACTCAAGACGCCAAGAAAAAACACCTACTAGAGCATGGAGAAAAGCAAGTATTCAAGAATGGCTGCGTAATAAAGAACTAAGCTATGATGAAAAAGACATAAAGGCAGAACTTTTAAAGAAAGTGAATGACGTAAAGGCGAACTACCAAAGATACGCTGTGGATGAGCTCGCCAAAAAATTTAAGGTGGAAGTCCTAAGACTGCCACCTTATCATTGCGAGCTCAATCCCATTGAACTCGTATGGGCTGACATAAAGGGACACGTAGCTCGCAATAATACTACATTTAAATTTGAAGATGTGAAAAAACTGCTACAAGAGGGGATCCAACGTGTATCTGCTGATAAATGGCGAAATTGTGTGGATCATGTAATAAAAGTCGAGGACAATTTTTATAGCAATATTGACAACATGATTGATAATATAATAGATAGTTTTATCATAAACACAGCTGACTCGGACTCTTCCAACGAATCATCTTTGTCTAGTACAGACGACAGCGATTAAAATTCGAACTTTATAATAATTTATTCAAATAAAAATGTTTTGAACTCCTGAAAATGTGTTTACATTCTTTATCTCGTCTGGTTGGCCTTACTTTAGGTGCTATCTTCATCTCCCGAGATAAAATCTTTTGCTTTCGGACAGGATTTCTTCGAATTCTTTCCCTTACTGCTTTGACCACCTTTTTCGTACGAACACTACGTGGACGGCCAGACCTTTTTCTGTCACAAACAGAGGAGGTCTCATTGTACCTATTAATAGCCCGGTACACAAACATTTTTCTAATACCAAGCGTATGGAGAGTTTTAAACTTGCATTTGGCTCCATACCTACTTTGTGTAATGCAATCACAGCGATTCGGTTCTCTTTATTACCCCACTCCATTTTAATATCGCAAAATATTGTACAATGTATTGGCGCCAAAATGTGAAAACTCAATGAACAATCATATTAAATTGACAGATTCTAAATTCAAATGTAATATTTTGTTTATTTGTAATTGTAACAGTATTTATGGCCAGACTAAGTATATAAAAATAAATAAAATTTAAGTGTTTATATTTTGTAACATCAAATTAACGGCTTTGCACTAAATGCATTTTATATTATTTTTTATTTTTGTATGCGTGTCCGTCTGTTTCTTCCGAGTTCCGACTAATCTCTGAAACGGCGGGACTGATTTTGACCGTAATTTCACTGGCTGATATTATAAGGAGTAACTTAGGCTAATTTTATTTTTGGGGTACGTTTAAATAAAATAGGATTCTGTTTCCATTAATAGTTTCATGCAAACGAAGTTGCGAGCAGCAGCTAGTCAAAGATATAATTGATTTAAAATCAATAAGTCAGCAATTCGGCAAGCAAGCTTCCGCAGTCCGTACAACTACAGCAGGAGCACGAATCGTTGAGAAAGAATTGACGAGGTTGGGCCTCAGTTCAGTTGGGACATTTGTCTCAATACCAGTTTCATCCAAAGTCATTCAATAAATCGTATGATTTTAGTATTTTTACTAGTTATACGCCCGCATCGTCTTCAAGATTAGGTTACGATGGATATTACTATCAGACAAAAAGAGAAGGTGACATTAGTGACCGGCGCAATTTGCAGCTGGTCCTACTACGCCTTTAAGTTTGGGATTTCCTTGTACGCCTGTTGCACCTCGTCTAGGGGACCCCAGGGTTATGCGGGATTTGAGAAGATGTAACACTCGACTTCCAATGGGGTGCTAGGCTGGGACTATATGATCCGGAATCAGGTACGCCCAGGTAAATTCAGAGCATTGAAAATAGAACTCTGCGCTAATACAATAGAGTAAAAATAATAAAAAAGAGAGCACAAGTTTCGAATCAAATTTCAATGTCATATATTACAGCTTGACAATCAACACTTGGATTTTTAAGTCTATTGTATTAGCGCAGAGTGCCATTTTCAGTACCTACCCTGGACCGAGACAACCTGGGACCGCCGGATTCCGGATCATATAATCCCAACCCCCGCCTTAGGCATTTGTTACTCCAAGACGCCAATGCCAACACCATCAGTATACACAGGTCTGATGAGTTATTTCCTGAGTGATTGACTGTTAAAATACAACGCAGCGACATAACAAGGCCACCTCAATCTACATTGTAAATCGTACAAATCACTAGTCGTTTTCCTTCATATTGAATATTCCTCAGATACCCCTCACATTACTTAGTCGAGCCTAGAATTACAATTCTTTTATGAAATTTCTCTGCGGACTTAAATTGGATTCGGCTCGAGCGGCGACAAATCAGCGTCGCGTTTTAAATTTTAAATTGATCAGTACGAGCGTGGACTATGGATAAACATATTAAACTCCGACGAGTAAAATGTTCTAGAATATAAGTTTGAATATAAGGATCTCTTGACAATATTTTGGAACAACAGAAATGGTCGTTTAGGGAAAGCGACGGCAAAGAATAAAGCAATAAGCGGTACCAATAAAATACACAGAATAACTTTGCTTTTAGGTAGAATCACGTCTAGATATCAGTCATGGCGACAAATGATCTTAAGCACGACATTAATAATTCTCTTTTATAAACTAGTTTTTCCCTATAATCAGCACATTACATCGATTAAGGTGAAGAAACCTCAATGGCGTCCGTAGAGAGCTACTATCAGAGCGGGTACTGAGCGGAATATAGGATAATAGGCCCATTATTCGCTAATCACAGTGGGTTTTGCGATAATCACTGTGTTTATTGCTTGCGCCGTTTGCTGGGTCAACAAGAGCTAATGCAATGACGATAAACGTGAATCGATATTGTGGACGTTTAGAAAATTAGTTTGCAAAGTAAAAAACGGGAGTTTGTTAACTTTCAAGCACTCAGTGTGTACTGCGTAGCAGTGGCGAAGCGTGCAGTGGCGAAGCGTAAGAACTGTAAGCTGCGAAATTGTGAGCCGCGTAAGCTAATATCTATTGACTTTTGACGATCTCTGTGGCAGTGGTTGAGCGTGTTGGTGCTCAAGCCCACGGGTTTGAATCCCGCCGAAGGAACAAAAGGTTTTTCCGTGTTCCTGGGTCACGGATGTGTATTAAATAGGTGTATAATGTAATAAAAATCTTAAATATGTGTATAAATAAATATATTTCCGTTGTCTGGTACCTACCCGTAATATAAGTTCTTCGAGAACTTACCACGGGACCAGATTGACGTGGTCGAAGCGTCCACAGATATTATATTATTGTACTACAGAACAACGATATTTTATTTTTATTGCACTTAGCGTCGTCTATTATGCAATATTCATTTAAGGGAAGCCGATATGACGTCGAGTTGTATACAAGCTCCGCCTCTGCTGTGTAGGTATAATAGAGAGCTAAAGTAAAATGTCGAATATAAATATTGTGTTATTTTAATATGTGGCTTCAAATTACGCCCAAAATAAACGCCCGCCGTTGCAGCGACATGGTTTTGCTAACGAGTCTGCCCCGCCCTGATTCATACCACACCGGTGTCAGTAACAGTGTCGCGAATTGAATGGTTTTTCCCCCATCTCCGAAAATACACTCAATTCACATCGAAACGAGACGATACATAACGCGGCGCTGCTTTTTAAACTCGAACTCGACTCAAAATTAAACTTTATTAGCTACACAACAAATGTACACGTTTAATATGCAAGAGTTCGAATGTCAAACTGAACCGCTCTGCATAGCGAGGCGTCGTCGTCGCTAGATGCAATAAAACGTGTATTTTCTTGTGTACTGAATAAAGTTTAATTTTGAATAACTATTTTTAAAATGTAGCGCTGCGTCACGTATCGTCTCGTTTAGGTATGAGCGGACCCTCAAAAACAAGAAAATTTATATGATAATACCTAATTACCTAATACGTACCTAATTACACGTCGAGTCAAAGAGACTTCGTTTCATCTTTCACATTATCACGTCGTAAGAGGCAAAATAGGCCTCAAAGACCAAGAGAGGCGTAGTCAGCACTAATACAATGGACGTGATAAAGGGTATTTTATTATTCATGAAAGTCAAGTTATATATATATCACGTTTAAAGCGGTTAATTAGCATCAATAATAACCCGTGATGACTGATGCCGGCCTTATTTACGGCGATTGTTTGCGTTGTTTCGAATAATTTCGCAATTTATTCTGTATACACAAACAAATATTTGCAGTAAATGTATTTCATATTTGTGTAAAAACTTCACTGTTATTTAAAATACAAACTATAACTCTTTTTGATTTTTGTGACAAACAAAACTTCTACATTTTTCCAAACAATCGTCTAATAAACCATTTATATACTAATAAATCATCCACTTACACCCAATTTACTTCGTAATAGCATGTTTAACGCCCCCCGCAACATTCGCAATACATTATCGATCAAGCCCGCACATAGCGAGTCCATCATAATAGCTTTCCTAAGCACGAGCCTCCATTGAGCTCGCTCCCGGGCTCCCGGTTCTATTTTAGGGAGCAGGGAGGATGGGGGTGTGACGTCACATCCCGCACTCTCCCCCATTCCGAGGATCCTCCATACCCCGAACGCTCTCACTGAAAGGGGGCGGAGGGACATGTGTTTACAGCTAACTCCGTCAACTGAATTGGAAGAATTAGTTCTCGATTGGCTCCGAAGAGCGCAATATATATGAAAATTAAATTTAGATCCAAGAAATAAGAATTCGTCCTTATTATCTGTTATTCGCCACGATTCAATAAGACAAATGTCAGTTACTACCCATTTCAGACTAAAATTTAACTGAACCTACCCATTTCCTACTACCTATAACTGGGATAGGTAGATCTTGTATCGGTAGAGCATGTACAATATATTACAAACAAAGGTTAAATCTAGAAACTTCAAAAATGTCGCCAATACCTTTCGATCATGATGATTGCCGTCGAATTATGCGGTAAGCGGTAACTGGTTCGACCAGTACGGCAGTCGACTAGTCAACCAGTCGGGGAGATTGTCTAAATTAATATTCAAACGGCTAATTAGCCAATTATCGAGGCGCTCAGAACCGCAAAAGCAATCAATTAGTTACGGCAGCGGTGGCACGACCGTCGCACTACCGGCTCTCAACATGTCTTGGCTGATAGTACGAGGACGATTACCGCCGTCCATGGATGCCCTTGCGGCCAGCCAGGGTTACAATGCGCACCGGAATCTGGCAGGCCCGGGAAAATTCAGAGCACTGAAAATAGAACACTGCGCTAATAGAATAAAGTTGAAAATCGAAGTGTCGAGTGTCGAGTATTAGTAGTTCAGAGTTCTATTTTCAATGCTATGAATTTTCCCCGGCCTTCCGGATTCCGGATCATATAGTCCCAGCTTAACCAAATATTAACAGTAGGTGTTGGCTTAACCCTTCTTTGTGCCTCCGGTACTCTTACTCACTCAGCAAAACGTAAGATACAACGCCAACATTATTTCAAACCTGTTTTCTGGGACGCCCTGATATTTCTCCGGGTGAGGCGACCCACATGTGCCGAAGCATGGCTCTCACGAGGAAGTTTTAATTATCATTGCTCGGGAGTGACTTAGATTCTGGTTGTTTACTGACCTCAATGCCGACACTAATTTTTCTTAGCGGCACGGACGACTTACCTGGAAAAGATATAAGAAATTAGTCAATTAACTAATTATATTATTATTGGAATTCAATTCATCTTGAGAAAAATTATTTTATTTAGAAACCACAAACAATCTTAAAACGGGTGTAGTATTAGCGAAATTCAACACAAAAAAAATGTATAGGTATTCTTGGCGTAATTCGCAAACTTTGACAATCAAACAGTACGTCCAGAGGAGCTCTGGACGTACTGTTTTATTCCTGATGGAATCCTATACAATTCCGTATAACATTAATTCATGTTATCTAGAAAGACATTCTCTACTTTATTATAACTGCAATTTAAAAATCATAAAAATGTAGAAACCGCATTAAAAGTCCACAAACCGTAATCAAAAGAAGTATGAAAGGAAGTTTCCACTTTCTTTTGAAAGCGCCTCAGATAAGGCTTTATTAGAATTTTAATTTTTATATTAGTTTCATTGAATTATAAGTTTAGTAATACCAGGGCAAAAATATACTATTACTAGCTTTTGACCGCTGCTTCGCGTAAATACAGTATCCCACGGGATCACTGTACTTTTTCGGGATTAAATGTAGCCTAGTTTTTCAGAGCCTAAACAACTACCATACCAAATTTAAGCAAAGAACCGTTCAGTAGTTTTTGCGTGGTGAAAAAGTCACAAACATCCATCCTCACAAACTTTCACGCTTATAATAGGACTAACGTATACTATTACTAACGTAGGTAAAACATAATAATTATCATCGGTTTCTACAAGTTCGCTACACAGCCTAATGTTTTATTTATTTATTTATTCGACAACGCGACGTTAAATCAAAGTTAAAAATGTACAAATAGTGTAATGTATATTCTTTACAGTACAAGTGTATACATAGCTGGCAAATGGAAATACATAATATTGGCAAGAGACATGTCGTCAACGCTTTATTCTAAACGTAAATAACTTGTTATTCTCGTACAGCGAAACGTTTATTTGTAAAATGATGACGCAAGCGCGTTTAAAGATTATTGAATCAAGTGTTTGAGCACTTTTGTAAACTCGCTCATATTTTTCACATGATTAACAAATAAACAAAGTTAACACGTTAGTTCGCTGGTTTGCTGGTCGCGGTCTCGTGTCGATCATAGATCGGAAGGCTACCTTAAATCTTTCGCACGGACTCACTCTTTCGCGCATGGCAATACTTCTACAGTGATCATACAACAATTTACTTACTTTATTACTTTATTTATTAATCTATTTCATTCAACACTCAATATTTAAATCGAGAAGTAGTTGCTATTTTAATTTTTTATATCTAACCTCAGCTAAAACCATAAACGAAGTGCGCTGGTTTGATTGCATATAGTTTAAGGGTTAGGCTCTTTATACAAAAAGATTTTTAAAATTGACTTGACCATAATGTGATAACATAGGGGGCATCAGCTATTAAACACAAAGTTCTTGACAACCTCATAATAAGCGCAACATAACTTCCAGAGTAACTTTCATCAAGATGATATGATGTTACGGTATGTGTGGTGTCACGTTATCTGCGCACACTCAATTGTCTCTGGCGTCGGCGCGGGCGGGCATAGACTATAGACTAGGACTAGGCAGCTAGGGTGCAATGCACTCCTCAATGCAGCCGAGACGGCCTCCGCCGCGTGCGTCATCGAGCTCGTTCACTGCACGACCCAGCCTTCGCACATTATGGCTTCATACCAATTATGGCTCTGCTGACTAGACAAACCAAAATAGTCGCCATCCTCTACGAATATTTTGGGATCTACTGCTTATGTCAAGACGTCTAGGCTGAAAAATAATTAACAATTTCTAATTTCAAATAAGTATACTAAATGAAATCACATTGCGCTATCAAAGACGCTGAGGTCATTAACCTCACACAACAGGTGATTTAAAGTGGAAGCAAAGACTTAGCCTTAAAATATCAATAGAATCAGCTTTGAGATTGAACAGCGTCGTAAAGAGCTTAGTGTAATTTTAGTTAGTACTGGTTTTTTTTCTAAATTTTTTAATGATTTTTCAGCCTTAACGTTTTGATATAAGCAGTAGATCATATGCCCGAAATATCCGTAATTGATTTGAATTAACTTTATATATTTAAAACCAACTGACAAATAAAAAATATCTACATGTTCACAACATACTGTTATTACACCGAATGCGCTCTCAATTGAATAAAGCGATAAAATCGAATGTTAAAATGCAAACTGCTCCAACGTTTAATCACAGCTATGTATCATACATTGTATAAAATTGTAAACGCTTTATCGATCCTAATGAACAATGAACAAAAGATACATGGAAACTCCAGCGCGCTCGAAACTCAAGTCTCAAACAGCTTAAACTTTCCAACTACCCGTCGTCCCACGCGCTTACTTTCACCAGTTTAGAGCAGATAAGTGGTGGTGGAGCAGGCACAGTAGTGATCCGCATACGAATCAGTTCGACGCACGTATTAGTGCAAGACGTGCACGCCGCACGACGCAGGCGTTTATTAATAAACCGAATCTAATGCCTCTATATGAGTTTTTGTGAGTATAACGACGTTACACTCCCAGACAATGTATAGGATTAAAGAAGACAACATCAACTCATGACTCTTACGGGCAAATACTGAAACGCTAATCAAAATTAAGAGCCTTCCTATACAAAGGCTGTCGCTGTCTCTGCTAGCCGAAATGACAAGGACACCATGTGACTTAAGCGTCACTTAATTTAACTATCGTTCCAGTATTCGACCGTTAGATAACGTTTGGAATTTGGAATATTGTTAGAGATGTGATTCGTAAATGCGTTGGATCCGGCATCAATAAACGTGTACTAGATCCGGCAAAAATATCCCGAATCCGGCATTGATAGTTTTTGACAAAATAATTGGCTGATCAGACTGGACCGATGGAAATCCGGTAAAAATAAGGCCGGATTAAAAATAACATCGGAGTGATTGCAGGAGGCTTTTACATTTAGGAATTAAAACCCAACTAGGCTGCCATTTTAGATGTCGATAATTTTCAATTGTAATATTACAGTTCCTGGCCATAAATGCACATCGATGCGCGACGTTTGAAAAGATATATTTGGCTAGTGTAGGCATTGTAGATAATTTTCTATTACAAATGTCACATTGGTAAACTCCGTAAACTCAGATCACAATCAGCAATAAATAAATGCATTGACACAGTAATTTAGTCGTATTTAATCTTTTTGTTTACGTTGTAGATAAAATTTATTCTGAACATAGTGTTACATGACGGCGATGATGCTCTACAGTCTACACTGAATAATAATCCTACTTAATATTAAAAATGTGAAAGTTTGTGAGGATGGATGGATGGATGTTTATGACTCTTTCACACAAAAACTACTGAACGGACTTCGATGAAATTTGGTATGGTAGTAGTTTAAGCTCTGTGTTAAAACAGGATACTCTTTATCCTAAAAAAGTACAGTTTTCCCGTGTATTTACGCGTAATGTGAAAGTTTGTGAGATGGATGTTTGTTACTCTTTCACGCAAAAACTACTGAACGGATTTCGATGAAATTTGGTATGGTAGTAGTTTAAGCTCTGGATTGAAACACGGTACTTTTTATCCCGATAAAGTACAGTGGTCCCGAGAGATACTGTATTTACACGGGCGCGGGCAACAGCTATATCTTATACTTTAAACGAGACAATCTTGTATAATATAATAGGTTTCTCGTAAACGGCTTGTATTACAATTTAAGCATTCGGGGAGTTTTGCTATATATGTTTTTCTTTCGTCGTGCAACAATGTATCAATAATTTCGACTCTATTATGTCAGTCCGATTGGCAGTTAGGTATGCATATGTATAATTTTTGCTTTCTTCGGAGTCAGATAAATGTTTTTGTGATATGCTCGGTTACCCAGGTACTTTATTTTTAAATATCGATTTGCAGTATTTTCTGCCATTGGGCCTACAGTACACTACAGAGGACAGTACTAACTGTAGATTCATATTACTAATTCCGCAGCCCGAATGCCCCGAAATGCATTGCGTGTTCAGCTTCAGCTCGTCACATTCGGACAGTAACTGCAAGTAACAGACGCGAGGCAATAACAGTTGTCGGAAGCTCTAGATCAGTGACGGCTGACATGTCTACATTGCACTAACTCCACTTGACACGTCTTGTTTATTGCCATATTGGAAACAGAAATATAATAAGAGATGTCTAGTCGGTGGTGCCGACTATCCGGCCAGTTTCTTTGTATCAGCTAGTGACTAGTCGGCCAAACTCATAATCGGCACATCTCTAGAAATATTGTTTAGTCTGATACATAGATACGCGTAAAATTTCGATACGATCACACGATGCATAATAATTAACATTTTATACAACATAATATCCTACTACTGTTATAAATCTGAAAGTTTGTGAGAATGTGTGGATGGATGTATGTTACTCTTTCACGCAAAAACTAGTGAACGAATTTCGATGAATTTTGGTAGTAATTTAGGCTCTGGGTTAAAAGATAGCTACTTTTTATCCATTTAATGTGTACAGTATTCCCATGGTATTATCGATACTATATTTACGCGGAGCCGCGGGAAAAAGCTAGTGTATTATAAACTATAATAATATGTTAGTAAGAAAAGTATTAACTAGATACTTAATATTTTTTCAACAAGGTACTTAGTATCTACTCTCTGCGGAAAAATACTAACGAAAACAATTTAAAATTCTACGAGGGCGGCACTGAAAATTTCGGGAATCAAGGAAGTGACACAACATTACTATTTAAAAATGTATTTATTGCTTTTCGAAGTATTCTCCGCGAAATTTTACACATTTTTCCAAACGATGGAACCAATTTTTTTTTTTAAATAAATAAACGGTATTCGATTTTTAAAACCAAGGAGTTTTAAATTAAAAAGATTTTAATATGACAGGAACAGTGGAAATATTCCATTCCCGGTACTTTTAGTGCAGCCCTCGTACTGATGCAATTTTGATGTAAATTCATACCAATAATAATAATAATTAATTAAATAGCACTGGAATTACAGCAACGATATCGAAATATGTGAACTGTGGGGTTAGCAGGAACAATTGACAACTACGTATTCGTAACTTTAGCGAAGGAAAATTGTATGAAGACTATGACGGCGGGCGCCCATACAATTGATATTCAATAAGGTTACAAATACGTAGTTGTGGATTGTTCCTGCTTGGGGGGCTACTGCGCACCTATAATATCTATGTAGTTTGCAGTTGTGGCTTGTTAGTTGATAGCTCAATTTAAAAGAAAATAAAAACATTAAAATACCAGTTAAAAATACATGATCACATTACACCACACTATTTTAATCTTCAGTATGCAAGTCTATAATCTTATATATAATAAAATATAAAAATAGATTGCAATTTCAATGTCTCGCTAAATCTCGAGAAAGGCTGGACCGATTTGGCTAATTTTGGTCAATAATAATCAGTTCAGGGAAGGTTTAAACGGTGAGAAATTTTGAAAGAAAGAAGAAGGACTATCAGATGTCAGTTGTCAAGTGTCAATGTCGGAGTTTTGTCGGTAATGTTAATCAGCGACGTTGTTATATTTGTATTTCTTTAAAAATTTGTGTTATATCGGTTTTTAACGTGTAATATTGGTTGAATTTCAACCATTAGCCCCCTTACTAATAAAAAGATTTACTCAACGGATAACTTAAACAACGTTGCTGTCTTTGTCTGTCAAGTGACAAGACTAACGCATCAGACAAAGACGGCAACGTTGTTTAAGTTATCCGTTGTGTAAATCTTTTTATTAGTAAGGGGGTTAATATTCGTTAATGTGCACAAGTGTGGGCAAGTGGTGGCAAGTGGCAACTACAAAAAGCGAGCTATTTAGTGTCCTCTCCAAAATTCCCTAGGAACTTTCAGTAAAGCTTCTACCACTTTACTGAATCGACTGACTTGACTCATTGATTGCACTGACTGTTTAATTATTATATAAATAATAATTACTAACATATTTAATTGGACTTTGACTAGACTTTGGACTTGACCTGCCATTTTAACTTGACACTGGCAAATAGTTATAAGACGACGCCATATAATTAAATAAATAAAAATTAAAAAATTTCAATGTCCAACTGTCAGTTGCGCGTGCCCCCCGAACTCCGAAGACAGCGAATGAACGAGCAACGCCTGTGTCACACGTATTGTGAACACACTGACAATCGGAACAATGGCACCTGGCGGCTTTGTGGTTTATAATCGTTTGGAATCTGCGAAATATATATATTTATAGGTGTGACAGAACAACGTGTGTCGGGGACAGCAAGTAGGTATAATATAAATCCTTGCCTACTTACTAGCGCATGTTTAGAGTTCACACCGAGCTCGTAATATTCGTTTAAGAAGCAGGGACTAGGAATTAGAAACTCTACATACCATATATCAACTAATCATAATATGTAAACTTCATTTGTCGTAGTCTTTACTTATATAAACGGTTTAGTGTTTTCGAGGCACGTTAATGAAGCAATCGGGCCACCTTCAGAATCAATGTCAACTTTGACTGTTTTTATCGAGTCACGTTGGCTGGCTCACGTGGCAAGGCAACGGAGTCGAGATTCCTCGTCACCACTAATGTACTGGAGTAGATTCATCGTTATTATCATCATCATCGTCTCAGTGGTCGAAGACGATAGGGCACAGGTATCTACCTCCTCAACGTGCAGAGGATTAGGGCAGGTATAAAATGGCCACTTTAAGTGAATCGTCCAGAATCAGCAGCAATATAGAAAATCGAACTTTATCCACTACACAATAAGATACACGTTTATTTGCTAAAGTTTTAATTTCGAGCTGCACCGCACTGCATTGCGCGGAGCCGCTCTTGCAATGAAACGTATATGTATCTTCTTGGGTAGGAATAAAGCTGACCCTTAGGTCACCGAGACGCGACACAGCAGCTCGAAATCCGAACTCTTGCAATGAACCGTGTATCTTCTTGTGTAGTGAATAAAGTTCCGATTTTGAATCTCTATCTTACAAATGCCGCGCCGTCTCGGGGTGAACTGAAGCTAATGAGAAACACTCGAAGTGGCCTTTTTAGACCTGCTGTAGAGTATAGGTGCTTTATCAGTCATCAGCCTCCTGCGGGTTATGAGAACTGATTGACACTTGCATTTGTTAAAAAGTGACTCTGCCTATGTATTATTATGGGCTTAGCTAGTTAAGGATTCTGATTAAACATTAAGAACAACAGCTATGGCATTTGAAATCAAATTACTTAGACTCTTTTGCCAAGCTACATTGTTTTTAAATGTCACTTTTTACGGACTAGCTGTAGCTGTACGGACTGCGGTACATACAATTTACTCGTACTACTTTAGTCTTTACAAGCACATGTAACATCGTACATGGACGGGTAAGGGTCTATCCACATATCCACTCACGACGTCGTCGACGTGAAACGGCGCGGTGTCGCGGCACGGTGCGGTGCCGTGGCACGATGATACGACGTTAAACCTACCGTGTAGTCGTGGTGCTAGTTCACGGTACGCCAACATCGCCGCAGAACCGTCAACTATTGAATTTAAATGTGAATCGTACTATGAAACATCAATTCACATTAAGTGAATCGTACTATGAAACATCAATTATGTTGAGGTTTTAGGCTGGAACTATCACGCCGGTGAAAATTCAGAGCACTGAAAATAGAACTCTGTGCTAATACAAATGAGTTGAAAATGGAAGTTTCGAGTGTCGAGCTATCATGAACGACATTGACATTTGACGCGACACTCGTGTGCTCGATTTTCAACTCTATTGTAAATGCGCAGAATTTTCTACGGCCTTCCGGATTCCGGAGAATATAATCCCAGCCTTAGACTTGCAGATCCGGCGTCGTGACATACTTTTTACGGCGCGGGAGTTATGTCAACGACCGTGCCGTGACGCCGGTCGCACCGTTTCGCGTTGACGACGCGCGACGTCGTGTCGTGGACATGTGGACAGGCCGTAAGTGACACACTTCGCCGTAACAACCTATCGAGCCTGTATGAGTACAGTCGGCCGCATTGCAAAACGAGCCTAAGATTTAATTAATGTCATTGGAATATTTGTACAATCTTGATTTTCGTAATTATTAGTGCAATTAACTTGTTTCACAAATGTAACGATCATAATAGTTGCTAGTCATTACACAACGTACCGTCAGTGAACAATTAGAGGTTCTGGAATAATAATCTATACTCTGTTCACAAACAAAGAGAACAATAGAACTCATAATACTACCAATTTAAATGTCACTCATCTACCGTGAAATAAAGAAATACAAAATATTGTACGTCAATAAAAAAAAATACTCGAATTGTAAATACATTGGCGGACACATAAACTGCATCAAACTACAAGAACACATTCAATCAAATTTTATTACGAAATATTCAAACTTTTTACATTTATTGGTATTGGAAAATAAAGGCTGGTTTAAAAACACAAAAACAAAATCAAATTTAAATATGGAACTGTCACAAAAGAAAGAAAATATTCTATAGAAGAAATCTTGTCAATGTACTAAAGATTAACTCGTTACGTTAATGTTGTGATTGATGGTTATTTTTTTTTTATTTTGTTACATGTTGAATTATCGTTACTGATTGTTTATTTGCTAGTCTGTTTTCATTTTACGTTTTTCTTTGACGAATATGGACGTATTGTCCGAAAAAGCCGCACAAATTGTTGCTCTAGTGCAGCAAGGCCAAGACCAACGAACAATTGCTGCAGATTTAAAAGTAAACCAGTCTACGGTTTCCAGAGTTTACAGAAAGTTTATGGAGACAGGTTCATTGAAAAGAATACGTGGAACCGGCAGACCTCGAGTGACAACGTCAGGTTTATTGTGACAACTTTTCCTTGCGAAATCGGTTTTTAACGTCTATAAGCATTAAAAATGAGCTCCACCAGGTACGTGACGTAGCAGTTAGTGCACGAACCATAAGAAGAAGGCTAAAAGATCGTGATATCACACCTTTCAGACCCGCAAATGGACCAAAATTGTCTCACGACAACAACAACAACAGCTCACAGGCAAGCTCGACTAAGATTTGCTCGTGAACACTTAAAATGGACTGAAGAGCAAGGGCCTTCCGTATTATTCACTGATGAGTGTAGGGCGTGTTTGTACAGTGCTGATGGTCACAGACTAGACTATCATAGACGAGGAGAGCTATATGCTCAAAATTGCATTGAGGAGAAGGTTCCATTTGGAGGCGGGTCTTTCACTAATTATATTTCATTGCAAGTTATTTTGCACTATGATGCAGTTTATGTGTCCGCCAGTGTATATAAAAATAGTAATGTATATTAAAATTAAATAATTATCACTAAATAATAATAGGTAATTATATAATTATGTATTATTAAATTTGAATTGTAACTGTAAGGCTAAGAACTCATGAAGCGGTATTTTCCCGTGCCCGCCGCGGTCGGGGAACTGCGGTTTTATTTCTAAACTCACGAGGCCGGTTATTTGCGCGGTTACGCAGCCGTCGCCCGCAAACGTGGCGGGCGAAGATAGCAGTTGCAAAAAGGCAAATATTTACAATAGCAGTTTTTAATTTCGCCCGCCAACCGAATGCATCTCGCTGAGCGCGCGGGTGCAACCCGCCGAGGCTGCGGGTGACCGCGGCCCGCGCGATGCTTTGTGAGTTCTTAGCCTAAATTATATTAAGTTAGAACTAAATTGCATTTAAATCGTAACATTATCGTTGTAATTTGTACGTATAAATGAAATACAATGCCAAAATAAAGAAATACAATGAGTAATGACACATTAATTTGGTCGAATTTAATATTTTTCTTTGCGTTTAACTTATCTAAACAGAGTATACAATCTACATAGAAGTACGAATTTTGAAAAAAGCCATACAGGTCCTAAGCCATATTAAAGAAAGAGGAACAGATAAACAGCTACCTACATAGTTAACTTTCGATCGTTCGAATGATCCAAATTCCAAATCGATCCAAAGGAGACCGGCAAGCCGCCATACATTTACTGCATGGTAATTAAAATACGTGGCTAAAAAAAGTATTTATGGCAAGTTGTACTTTATGAACATAGGAACAAAAAAAGCAATAATATTATACATCAAACTCGGGGATAAAAGATAATTATTTAAATATAATCTAACCTATTGTTCAATAAAATGCCCTAGTGGCGGTTTGCGGAAAAGCGACATCTATTAGTGGTGATGTCAATTGCGTAATGAAATTAATAACTAGTTTGTTTGGAAACGCAATATTTTAACGTTAAAAGATTTCTAAATATGTATTTCTATAAATAATTAATAAAAATACTAAGTCTGATATTATGTGAAAAATTATTCCTACGAAATCGGGTCACTTGTCTTAGACAGCATGTAGCCCTATAAAGTAAGAGCGTGCCCTTACGGCCATCTTGTATATCATCGACTCGGCTCGTGACCCCACATCACGTCCATCACAGATATTTCTACGCGACCTTAAAAAGTATTGCGGCTTGTTTTATTACTGCCTCAAAGCTATTGGTGTATAATTTCGTGTTTCTTTGTTTCATATAATATAGCAAAAAGAATCGTTATAGCAGTAGCTGTCATTTTCCATGTTACTCTCTCGGCTGCCTAGATTAAAAGCTCCAATGATTGGGTAAAATAACTTAACAGAAAGCAGTAAATAAATTCCTTCAGCTTTAAAAAAGTCCAACAAACACAGTATCGGCTGAAAAACAAGTGGCGTCGTGCAAGTTCAGAACCGATAATGGCCGCCACATTCCGGCGTGAACTGCCTCCGTAAATCTAGCCAACTGCCAAAAACCTCGCGCTCGATGATTAACTGATTGTCATAAAGTTCTATGTTAAAAGATTTGTTTGTGATTATTATACAATACTTACAAAGCCAAAACATACATAATGGTACAGTACGAGGAGACACAAATGAGGGCGGACAAAAAAATAAATAAAACGAAGACCGGTCGGTACAGCAATTAACCGGTATTTAGCCGAATTTACTCGACTGGGGCAACTGAATGCAAGGTTTTGAAAAAAATATGTTGTAGAGATTGAATGCGGGCACCAACACATACACTTCACCTCAAGGCGAGCTAGACTGGTCAGAATTAGGACGGAAGTGTTCAAATTCAATGACACGATTCTACGGTCGCGGTCGGTCGGTAAGGTAATGATTGGGCAAAACACAATTACATCACATGACAAACGATGGGTACAACTAAATGCTAAATGCTAAAAGATGAATAGCTAAATGCAACGCAAATAACACGTGAATTGTAAGTACACTACGGACCACTAGGTATATCCGCCATATGAATATGTTTTGTTCTTATTAACAAAGTTTCTCGAGTCTGCCGACACGTTGCCATTTGCCAAATGTTTTTAGTTACGGCCGTTCAGCAAAACAACCATAAGTATACTGCAAAAACTTGTAAAACTTTCGAGGTAATAGAAAATCAAGTACCAGGAGCGCAAAAACAGCGAGCAATTTGGCAGTGTCCGTGCTGTGTGGCAACAGCGTGTTTACGTAACGGCGGGACGAGCGCGGGGCGGCGCGGGGGAGGAAACGGGGTTGATGACCCGCATGGTCCGCCTGCCAATTTGTGCGGCCCATCACAAACTCTGCTGCCAGTGTCACTCAATCTGGTCTTGTTAAATATGCTACTCCTTGACGTGAAAAAATATTATCAAATTTAATTTTGCACGTATTTTACTACCATGGTCCGTTTCAATAACCTATCTACCATTAACTATTTGTTAGAAACGTCAAATTTGTATCGCAAAAAACCGTCAGATGATTGAATGACGACGTTTTTAACAAATAGTTATATATATATATATATAGGTTATTGAAACGGGCAGTAAGCCTTTATGCGGCACATGTCAAAACTTTATCGCAAATCGCAATGAGGGTTTTTAAATTCGAGACATCTGACAGCTTTTTGACACGACAAGGACCGTCGGGCTACCAAGCGCCGCGCCGACTGGTCACAGAAAAAGAATCGACAATTCTTATTGACCGTTTTTGATACCACTTACGCCACCAGATGACGCTTTGTGCGAGTTGGGTCTGCCCCCTAGCGGCAGCAAAAATATCAAAAACCCTCATTGGTTTAGGCATGGTCAAAGTTCAAAGCAGTCTTCATGTCACGAATGTAACATAAAGTAAATGAAAATATAATAAATGTGCTGTTAAAGTTTATTTTGATACGGTTTTTAGTCAATTAAACGGGAAACACAAATTCCTACTAGCGTGAACGTAATTAATGTAAATTGCACGCAGAATGCCAATGAGCATTCCTTCGACGAAAAAAACGTACACACGTTCAATATTGTATTGCATAACGTCCTCGCATTATAAAAATAGTATTTTGTTCCTGGGCTGCACTGCACCCTTATGTGTTGTTTTAAGTACAAGCAACTATACAGGGTCTGTCGTAAATAATGGATAACCCGTAAACTGGAGTTGGTCCGGATGTGAAACTGTAAGAAAATTGTATTTTCTTGCCAAGGTTTCTAACCATATGAAAATGGCGTAGCATTTTATACTTTATTATAAATTTCGCTACTTTTTTCGTTCAGTCCGTTGCCATTTCATCAAATGTAGGTATTTCTGTGTGTTTTTTTTAGTATTATTCTCCTGAAGACGTGTATTATTTAATTTTAATACAATTTTAGGTGTTTTTAACGTAAACAATTTTCAAAATCATCTTTTTATGCTTTTTTTTAAACTATTTTTTTCTTAATGTCAACTTTGATCATTTACTGTGAAAAAAAAAGTATGGCGCTATAGCTGCCCATTATCTTAATAAATTGTCTAGTATGTGTAGTTTCTAAAAAGGTATTACAATGTGTACTTTACTAGCAATGTTAAGTTACAGGAGCGAGATCAATATCAAGGTCAGAATTCAAATTTTTTAAGTATTGTTATAAAAGGTTATAAAACTTCGTCATAATGATATTATTCTACCAAAATTCTTTACACAAACGTTATTGGGCCACTAATAAGGATTTTCAGAAGAACAACAGGTTGTTTTTAGTAAAAAAATATCAAAAATAATGTAATAAAAGTGTTAAAATTAAAATTGTTGTGCTCTAAATGTTTCATGCGATTAACATGTTGCGACAAGTTTATTCGAAAAAAGGATCATCAGGTAAAAAACTAACAAATACAGCAATACAATGGGCCTCTATGCGTGAAAAGGACGATTGATGGTCATTGTTACTAGGCAGATGCACACTACACTGTCCCTTTCAAACTCACGGTGTGTGAAAAGGTTAGCATGTTTTTGCCTTTAGGGCGCGCTCCTGATTGTATAGTGTACACATCTCAGTGTGATTTTGACTATCGCATGTGCTCTTGTTTTCGTTACTTTCGTCAATTTGTTACTGCTTTCTAATATCGGACTTTGATTTGCCTTGTGATTTGGACTTGTGAACCTGTTGATACTGACGACTTAGCTCTCATTTACGGACATTGTTTTGCGCTATCGATTGGATTTGTTGTTTGGAAGTTTTTGCATCATGCCTCAGCAATACACGTCGGCTGAATACACAAACATGCATTACATTTATGGTTTATGTAATGGCAACGCTACCAGAGCAGCAAGTGTTTACCGTGAAAAATATCCAAATGCTCGACATCCTGATTACCGTGTCCTCATTAGAGTGCACAATGCATTTATGGAAGGACGATTTCCTGGGACCGGCATAGGCGGGGCCAGTGAAGGACGACCTCAATGACACAATGCAGCCGAAGTACTGAAAATAGTCGCTAAAGACCCTGGTACGTCCATAAGTGTTATTTCACGGCGTACCGGGATACCTCAAATATCCGTGCACAGAATTTTAAAAAGGCATGAATTATATCCCTTTCATTATCAAAGGGTTCAAACACTAATGCCAAGGGACGCAACGTTACCCTTGGCATTAGTGTTTGAACCCTTTGATAATGAAAGGCATTTGGCAGTTTGACTGCCCAATGAAAACATACTGGGAAAGGCCTTGGTATGGAACTGCCTCATGCGTCACAACTTACAGCTTCCAATATCACATTCCGTATCCTTATCGAAGTAACCATTAACCTACCGCCAGCTTTAGACCCTAAAGATAAAGCGACCGTATACTGCAGAAAAGTTCAACAAATACCACATGGAATACTCCTTCTTCGTTAAAACATTACTAAATAAAAATGTAAGAACACACATAAGATTGACGCAAGCTGCAAATATATTAGAAAGTCGGTTCAGAATTGCCACATCCAGAAAATTGATTATCCTCGACTTTGTTAAACAAAAAACCAGTAAAAAGTTGCTTTAATTTGAACCAACATTAAATAAAGCAGACAAAATTGTGTGGAGCGAGTTGGCAACGCCGAACTCTTGCATGCACGTATCAACTTCGAGGCAAACAAAATGTTGCGTCACGGCCAGCCCGACCAAAATATACTCTAGAATACAGAGAATAGAATTCCTTTTGCTACAATGGTTAGGTCTCCGAGCAGTCCAGAATCCATCATTTCCAGCAACGATTTACTGTCCGTTTCCATAACCTAACTATCTATAACTATTTGTTAAAAACGTCGTCATTCAATCATTTGACGGTTTTTTGCGATACAAATTTGACGTTTCTAACAAATAGTTATTTGTAGACAGGTTATTGAAACGGGCCATTATACGATGAAATACTTATAATAAAAAATAATTTCACGCAACTACAGTTGCGTTTCTAAATAGCCTTCGGAGATTTAAAAAAGTATTTCAAAGAATCAGACTTTCAAATCGCGGTGGCATTTATTGCGACATTTAAAGTTAAGCGTGGCGACCTTTTATATAAATCGTCGTGTCCACGTGACGTGCCGGGAGTGTCCCGGCGCCGTGCCGACACGCGGCCACGTTATCCCGCCACGAGCCCACGTGACAGGAGCAGCGCTCATTACGCCGGCCTGTGTTGAATCGGAAAACGTGCTCGGTATCTTGACGCCTTACAATATCTAGAATAAATTGGCGCACGTTTATCATGTATCTAGGGTTCGGCGCGGTGGGCATTGGCGGTACACGTGATCTAGAATATGTTAAAATATTGATCTTTGGAGCGTATTCTATGGGTCGGTTCTCGATAGGTACTGAAACTACTATGCACTGCATGAATTGATGCAAGCTAATGCGATAAAGATTAGGTGAGGTTGGGACATAGACTCAACCTCTGCCTGCTATTCTACACTAACACTAACACTACTATTTATGGTACATTACACCTAATGAGGATCAGTCATGTTTTTTGTGGGGTATGCAGACTTATGGCGACAAAAAACCAGTAAATACTAGTTAATAGAATCAGGCGTTACATTGCGGAAATCCATGGCATATAAATTTATTAATATTTTATTAATTGCTAGCAATTTCCCGCGAAAAATACCGGCAGTGTGAGTGCAGGCATAAGCATGCGTAAAGCACCTCGCTCCTCCCAGGCTGCTTATGCGTACACTCAGAAACACTGTTCCAAAGTTTTTTTTTAAATTCTTGACCGCTATCATTAACAGGGCTTGTTGTTTACATTATCTCTTATTATGCCATGTATACAGTTCAAACAGCCTCCGTGTTCTAGTGGTTAGAGCTTGGCTCTCGACTCGGAGGTCGTGGGTTTGATTCCCGCATTGGGACAACAAAAAATGCTGTTTCCAAGTTTGGTTAGGACAAACCTGATTGTCTGACAAGAAAGATGATCCATGCGTCGGATGGGCATGTAAAAAGTCGGACCTGGGCCTGATCTCTCGCCAGTCGTGTCGGTCATCCGTACCACTGGATTATGAGTGTAAAGGAAGAGAAAGTGCTCATGTGTACTGCGCACACACTTGGGCACTATAAAATTACTCCTGCGTAACTGGCCTGGTTTCAATGAAACCGGCCACCGTCACCGAAATCGGTGTGGGGAGTTATTGTTATACAGTTCCAACTTAAGTACAACTAAATAAGAAAATGCAATATAAAATATTCAATAAAATACAAAAAATTAAATAATTAAATAAAATACCTACACGAATGATGCAAAAGCAAATAATTAAGATTAAACAAAAAAAAGGGTACAGAAACTCTTAACCCTAAGATCACAGTTTTATTATCACTTGAATTATATTTAATTATCACAGTTTACTGCCGTTTCTTTTATTCGCAACTTTCACTATACTCACACAATATTTCAGTATGCTGGGCAGATTCTCACCCGTCATCGCGGTTCCCAATTTCTGCTCAATGTGGTATCTATTGCTAGCAAAAATCGGGCACTCGAGTAACAGGTGAGGAACCGTCCGTAGACCTGATTATTGGATTATTGATAATGTTTTTAACTGGGGAGCACAGGGAGACCGAGTTTCCACAAAATTAAGATCGATACTGGGTAGGCTAGCGGTTCTCAAGTAAAAACTACCATAAAAACACTTAAGACTTTTGTATACGTCCCTGGCGGATTGAGTAGCTACGGTCCAACATACAAATCATACGTTCAAGTTATTTACAAATTACAGCAAAAAATTCTAAAGACTATAGTACCTAAACACATAAGAAATAAGTTAAAAAATAAGGGGAAAGATTTATTTGAATATTGTAAAGTTATTAATGTCTATGATAAAATCAAATTTTGTATTCTTACCGAAATGAATAATACTTAGTATTTAGAGGAGCATGTAAAGCCCATATTGTATACTAAAAATAATGTCTACCAAAAATAACTAACACATATTGGCTCAAGAGCTACAATATTTTATACCTAATTTCTTGATTGAATTACCCGCCGATTTAAAAAACATGTATTTAAACTCAATTAATAACAAAGGTAAATACAAAATATTCTACTTAACAAATCCAAGCTTGAGTAATTGCTGATAACAATGTATTAAACGAAGATTTATTACTTACTAAACCTGTATATTTTTTTGTCATAAGTATTTAGAGTTAAACCTACCTAATATGTTCTTAATATTCTATAACGTCTCCGCCATACCAGTAAATCTAAAAGGTTTTTGTATGGGGATAACTATTGTCATCCTTTTATTTATAGTATAATTTGTCTTAAATAAATAATTATAATATTAATTAAATTGTACGCCAGTAAATAGTGTAATGAAATTATGAAGCGAGGCGCTGTGACGTAATCTGTCGTCGTCACCTCCCCTCTAAACACAACTAAAATATTTAACGTAAACAAAAACAATGCACGGGAGGCACAAGCGTCAAGAATCGGAGAATGAATACTTATGTAATACCTATGAAATATGAGTACAATCAAGCCGTTGTCGCACGAACGCGACAGATGACGTCATCGTAACCAATTCAGCGCAAGCGCGCGTTTCAAGCTAGCCGTTCAGAATAACTTTAATAAATCCACAATTTATTGACGAATTTTAATAATTTAAAAAATAAAATGCTCAGTAAGTTAATACACATACGAGTAAAAATATACCTAGTAAAAATCAGATTTGCCACAAGTGAGTGATCTTCATTGCAAAATGTCGTCAATATTTTTCAATCAAAACTGATAGTGGAGCCACTCTAAGTGTTAAACTCTTTTAGGTTTGTTAAATTTTATGATAGACATGTAATTACATGTCCATTTCTCTTTTAATTTTTTTTTTTAATTTTTAGATTTACAACTTCTAAACACGTTTTTATATCGGACAGGATACCCACCACTTTCCAGGTAGACAGTGGCTAACCATATCGATACCTCCTACGTAAGTTGTTGTATCTTCAAAGTAGCAATTTTACAGGAGAGCGTTTTGGAAGTTTCAAAATGACATAAGAACTTCATTTATCGTTGTATATTAGTGAAATTTAGTACATAAATAAAACTTATAGTATTATTGAGTATATTAAAAGATAATTAAAAAAAATTAAGTATTTCCTGGGATATGGTTCTTACAACACTTTACTGGGAAATACAGACTGTACTAGCTGTTGTATCTTATACTTAAAATATTTTACTGCGAAGTTTCGATAAATTGTATATTTATTAATTGTTGTAAATTGTATATCAAATCAATCAAAATCAAAAATCATTTATTTGCAGGAATATGGTACAATAAGTTGTTAGTTATTTACATTTTCCACATATTCTACTACTTTTATAGTGTGCAAAATATTTATTATAAAGATCAAGCTTTTTATGGTTAATGTATTACCAATCAGAAGATTTATTACATAGAAATGTCGACACTGATTCATTCGGTACATTACAATATAGTGTATTAATTTGTTTAAATAAATTCATTCATTCATAATATTTTTATCATCAAAGAATTCATTTACTGAGTAATACATTTTGTTAAGGAGCCAGATGAATAGTTTATTTTTATATTGTTTTATAGTCAGTTCTTTAAAGTAGTTAGGTAATTTGTTATAGATCCGAACTGCCATACAATACGCGTTTTTACTACAAATGTTGAGTCTTTGGTTAGGTATAACAAGTTTATGTTTATCTCTACTACTTTTTGTCGCTATGTTAATTTTTTTTAGTAAAGAAGCGATCTAGATTTTTATGTACAAAAACACAAACGTCAAAAATATACTGACAAGGCAGTGGAAGTGTTTTGAATTTTTTGAATAACGGCTCACAGGTCTCAAAATATTTAGCGCTCGATATACATCTGATACATTTCTTTTGTATTTTGAAGACTCTGTGCATTACTACGGAGTTGCCCCATATAACATGACCATAGCGAAGAACATAGGCAACATACCCATGATACGCTATGATGGCTGCTTGAACAGACATTGTGTTTTTTAGATTGAATAACACGAACATATACTTTTCCAATTTAATACAAATTTTATCGATATGTCCCTTCCATGTGCATAAATAGTCTACAGTTAGGCCTAAAAATTCAGTCGATTCTGTTACTTGTATTTCAACGTCATTAAAATTTACTTTTAATTTACAGTTTGTGTTTTGTTTACGAGTTTGGAAGTGAACTAATTTTGTTTTGCTTAAATTCATTTGTAAGTTGTTTTGTTTTAGCCAATTTGAAGCACAATCTAAAGTTTTAGTTACTTCGCTTTTCATATCATTTTCATTAGTTCCCTTTATAAGAATAGTTGTATCATCCGCAAATAAAATAGTCTCGTGTTCGATTTTTTCTGGCAAATCATTTATGTAGTCCAAAAATAACAAAGGACCAAGGAGAGTGCCTTGTGGCACACCTACAGCATTTATTTTAAAAATAGATCTATAAACAGTTCTTATTCTTTTCTTGGTAGTTGTTATTTCCACGCACTGATGCCTATTAGCCAAGTAACTTCTTATCCATTCAAGTGCTACACCTCGTATGCCTAATGCGTGCAATTTATTTAATAGAGTTTTATGCGAGACAAAGTCGAACGCTTTTGTCATATCCAAAAATAATGCCACAAGAGGAGTCTTGAGTATGACACTCTGTTATGGTTTTTATTAGTGAGAAACAGGCATGAACTGTAGATGTTTTCTTTTTGAAACCAAACTGCTCTTCCTTTAATATTTTACTCTTCTCTAAGAAGTTATATATTTTGTCAAACATTACTTTTTCAAAAATCTTAGCGATTATGGGTATTAAAGTAATCGGTCTATAGTTATTGGGGTTAGTTCTGTCTCCTTTTTTGAAGACAGGTTTAACTATGGAGAACTTTAACTCCTCTGGAAAAATTCCTTGGGTCATGGTTAAATTAATAATATGAGTCAATGGTTTGCAAATTTTAGTTTTACATTTTTTTATTATGTCAGTTTTTATATCGTCAAATCCTGAAGAATTTGTATTTTTTAATTCACTGATAATCTTGCAGGTTTGTGCTTCCGTGATAGGTGTAAGAAATATTGTTTTATCATTAAAATTAATTATATTTTTGTTTTTATTTTCAATGTCATTTTTTGATTTATTGTGTAATAATTGATTATTTTTATTAATGGAATTATTTAAATTGCAATTCTTTGTCATGTCAATAAAAAAAGAGTTAAACGTGTCGGCAATGTCTTTAGGATTAGTCAATATAGTATTATTTTCTAGGTTTGGAATTTGAGTAATGTCAGAGGATTCACATCCTGCAGAATTATTATTTGTATAATTTTTTATAATGTCCCATGTTGCCTTGGCTAATTTTTTTGGATTTAGCATGTATTTAATGTTACTGATTTTTTTTTATTGTAAGATACATTTATTTAAAATTTTCGAGTATAATTTATATTTCTGTTTGCTTAAGTGTTTAGTGACTGACCCTTGTCGGTAGTTTAAGTAGTATATTCTTTTTTTAACGCAAGATTTTTTGAGACCTTTTGTTAGCCACTGATTTTTACGTTTAGCGAGTTTTTTAACGGTAATAATTGGAAAACAAAGATAATAGAATAGGCGAAATATTTCATAAAAATTGGAAAATGCTTTGCTAGCGTTTTGTTCATTTAAGACATCATAAAATGTTAAGGAATTGATGCATTCTATAAATTTTGCTATGTTTTCTTTGTTATAGTCTCTTTTTCTTTCTATCACGTAGTAATAATTAATGTTATTTATATAATTATTTGGCGAGGTGTTACATTCAAAAGACACACTTTGAGCAGTTTCGTGGTCGGAAAGGCCCAAATAGTGAATATTAGATTTTATATTAGTGCCCATTATATTGCTGAAAATGTGGTCAATACATGCCCTTCTGCGCGTAGGATTAGTGATATGACTTTTAAAGTTATAGTTGTAAAGTAAGGCAAGTAGATCTCTTGTGGATGTAGTGTATTTCAATAGATCTATTTTCCAGTCTCCGCATAGTATAGTTTTTTAAACTTTTCTCTTATTTAGCTGAATTAAAAGATTTTTAAGCTTATTTAAAAATATATTTACATTTGAGTTTGGAGTTCTATAAATACATACCACTACTATGTCAAAAGTTGAAATGTTAGTCGCACAATATTCAAAACTATATACCAAAGGTTGAATGCCGAGATTAATTTTAGTAAATTTAATATTATTGTGCAATAATATGCAGGACCCTCCTCGTCTTTGACTGAAGCGAGAAAAATTGGCAGCTAATTTGTAGTTTTGTAGTTTTAAATTTGACTCACATCCATATTTAATAAATGACTCCGTTAAGCAGATAATATCGATTGAGTTAAAGTTTTTACATAAGTCTTGTAGGCACACTTCAAATATATCCTTTTTATTTAATATGCCAGCGATATTCTGATGTAAGAGCGTAACGGTAGTGTGTTTATCGCTGACGAAAAAGATTATTTTCTTTGCTTACATTTTTATTTTCAATTTTCTTGAAATAAAAAGTAATGGTTCCTCTTTTTTTACTGTCATATCTTAGGTTAATTTTTGGCTCGTTATTAGTTAAATTATTATTTATTGGTTTTTTATTGCCTTTTAGATAAAACTTATTATGAATGTAGGTATTTATGTAATCAATTGAGTTAATTTCTATATTTAACTTAAGAATAAGAGCGTTAATGTATTTTTTGTCAACATTTCTAGTTTTACTTAGATAGAATGATTCATAATTATAAATATCAATAAAAGTGCAATTTTTATAAGAGTTACTTAATCTTTTAAGTTGGTAATTCATCAACCTTGTGTCTAAGAATTTGTTAGATTTTACATTGAGCAAAAATATTTTGTTATTGTGAAATTTAAATAGAATATTGCATAACATTGCATATAAATGGAAAGCATTTTGATCGTTAGAACCTAGTCCTAATATTAAGATGTCGTCTTTCTTTATATTTGTATGAATAGCGTTACAGCAACTAAACAAATGGTCACATGGGGCTCCTGGTTTGACCATCGATGTGATTCTATATGAGTCATTCCATAGCTTTGAGTTCATTAAATCTGCTGAAAGGCCACGAACTGATTCGTCTCCCAGAATGAAAATTGAGCGTTCTCCTTGAGATGGTAAGATTGTGTGGAAGTTTTTATACTGCGGTAAAGAGTCGGCTTGAGTATATGCAGTTTTGTTGGGGCTTTTAAGCCCTAGAGCGCCATCTATTGGAGTGTGTACATTTGCTTTGTTGTTATTCGCAATTGAGTTATGTTTTGTCCGTAGAGTTAAAATCGTTTTAGTTTTGTCATCGCTGCTATTTTTGTCACAGACTTCGGGTAGAGGGGTTGAAAAACTTAGGGAAGATATTTTTGGCAATAGTCTTTTAGGAGTTTTCGTCTTAGTTCTATATCTTAACGGTGTCGGTGTGTGTTCATTCTGCTCACCAATATTCTTCATTAATAGGTCGATTTGTTTGTCTTTTTCTTGTGCGTTTTTATTTAAAACAGTAATTTCTGAATGTAATTTGCATATTTCTTCGTTGGCTATTTCTAATTCATTTTTTAATTCTTGAATTTGGTTTTTAAGATCATGTATTAAGGTTGGATCGAGATCCATATCACATGTCGGTAGACTTTTGGTAGATAAATTTGAATCTGTTGAGTATGATACATTCGTGTCTTCAGTTATGTTATTAAGGTCAGAAACTGATTTTGCTTTTGTAATTTTTCGTCAAAATGTAATATTCTCCATGTCAGTAGCGAGCTTGCTCGTATAGTGCTAACAATAGATAAAATATTAGATAAAATATTCCACAGTGCCGGGCGCCGGCTGGGATCGAACCCAGGGCAGTATGGGCTTCAAAAAGCGATACAAGTGTCGCCTACACTGAGCTAACGATGTTATGACGTTGCACGTTAACTTTGTGGTTTGGTATCTTTTTGTGATTTCCGTTAAGTTTGGAAGTGACAGCTGAGTACTGATTGGTTCACTACGAATTTGAATAGTTCTTTGTTCACTTTCTTTGTTATAAAAACTTTTGATATTAACACTTCTAGCACTTAAAAGTTAATTTTTATTGGAGAACTGATAACAGATATCATTTAATATTGGTGTATATTAAAGATTCACTCACTATTTTAAATTTTTGTCCTTTTTTTAGATTTGACGGTTTTTTTTTTTATTAACACTGAAGATGAATATACACCTAAAGTTTTTGTAGATAACGTTTCCAGCTCGTCCTTGCACGTATCACTACTGATTCGCGTGTGACTATAAACAAAATAACTCAATATTATATTTTAAATCAATTTTAATTACGGAGACGATGTGAACCGTGACTGTCGGGGGCGGGGGAAAACCACAATGTGCACTGGAAAATAAAAGTCTGTATTACGTGTATACAACAATATACGTGATTAAAATATTATAAATATAAGTGTGTATAATTATTAATAAGTTATTAGTTAAAAATAAAACATTATTATTATGTATTTATTTTAATTTTCTCGGTTTTCACTGGCAAACTGATATGTACGATCCAAGGCCAAGTATTTTATCTGTTATTATGTATTACTAGCTGTTGCCCGCGGCTCCGCCCGCGTAAATACAGTATCCCAAAGGAACACTGTACTTTTTCGGGATAAAAAGTAGCTTATGTTTTAATTCAGAGCCTAAACTATTACCATACCAAATTTCCTCGAAATCCGTTCAATAGTTTTTGCGTGAAAGAGTAACAAACATCTATCCATCCTCACAAACTTTCACATTTATAATGTTAGTAGGATGGGAGATGTGTCAGGAAAATGATGATGTATTGTGTGCTCAACTTGTAGGATTGTGTGAGCGTGTGAGTTTGATTGTGTTTGTGGTGTCTTGTTGTCTTCCATGAAGAGCCTTTTTAGCCCAGTGGGACAGTTTGGTTTTGTCATATCTGTTACTTTTTTTAATTTCATTTTTAACTATGTATTACTTTGTGGATTGTTGAGAATTCGGATCTAGTGAAAATTTTAACCTTATCTTTATTGTCTTAAATTTAACCTGTCTGTTATGTAGATAAGTTACGTGGATAATACCTCTTCCACCTCCTTTTCTTGGCAATGTCAGTATTTGAGTGTAGAATAAGCCAATATTGGGATTGCGAAAGTATCGAGCGAGTAGAGCAAGGTGCGAGCCGGTGTTGAAATATTTGTATAAATTTATATTTTGTGTCCTTGTACTTTAATTGGTGTGATTGATTATAACCTAGATATTTATATGTTTCTCTCTCATCAAGAGGCTCTATGCGCTCACCGAATTGTAGTGTGTAGAGTTTAAGATGTTGGAAAATGGATTTAACGGTAAGCAGAATCAGAGTGGACAGACAGACCAGATTTTTGGGTGTATTTTATATATGTTTAGAACATTCAATAATCAAGTTAGGGTCAAAATCATATCTCACATTATTATTATATCAAATAATAGTGCCTTTATTTATTAGGTATTGTAGCGAACACTTAGTCAATCAGTCAGGACACATCTTTAAAATACAAAACATTTAATATACAACAGTGATTTGAATATCAAACTCCGAAGTAAAGCGTCGAATTTACTACGTCGAATTTACTAAATACATTTAGTTTTATTTTAATGTCAACGTAAAGTTTTATATGTTTTACATACAACATTTTTTGATGCGCGCACGACAACGTAAAATGTTGTATGTATTAAATACAACATTTATAACACACACATAACCACGTATACTGTTGTAAGTAATCAATACAACACTTTGGGTTGGTTTCTTCAAAAACATTATCATCATCAAATCAATTCTTTCGACAAATATAATACAAAATCAAAACATACCAGTGATATTTTCCGCATGATTCCCGCCACCCCGTGCCCAGCGTAAGTTGTCGTAAAAGACTATACAAAATTTTAGTATGTTCTTGTTCAAAAATTATAACCATTTACGTCTAAAAAATTCTCGAAAAAATAATGTTTTCGTTGTTTTTTTCACTTCTAACGTATCGGTATCGATATTATTATTCTTGTAACTTGTTGTTTGCTTAGGTAAACAAAACGCAAAGATAATAATATTATGTTAACAAACAACTCTTCTACAGACACTTTATGGCCAATTTCAAAATATTTTCAACTAGCATTAATTGCCCGCCAATTCGCCCAAGTGCAATTAGCTTTTAAACTTTCATTCCCTATTTTACCCACCTAGGGGCTGGATTTTAGAAAACTCTGTAATACGTAACTCTTTATTTTTTTCCGTAATCAATTCATACAAAATATCATGCAAATATGTCCAAGGAATAAAAAGTTTCATACAAACTTTTATAACCTATTTTACTCCCTTGGGGTTTGAATTTTGAAAAATCCTTCCTTAGTGTATGCCTACGTCATATGAAAAACACGTGTGCAAAATTTCAAATTTGTAGCCTTAAGGGTTTGGCCCCTGCGTTGATACATCAGTCAATCAGCTTTGCCTTTTATTTATATAGATAGATTTTAGCATCGGGGTGCACATATACCCACTTACTAATAAAAATACGTACATTTCTTTCATTGTCTATCATGTGACTTTTCCAACGTATCAGACAATGACAGCAACATTAAAAATCAGTTATATTGTAAATATTTTTATTAATAAGGGTGTTAGATTTTAGAGCGCTTTTACGGTAGAGTCTAGGATATCATGCAGCAGAATACTATTGTTAGGTAAACTAGTGTGGAAAAGTGAAACTGTCACGACAATGGGTCCGCTAGGTGGGTATTGTGTTTCATGTAGCACTACTCAGCAACAAAGAAGTGTGCAGTACAATTTCGATGGCTTCGCAACAGAACGCTAGTCACTTTCAAAACTGGCCGAGAACATCTCGGTTAACGGTAAGCCAACACGCGACAGATGCCATCCGCGGTTGGCCCAGGACTATTGGAATTTGGGTGTAATATTACGATTTATACCGTGTTCAAGCTCTAGATTTTCTACCCTCGTCCTTATTGAACAGGGGGCAAGCAGGCAAAGGTATATCACAAGTGCTTACGTATATCGTCAGCCTTTTAAAACGGAATACGCTTCGAAGATATTGTTCCGGAAATACCGCAATTGCAGAGTAGTTATTTAACTTGTTACCCTTGATGTTACCCTTAAATAGTATGTACCGTCGAGTGTTTGGTAGCCTGAATCATGATACACGACGTGCTCTTTTTTGAAGGTTAGTAGATCGTGATGAACAGAAAATAACGCTGCAGACGATAAATCATTCAAGAAGTTATATCAAGGTGTCAAAATTATTACGCTGCCTTTACATTTAAGAGGCAGCAGGGCGGCTACCAAATGAACAGCGGCGCGCGGCGATCGTGCGGCTGCCGCGTTACATTTTTTTTGCGTTTGCGTATAAAGTATGTATCGTACCTTTAAATATGTATCGTCGAGTGGTACGGTCGTGTGGATCGTGTGGATCGCGTTCAGCACGTGATGGGCTGGCACCGGCGACTGGGCCGGTCGGTGCGCGAGCTGATTGTGGCGGTAGAGCGTCTGCTCACCGCACATGACATGCATTCCCTGAAAACAAAATTAATACTTTTAATTCCTTGGAAATAAAATTGCAGTTTACCGTTAATAAACCTTCTAAGCATCATAAGATATTGATAGATGTCTCGCTCGGAGCTTTGTAGAGAACGTATAGACGCTCACTACATCGCTTCAAGAAATAAAACGCCTGCTCATAATCACAGGAATTAGAACTCTTACATAGTATTGGGCTATTGGCCTCCCTCATCCTTCATCAGAGGAGGCTTATGATAAATATTTACTAACTAATCGTCGACAACAATCGACGAGGAGTAACAAAATAGAACAGAAATAGCAGCAGCTGAACTAAATATATAGTAACAAGAAGCCCTATAACAGAATATTCGGCGATCAATAGCATCGGGTAATTTGGTCAAAAGCGTCATAAAGTATCGAGTGTGCAACCGTCAAGAGACCGTGTTACGACCCGACGTGGCCCTTGGAGGACCGGAAGGAGGCCACGACACGGAAGCCACATAGGGGCCCCATACACGGTCCGGTTTTCCTTCAGTTCGGCCTGAACGGATGCAAAATTGTATCGTCTGTGTGCAATTTCGAGATCGCATCAGTCGGCCGGATGGACTGAAGCGATTCGCTCCAGTGTTGCCAACTCTGTTTTTGCGAAACTACTGAACTCGCAATGTTTTCTACTAAAAACTACTAAAAGAGTACCGATAACTATAAAAAAGCTACTAAACTTAGGAATCCCTAAAAGTTTTTTAGGGATTTTGTGTTTACAAACATACTTACATTTTCAGTTCTAATATTTAACCGTTAAATTAAAAAAAATATAGTAGGAAATATTACGTATATAGAAATAAAATCGGTAGTTTTAAGCGACTTACGGACGCGTGCTAATGTGCTATTATGATAAGGTCTCATAATAGCACATAGAAGCAAGCCATTTTGCGTATTATGATTACTGTCTGGCTATTTTCTACAAAACCATTACTAACAACTAAAATCCTACTAAAGAGGGAATAAAATACTAAATTTAGTAGTAAAACTTTGTAAAACAACTAAGTTGGCGACATTAATTCTGACCTGTACGGATGGACTGAACGGCAATAAAATTGGACTGAATGGTAATAAAATTCGAGTGTAAAATAAAACCGGTCAAGTGCGAGTCGGCAAGAGGCGTTCCGTACAAAACGGAAAAAAACACGTTTATTGTATGGGAACCTCAAATTTTTTTTTATTGTTTTTAGTATTTGTTGTTATAACGGCAATAGAAATACCTACGGAATATATCGGAAATATATATATATCGGAAAAGAATTAAAAAAAAGCTTCGGACATAACATTTCATATAATATGTAAGTACTACAACTTGACTTGTATTAAGCCAAATATTTAAAACATTTTAAAATAAAATCACATTTTGTCGCCATATTGCTGCCCTATTGTGAATTGTGAAAATGTTACTAGTAATAAGAAATTTATTTCAAATTTTTCATGGGTAACTAATAGTTGCAACTAAGACAAAGTTTTTTAATATTTTTTGATTTTTTTAACTGTCAATTTAAAGTATTTTCAGTATTAAGATAATCCATAATATATTCCTTAATACCAGATTAATATAAATAATGTTTACAAATCGTGTTTAGATGATTTAAAATGAAATATAAGTTATATTTTTACATCTCACGATATTAAGAAAAACAAATACAAGAATTCCAATTTTAAGAGCAACATTTTCAGTGAAAATTGTCCCCTACAACTGTACACACTCCACAACATTAAAGTTTTGTTTGCGTGTTGGTATGTAATGCTTACGCCTACATCTAACTGTTGCTTGCTTCACTTTGTACGATGCGTTTGTTTGAAGACTATATAGGCGTTATTAATCTAAGGGTCGAACTGGCGTCAGTTCGGTCGGATGCGATTTTTTCCGTGTGCTCGAATCCGTTCAGGCCGAAGCATAATACAATATAATTTCAGTGGTCTGAAAATACACCTAAAATTACACTATTTTGAATACGTAGAACTAGATAGTAAGCTGATGACCGTAACTTTGAGGAAATTTAGATCGTGAGGCAATGGTTACAAACGAGATTAATTAAGAACTAAAAATTATGACTATTTTGTAAGTCACGACCATTGTACAAATATTTAGGTATTTTTTTACTAAAATAATTGCTAAAGCAAGTCATTTTAATGTGAGTGGTGGGTTCAACTTGAAAGTGTAATGAAATAAAACTGTCTAAAACCGGTGTAATGTCACTTTTTTGTAGGTATAATATTAGCACTAAAATAACCTACCCAAGAGCATGTGCCCTATTATGAACTTCAACTGACAAGTGGGAATGGGCGTCATTTTGACGTTTGAACTTGTTAAAATTTAAAATCAATTTTAAAAGTTAAAAAGTCAAAATTTTGACTTACCAAAATTAAACCCATTCCCACTTGTCAGTGGAAGTTCATAATAGGGCGGCATGTCAGGACATGTCTAAGGAGGGTTCCGTAACTATAAACGAGTAATAGGTTTTTTTAAATTACTTCAAAAGTTACTGTCCGATTTCGTTCAAAATAAATTTCCTAAAGAGTTTTTAGCATGATATAATATCAGCATGGAAATGCTAGAGGGGGGGGGGGGGGGGGGGGGGGACTTACTCGAAAATGGTCGACTTTCTAAAAAAGTCATGTATAAAAGACCTATTCAAAGGTCTTTTAAAATAAAAGTAACCTAGGGTAGGCTACTACGTGGTAAGTGGTACCCCACACGATGGGGTAGAATGAAAAAATACTTTTCATCTCCACTTCACATGTATGGAGAGCCAAACCTAAAATATAAAATTATTATTATTTTATGATGCCAAAACCGAGATCTATACACAATCTATAACTGTACCAAATTTCATCTATTTATATTCACACAGGCAGACAGACTGAGCGAAACTATAAGGGTTCCTTACGTATTACGGAACCCTTAAAACAACAGTTATACTTGGATATTATTATTCACATAATAATATATTTATATTTGCATATTCTCATGTCAACATAGTTGTTATTTATTGCAAAAGCGGCTTTTGAAATGCATGTTTCTTTTTTCAAAGTATTTCAAACTATAATTTCCTCATACTGCAGTCTCATTTATTATGAGACTGCAGTATTTTAATTTATAGTATATAGGAATTGGGGGTATATGGTCTATCTATGATTAAAGATGGCCAGTGACTTAACCTAGAGAGAATAAACCTCCTGCTCATCTTGGACAATCTAACCTTATAGTTATTTTTTCCTTCATTGACTGTTAGACGTACGACATTGGGACCAATGACAATAATATCACTGACAATCCAGCTGATATCTATATACGCATTAGACTATCCGTCTGCAGCCAGAAAGGCTACGGAAATCCGAGTCGAGCTGAACAATCTTGTCTTACATTGAAACCCGATTCTACTAGATTCTAGAACGTTCGATGAGCTCGAACCAACTAGCAATGATAATCTTATGAGATGTTGTCCGCGACTTTGTGCGCGCAAAAGATAAATACCGCGGGAACCGTACATTTTGCCGCGGTAAAAAGGAGCCTATGTCCTTCCCAGTGGTGTACTTTATATTTGTGCCAAAGTTCATCAAAATCGGTCTATTTCGGAGCCTATTCAATGCAAACAAATCTTTCCTCCTTATATTAGAAAAAAACCGGCCAAGTGCGAGTCGTACTCGTGCTAGAAGGGTTGCGCACAAAACGGAAAAAACATGCTAGTTGGATGGGAGTCCCGACTTAAATATTTATTTTATTCTGTACTTAGTATTTGTTGTTATAGCGGCAACAGAAATACATCATCTGAAAAAAAATTCAACTGCCTAGCTAATACGGTTGATGAGATACAGCCTGGTGAAAGACAGACGGGCAGACAGGCAGCGGAGATTTAGCAATAGGGTTCCGTTTTACTCATTGGACACGGAACCCTAAAATCGCGTCCCGGCTTGTATGGTTTAACAAAATACTGCTAAATAAAATGAAATGAAAATATACTTTATTGTGTATATATGTATAAAATATACTTTATTGTCAACAGTTACACACACACATATACAATATAAACTATACACAGAATAAGACGAAAGTACACAAAGGCGGCCTCATTACTAAACAGCAATTTCTTCCAGACAACCTTTGAAAGAAAGGATTAAATTGCTGGAGAAGGGTACTGTGCTAAAAGTATATGTAAAAAATTATAAATATAGAGTATACATTAAAATAAAATACGTAAATAAAAATAAAAAAATAAAAAATAAAATACATACATACATAATATTATAAGAACTAATTAATATTTAAAAAATATTATATATACAATGTTAAACAATAAATATAAACAATAATTACATATCATGGATAAATAGGTAACACACGTAACTACTTTCGACACATACTAAGGTAGTAGTAGTCTTTAAGGGCAGATTTAAAAGTATTTAATGTTTTACATTGTCTAATTCGAGTAGGGAGAGAGTTCCATAGCAGGACAGATTGTACGGAGTAGGAGGAGTGGAAATACTTGGTGTGGTGGATAGGAATATCGAGAAGGAGATTTGTGGATGATCGTAGCTCTTGCCTGTCGGAGAGACGGAAACTAAAAGTTTCTTTTAGGTATTGAGGGCTGTTGGGATCGAATAAAATGGAATAAAGGAGCGAAAGCAAATACCTTGACAAATATAACGATTTTTATGTAGAGAAAGGCTAAGCTGCATTAAAAGAATGCAACCTATCATAATCATCGCCTCAAATATCGAAATTCATCTAATGACGATGATCACAACCATTAACGTTTAGCCCGAGTCTAAGGATACAATATGGTCCTCAATGTGAATAGGGTTAGGCTGTATCTACTCTTCTCTCATCTTTACTCTACTCGAAATTCATGAAACAATCTGTGTACAATTTCATCAAGAGTATCCCTTTTCTGCGGCACGAATTCCAATTAGGGTCGCCAGATAAACTATTTGTGTCAATAAGCAAGTAGTAGCACGTAATGCCAATGTATCGCTTTAATGAGTGATGGTGCACACTAAAACAATTCCATGGTATTAATTTTCGAGTCAAGATAACGTCCTCATATTATGTATGTACCTAAATATTGATCAAACACGAAGCCGGTCGAAGCCCACGTATGTGTTGGTATACACTGGCTAGAACCAGTATCTACTTTCTAACTTCCTAAACCATATTGCGTAGGTGACCCGGCGTGGCTGACGGCTGTATGGACAATTTATTAGGCGGAGAAAGGAGATATACAAATCATTGTCACCACGATAACCTAAAACTCGGAGCAAATGGGCATTGTGGTCGTCTGCTTCGGTAGCTCGGTTACAAGTATTAAATTATTAGTTAATAGAATCAGGCGTTACTTTGCGGAAATCCATAGCATACAATTTAATTAATATTATATATAGCAATATCCCGCGATAAAATACCCACAACCTGCAAGCGAATGTGTGAGTGCACGCATAAGCATGCGTAAAGCACCTCCCTCCTCCCACACTGCTTATGCGTACTGAGTGTACGCATAAGAAACAAGATCGTACAAACACCACCACCACAAGCAACAATGTCAGCAAGATCGTGCAAGGCTATGAACAAGATACAAGTCCAGTTTGACCCACATGGGTGAGGTATCTGCACGTTTATCCAAAATAATGAAAAATAATTATATGCATGTCGCGTCGCATTCAAGACAAATAATACTTTAAAAAATCAATTGTATTATAATAAGGACCGGATTGATGTAAAGTATCAATCCGGTGTCCATAAAATCGATTGTCCTGAATGCGATAGTGTATACGTGGGTCAAACTGGACGTAACTTACTCTGTACAATATGTGACAAAGGCTTTCGACTGAGCGTGTTGGAACAATTAGAAATAATTAAAAAAAAGAACAACAATAGACTTGCATTATTGAATGACCAAACTTGCTTGTCCACGTCACCGCTCATTAACCTGTTTGGTGGGGGTACTAGTAGCCAGTAGGGTATATGAGGTGGTGGTTTGGCTGGCGGCATTACTAACGAACTTTGTTCGCAGGTCCACTTCCTGAAGATGCTGCGTGTTCGGTGCAGTTTTGCAACCTGCTTGGTGGGTGGGGCCTTGCACGATCTAGCTGACATTGTTGCTTGTGCGGTGGTGTTTGCGCGATCTTGTTTCTGAGTGTAGGGAGCCTGGGAGGAGGGCGCCTCCCTCCTATGCCTACTCCCTTACGCATGCTTATGCGTGCACTCACACATTTGTTTGCAAGTTGTGAGTATTTTTTCGCGGCTTATTGCTAGATATAATATTAATTATATTAATAATATTCAACTTTTTACTGGCTGAAGGGATTTCTTACAAATCTACATAAGAAGGAAGTAATCTAGCAGTTCAGTAACATTTAGAAGTGCAGTAACAGTTCAGTAACAATAAACAAGTAGAAAGTACAGTGCAAAAAAATAGATTACAAGCTGAAAGGACATTTAATATAGTGAATGGATGATAAATTCTATGTTTATTACAAAACTTTAACTATACATATTATTAAAATAAGTTTATCTAAGGTAGTTCTGCATGTTCATTTTATGTCAGAACTGAGAATTTTAGAAGCTGGAAACATAAGATTATTATCAATTTGTACAAAACTAAGTGGACTTTTAATTACAATTTGCCTTACTTTTTGTGCCTTGTTTTTTCGTAAATTACAGTACAAAGAAACATGTAGGTAATACCTACTAGGTATATCTCCATCGGAAAAAAAATCTTGCTTACGACAAGAATTCTTAAGTTCTCTACGAGTTTCAAACACGAATGCAACAACACTGCCAAGATTTCTCTTAAAAAGCGATTTAGCGAGAAACCTGGCACAAATGACAATCATGTTTTGCGACATAGTGCGTGCCTTCATGAGCTCGACAGCACAATGCCGCG
>JAYRCH010000476.1:7500-289051 GCA_037179445.1 Phengaris alcon alcon | reverse complement strand
CAAAAAGATGAAAAATTGTTCTTTAAAAAAAATGCACAATATGTAAACTTAGTCTATATAATATTAACAAAAGTCAGATGCATATAGTACATAGAAGCAGCCGTGTAGTTGGCCATCCTATTCCCATAGTGTGTGATCGTCAATAAAATCATTGACCCTATAATAAGCTTTAGCACATAAACGTTCTTTAACTACTTTTTTAAATTTATTAATGGAAAGATTTTTGAACGTGTTCTGGAATTCTATTGTATGCGTATACACTGACCTTTAAAGGATTTGCTTACTTTCCATAGTCTGATTACCGGTATATCTAGCTTGTGCTTATTTCTAGTGTTTCTACAGGGATTGTCGCTTTTAGTTTTAAAATAACTAACATTATCTAAAATGTATTGAGAAGCGACGGTCAGAATACCTATTTCTTTAAACTTTTCTCTCAGAGATTCAAACGCATCTATACTTTCAATTTACAAAAAGTCCCCACTTTTTGTAAATTGAAAGTATAGTTCGCTTCTGCTGCACAAATATTTATTTATTTATTTAGGAAAACTTACTTACTTACATTATATTAATGTTGGCGGCATTTCCCCATAAAAGAATGCCGTAAGACATTCTACACTGAAAATAACTAAAATAAACTAGTCGTCTTAAGTCTTCTTCTTTAAACTTCGTCAGAAATTTCTGTAATTTTTCTGACTGCATCTGTTGCAGAACTGAGCCTGTCTGCAAGATTAGCAATATGACCACTGTAATTTACTATGTAGTGTTATACCTAGAAACTTAATGGTGTCCACTAAGTTTATTTTCTCATCATTTAATAGTATATTGGTTTGTACTTGTCTAACATTGGGCAAAGTAAACTTTGAACATTTTGTATTATTTGAATTTATAGGAACATTAAACATTAAACCTATGTACTATTTTAGAGAGAGCACTATTTACCTCGTCATTATCTGACTGTTGTTGCTTCGCATAAAAAAATTAGTGAAGTGTCATGGGCAAAAAGTACTATCTCATTATCATTATCTTTAGCAAGATAAGGTAAGTCATTTATATAGATGAGAAAAAGAAATGGGCCTAAAGTTTGATCACAGTGGACCTTTTACTATTTATCTCCACGATTTGAGTTCTATTTTTAAGGTAATAACTCAAAATTTTGAGTGCAGAGTCCCAAATACCATAGTGGTGCAATTTTCTGATCAATGTAGAATCAAAGGCCTTGGAGAGGTCGCAGAACATACCCAATGCATCCTGTAATTCCAATCCCAAGCTTCAAAGATACTACAAAGAAGACTTATACCAGCATCCATTGTGGATCTACCCTTAGTAAAACCGTATTGATTATTATGTGATAAATTGTTTAAATTAAAGTGTACTAATAACTGTATTAAAAATTTTTTTTCAAATATTTTACTAAAGGTTGGTAGAATCGATATAGGCCTGTAATTTGTCGGATCAGATTTATTTTAAGCTTTGAATAAGGGTATTACTCGTATTACCTTGCTATGCTTCATTAAGTCAGGAAAATATCACTTTTTATACATTCATTGAATATTATCACTAGATAAGGAGCTACGATGTCAATTATTGATTTAATAACTTTTGTTGACATGCCTCAGAGATCAGCAGCATTTTTAATACTCAGCAACTTAAATGTGTTAATAATATATCTGGAGTCAATTTATTTAACTTAAAATTGACATCACATTCCTTTACTTTAGCTCTGAGTAGTTTTACAGCAGCTGCAGGTGAGGAATTTAAATGTTTTGTAGTTGAGACTGGAATGTCAGCAAAAAACTTTTCGAAGACTGTCGCAACTTCTAAATCAGTAATAATCTTTTTATTTTCAAAACAAAGTTTAAAGTCAGAGCTATAACAGGTGCCGTTTCCAGTATCTCACCAGGTTATTACCTTCCATGTAGTTTTAATTTTATTTTCAGAATATTTAATTTTATTATTTAGTTAAAGAGCCTTAGTAGCTTTACATACTTTTTTGGAGGTTTTTGAATAGTTACTAACATATTTTTTAAATGGTTCATTATTATTAATACCTTTTTCAGCATATAATTTATATAATCTTTGCCTGCTTATTTCAATTTCTGCTGTTGCCCATTCAATAAAGTTACCTTTTTATTACTATTTCTAACCATTTTAGAAGTAAATACTGAATTAATTTGGATTCTTATTACATTAAAAAAACATTAAAAGCTTCATCTGTGCTGTTTGATTCATCCAATAATCGAATATTCGAACTTTAATTACTTCTAAATTTTGCAATACGTTTTGTATTCACAGGAACAAAGACAAGAAATTCCTTTTAGTTACGGTCACAATTAATATTAAAACAAGCTTACTGTCCACACTGATCAGAACTGAGCTTATTAATTATTTCTTTTACATGGAGTGAAATTAGTAAAAATGTTATCGATACAAGTAGCAGTTGTGTCACACTCTTGTCGGTCAAAAAAACAAATATAAAGAGGTTACACGATTTAAACAAAGATGTGAATCTTACAGTTGTGGAGTTTGAATCTAAAAACGTTATAGTTGAAAACCTTATTTCAGGCGGGCGAAGGCTAGGGCAATTAATGCTAGTAAATACTATACATTTGGTTTATGGGCAGACATATTTAATATAATAAAATGTTTGTTGACCTTAGTCCTAATATAGATACATAATATATTGCATTCCCCGACACCCGTGGTCGTTGAATTTCGGAAAATCCTTTTTGTAACGGATGTCTACGTCATAATGAGTATCTGGGTGCCACATGACACATATGTAACGGCAATTCGTCCAGTTGTTGATATTTCACTATACAAACTTTGGAGGACGAACTAAAAAAAATCTCAATAATTTGTATTTATTAGCTCGAATATTAATAAATTACATGAAAATCGGGGCAGATCCGGCTGGCACATGTGCCAGGTACCGGCAGCCGGATCAGGCGATCTGTTTGCTCGTTTGCCGGTTCATAAATCACATCACTTAGCCTAGGTAGTCAGCGGCAGTCAGTCAGTAGTAGTAGCTACAATCCGCTCCGGGCCGCGCACCGCGCCGCCACCGCCGCATCCTAGGTACGGTCTACAACGCAATAATTAGCTAACGACATTTAACGTACCTACTGATACTGTACAAGATGATTTTCCTTTAATATCGAATGTAATGTTTCCACAAAGATTATGTTAGCAGTAAAACTACATTATTAATGCCTTTCGGAAAACTTCATTTAGGAGTTAGACGGACATTGAGAATGAGTTACTGTTTTTTTTTCACGGATTATTTTCATCTGTCATCTCGATATTTCGGCTATTTTACAGCAAACGTGGTCACGGCCCACGGGAGGACTAACAAACAACAGCTTGCAATAAATTCGATAGACTTTTCCAAAACGATTGAAAGCCAACTGCTTAAGTTTAAATAATTACGCACGGTGTGACCGTACATTGGCATGTGCACTTGTTATCGGCAAATTGTTTTGAATTTTGCCGAAAGTAGAAAATGTTATTTTTTAAAGAATTATGAAACGTTGGCATCTTTTGAATTTTGCCGAAAGTCGATAAAAGAACTATTTCGTTTTACAATAGATTTTCGAATTTAGTTGCGGTTTTCCTCTCGAGGTAAAAGGTTGTCGTTTGACTTGAGTTTCACTATTAGGTCGTGTTTAAAAACGAAGTGTTTTGTTGTTAAATTTTAAGTGATACGTGTAATAATTTATGGTGCTAGCAACGATTTTCAAATTTCAAAATGCAACAAAAACCCTTTCGAACAACTTTAAGTTTAAACTTTTAACGCGACACCTTGATCGCCATTACCTGATGGTCGATGGATTCCGTGAACTTAGTACTATGAGTAGACTTAGTACCTACTACCTACTAGCAGTCATTCAGTACCCAACGTAAGTAAATAGCTATTAGCCATAGTTTTACGTATTATGATCGGTGTACAGATTTACGTACGTAACTTATTATCATTAATAGTAACTAGCTGTTGCCTGCGGCGCCGCCCGCGTAAATACAGTATCCCACGGGAACACTGTACTTTTTCGGGATAAAAAGTAGCCTATGTTCGGATTCAGATCTCCAGCTACTACCATACCAAATTTTATCAAAATCAGATCAGTAGTTTTTGCGTGAAAGGGTAACAAACATCCATCCATCCTCACAAAATTTCACATTTATAATAATATATTAGTAGGATTTACTGATGCGACTTCGGGCACCCTTTTATAAACCTACTTAGTTTAATTGTTACCTACAGTTCAACCACGTTACATCTTACGGTTATTCGTCGTTTTTCACACACCATCTGTAATTTCGATAGAAAAGCGATGATTGCCGTTGGACATTAAGAATTTAGTTGCACTGTAAACAGGGTTCGTTATTTGTTAAGCAATATTTCGTGCGTGAGTTACGAACCACACTGCAGGCGGTGTAGAGGAGGGATTCCCAAAGTGGGTTCCGTGGGATAGTCATTAATGTTCCGCCAAAAGTATTTGAAATTATGAAATCAAAATCCAAACATCCGTCACTTTTGTGTCCGGTGCGTCAGCTGACGGGTCATTGGCAGGCGAGCGTAATGAAGTAAATTACATAGCGTGAAGTAAAAATAATACCATTTTAGATTTTAATAAAAAATCTACTTCTAGACAGCTTGTTCTTATGATTATAAGGTATAAAATGTAAAAAAATGAAAAAAAGGAAATTTTAAAAAATAAAAATAAAAGAAATAACTTTTTTGTAATGAGAGAAGGTAGTATAATCATATCCCAAAGTTAATGGAAGCGGTCTTTTGACACTCTGTATATAAAAGGCAAAGCTGATTGACTGATGTATTAACGCACAGGCCAAAGAAAACAAAAGGCTAGAAATTTGAAATTTTGCAAACGTATTTTCCATATGACGTAGGCATCCACTAAGGAAGGATTTTTCAAAATTCAACCCCTAAGGCGGTAATATAGGTGATAAAAGATTGCATGAAACTTTTTATTCCTTGGACATAATATTTGCATGATATTTCGTATGAATTGAGTACGGAAAAAATAAAGAATTACGTATTTCAGCGTTTTCTTAAATTCAGCCCCTAGGTGGGTAAAATAGGGGATGAAAGTTTAAAACCTAATTTCACGCAGGCGAAGCCGCGGGCAATTAATGTTAGTATTATATACTTAGATATTTGGTCACATAAACTATACGTCTCGGGACTCTCGAGTGTCGGGACTCGGGACCCATGTAAATTTTGTTTTAATGATAAATTTTGACTAAGACATAAATCAATCAATTCTAATCAGTTTAAGTCACAAAGGAACGTTTACAATTAATGCATTTCCCTGTCCGTTAAACGACATATCGTATGTCGACAGCTTTTTAATTTATAAAAATATGAGCATCAGTCACGAATGTCTTATACTATACAAATAATATTATGTCGACTATAGGTGCAGGGGCGACACTCTCTACAAATGACAGCCCGAGCACCGGCGAATGTCAGTCATGTTGACGGAAGCCTAAGAGTGTCTGAAATAATTATTTTAAACGTCGCGTCTGACGCATCGTTTAAAATTATTTCAAATCTATCATAAATATTATGAAAATATATAGTCAATAATGTCAAAGCACGAAACGACTAGCAGCCAGCCCCGTGAACGAAAGTCCTGGCTCGAAAAAACTCACGCCCCGCTCACCGCGCGCACCCCTGGCATACATCTAGCCGCACACATAGCCGCGAGTTATCAATCGTGTAAGTCTATCGAATGACGGTTATTTACGTTAGTAATATAATATATTCTTTGCTATAGGTCCAATACATCCATTATTAAAGGTAAATCATATAAAATAACATCCCATTACGATTTGTATATAAAACCGACAAACGCGCTACGACTGCTGCGTTACATTAGTCAACCGGCACAATAATGAATGGATTTTAAATATAATCATTACTTGCGATGAAAAGTGGATCCTGTACGATATTCGGAAACGCTCATCGCAATCGCTGAACCCTGGCGAACCAGCCAAAGCCTGCCCCAAGTGAAAATTGACTTGTGAGCGTTTGGCGGACTAGTGCCGGTGTCGTTCACTACAGCTTTCTTAAATCTAGCCAGACGATTACAGCAGATGTCTATTGCCAGCAACTGCAAATCATGATGGAAAAGCTAGCTGCTAAGCAACCGAGGTTGGTCATTCAGTCTAGGCCACTGCTGCTTCTGGACAACGCTAGACCACACACTGCACAACAGACGGCTACCAAATTAGAGGAGCTTCAATTGGAATGTCTAAGACATTCACAGTACTCCCCGGACTTTGCTCCAACAGATCACCATTTATTTTCAAAATTTGGATAACTTCTTGCAAGGGAGAAAATTCAACTCCGATGGGGCAGTCCAAAGCGTCTTCAAATATTTTATTGATTCCTGTCCGAATGTTTTTTTAGTAAAGGAATCAATGAACTACCTATGATATGGCAAAAGTGCATAGATAGCAATGGTGTATACTTTGGTTTAATAAATATATTATGTTTTTAAAAAATCGACTTTATGTTCCTCTTTACAAAACGCCAATTTCATATGTAATGACCAATACATCAAGTTCGAGGGATAAAAGATAAAATTGATTAAATATAACCTAACCTATTGTTCAATAAATTGCCCTAGTAGCGGTTTGCGGAAAAGCCACAACTATTACTTGTTATGTCAATTACGTGTTGAAATTATTAGGTTAGGCTATCATACCACTTACAATAATCAGCATCATCATCACCACCATCTTCAAACGAAACACCAACATAATATTATGATGATGTAGAGAAATAGTTGAAATTTTAGCCGAATTTAAAAGGGAAATTATTTTGAAAATACATTTTATTTCATACTTTTTTGTGCATTTTTAATTTGGAAGTCGGTTTTAATTTTTTACTTTGGAAGTCAGTTTAATTTTTTGTTCAAAAATAATAATAAGGTAAGAAACATGATTTTACCAGACCAGTATAATTGTAGATGAAGGTGTGATCACAATAACATATTACACATTTATATAATATTATCACTAGGTTTTGCTTAGCTTTGCCCGCGTGGGAGAGTGTTCATGGCAAAAAACCTCTTTACCAAATATACCTGCAATATAGTAATAGCACATAGTAAAAATATATACTTTATAATAAATTTTCACACGTACTTTTTAATTTTAATATATCTCCTAGATATAATCTCCTGGATAAGGATAATTAAATTGTATCCGTCTAAATAGCTTCTGAAAATACCACATTATTTCTGATATTTTTTTTAAACTTAGAATGGGTATAGTAATCTATCCTTAAAAGATAGACATATCTATGTCATCGCGGACATTTTTGTAGACCTATATAAAATTGAAACAATCCCACCGTATATTGTTTTGTTATTTATGTCCAACGGGTTAGGTTAGGCAGCGTATTCAAAAAAAGATGGTGATTTTTTCCGACTACAACAATGATCGTCATAAATCAAACAGTTTCCACAAAACCTTAACAAATTATTATCGACCTAAGGAACCACTCTGTCGGCAAATGTAAACGACATGAAATTCTTTTCAGTAGTTTTTGAGATAATCGCGAACATACAGACAGACAGGTTCGGCGGGGCACTTAAGCCCTTAATCCTATGCCCGTCTCCTGGTTCTGAGCTACCTCTCCACCAATTTTCAGCCGAATCGGTTCAGCCGTTCTTGAGTTTCTAATAGTGTAACTAACACGACTTTCTTTTTTAAATTATACAGATTAAAATATAATTATTAATTTTCTAACGAAATCGACACATTTGACTAATGATTTATAAACCAGTTGAATATTATGATTACTAAGTGGGAGTATAAATAGTAAAAGTAATGGCCAGTTTCAGAACTTACCTACTTGTCCGTTAGCTTATTTGCATGTTTTGTCACTGTCGCTCAATATACATTAAGCAGCGACAAAACTGTCGAGGAAGCTTCTAAGATATTTAGAAGTTTGTAAAACGGAACCCCAATTCTTGTTATTAACTTACAGTTTTACTTTACTTTTATTGAAATATAAAAACAATCGTCTTGATATTATAAACTGATATTTAGAATTTGGACCAATCAAAACGGGTTTGATGTTTATGAGAATATTATCTTGCAGTTTAAAACATGTTAAAACTGGACCGTTATTGTGTTACTGCAGAATTTAATTAGCATAATCGACCTTCAGCCCTTTAGTATAATATTGGATTGTGCTCGTAGCGCTACGGCGCGCGGTGCCGCGTAGCGTAGCTCGACTATTGTCTCGTAGCACAGAGTACAAATATATACTTACGTACAGAGGAAAAGCTTTCACAGAACGATCCAAATTTAATCAGGGTTGTCACAGAAGATGGGGGTAAATTTAACCTAGTTTAGCGTCAGTAGACAGTTATTGAGAAAGCCGTTAGGCTGGTACACACCGCAACCCGGCATCGAACCTGCACCATCACGTATGACTCAAGGGGCTTATTCACTAGGACGCTCTTGAACCATGGACGCTCTTATAATAATACAAGACACCTACTTTATTTTTCATACACACAGTGTACTGAGTGTATGAAAAATATACTGTTATTATATGTTAGAATATTAAATAGAAATAATATCAAACAAAAAAGTGGTTATATGTGTATATATATATAATATCTTGGAGGAAAAATAAACTATTTTTATTTCTCTGTAAATACGAGTTTATTATAAGTAATAATATAACATATTATCATACCTGTAAATACGAGAAACGACAATTATGTTTATTGTTATTCCTCCACTATGGTATTAGATTAAAATCTTTTGTACATCTTTATATTCTTTGCTTTTAACATTTTTCCATTTTAACAAAATTTGACAATCTCAATCAGACTTCAAAATAATTTCTTCTAAAAATATTTAAATATCTAGCACATGACACTACTTTAAATAAAAACTTAGTTTATTATTTACATACAACCACTTTCTTTTTTACTGTGTGTATGAAAAATAATATAACAACATAAAATAATATATATATGTTAACCTAGTTTTCAAGTTTACATCTAGGTGGCGCTGTACAAATCACATACCAATTCCGACTAACGCCAAACGCCAAACGCCAAACGCCAAACGCCAAACGCCAAACGCCAAACGCCAAACGCGCTCACGATCGAATGCGAAAAGAAAAACTCACTAGCTGACGAGATGTAAATTATCACCTGGGGATATAAAATTATACTAGCTGCTGCCTGCGGCTCCGCCCGCGTAAATACACAGTATCCCACGGGAATACTGCTCTTTTTCGGGATAAAAAGTAGCATATTTTTCTACCATACCAAATTTCATCGAAATCCGTTCTGTAGTTTTTGCGTGAAAGAGTAACAAACATCCATACACCCTCACAAGCTTTCACATTTATAATATTAGTAGGATATTGTGATTCAAGATTTTTTTACAATACTAGCTATATATATATATATATATATATATATATAGGGTAGACAGACGCTGTCTTAACTTTGATCTGGAAAAAATAAATAACTTACTACAGTTCCTACACTAACAACTAAGCCTACAACCTACACCTACTACCTACACCTGCAACTGCAAATATGACCTACACCTACCTATACCCGCACCTACTACCTATACCTATTATCTACACCTACTACCTACATCTACTACCTACATCTACTACATACACCTACTACCTACACCAGTAGCGTGCACAGGATTATGGCACTGGGTATGCGGCGAAGTACTCAGTCACAAAAACTTTAACGTTTATAGATTTTTAGCATAGCTACAGCCAAGCGACGGACCTCTAAGTCGCAACCATGCCAACAGAGCAAGTCTTAGATGTACTACTATTCATGTACATCTTCTACGGCAACGCAGACAAAACAGCGATCGATCGTCGCGGCGGAAGAAATTCTAATAAGTAAAATAATAAGCATATTTTAAAATATTATAACTACTCACCAGTCAGTCAGCTTCAATTTTCACATATTCAAGGTTCCGGTTACTTGGATTACTATATCCCGATGTAAATTACTAAATAATATGCAAGGAAAACAATATAATTTAATCGTGTGTACACAACCACACATCCAGTTATACGTTTCATAACTTTTAACATCTAATGAAGTACATGCTCAGTACGTAAAGATGTTGCTACGAGTAAGCATTGTGAACCATGGAAAAGTAAATCACATTAAAAGCACAATTAAACCGCCATGTAACTTGTTTTGTTTTACGTCAGTGATTTATTTAGTTTTATTCTTCACAATTTTCAATGATTACTGAATAAAATATGAATTTATAACAATATTTTATTCATACAACGCCCTCTCTTTTAAAAATTGAATTGATAAAGTACATCGGCACTACGGGACTCTTCAAATTAAATATCGTCAATTCACGATAGATGGCGGCCTAGTTAAAACGACGACGCAACGCGCAGGCGGCGCTATGGGCGCTTATTTAACAATTTATCTTTATAGCACAGAGATAATAATATACTACGTTAGTACGTAGATAATAATATACTTAGTTAGTACGTAGATAATAATATACTTAGTTTTGTTTGGTTATGTTCGTTCTCTGAAAATAGTGTCATTTATAATTTAAACGTAAAGTGCCATCTAGTAAGTTTTCTTAGTAAATAACATTATACTGACAATCATAGAACTCGTTATAGTACCAAGCTCGCGCCACGGGCGCCCGAAGCCGAAGCCATCTCATGCCGCATGAGTTTCGCCTATATAAACATGTCGATATTCATGGGTGTGTGCGTTTGCGAAGTATGAAAATTACACATACATGCGATGATTTGTCCTGCACAAAGCTACAGCATGAGTTGCTATTTATAAAATTTTAGGCGTTTTAAAGTTATTATATTTTTTAAATTAATTTATTTACTATTAATTAAAGTCATCTAAAACGTACGAACGTTTTATTAAAATATCTGTGAATGACAAGTAAAGCACTGCATTTCTGCCTATATGGAGCGCACGCCCCTGACCTACACCTACTACGAACACCTTCACCTACACCTACTACCTGCCCTGCACCTACCACCAAGTACCAACACACCTACAAACTACGGAGGACTGTTTTAGAGGAGTTTTGTTACAAACACTATAACACGAGAATTTATGCATAAGGTTAGATTTGATTGTGATGATTATGGTTGTACTGATATTGAATAAGCTATGTATGAAAATATTATGTAAATAATTTATCACAATTTTCATTAAATGAAATTGCTGAAATATTTCGTGTTACGTTTTATGAATTTCATGTTTTTATAAAATTCACGAATCTCTTTCACTGACGTGAAATTGTTTCAGATATAGTAAAACTTTTTAAAATATTTTACTTACAGATATTATTTTTGAAATGTTTTCACTTATAAACTCAAACTGTTAAAAAGTCTCAAACTTTTGCCTTAATTGCATTGAATTTAGCTACGTTTTCATTTTGCCATTTATATTTGGAGCAATTTTTACAATACATATCGATTACCAGCGCGGTGCGGCGGCGATTGTCGCCACCGGCAAACGACATGATAAATCATCCGAAAACAAATACCGAACTCACTCGCAGATAAAACAACATGAAAAATAAAAATGAAAATGTTTATTCGGTATCTTTTACAAACAATTACGTTACTAGTTGCTAAGGTCTCCTTTTAAGTATAAACCAGTGCTAGGAGACCCCACTCTAGACATATACACATATACAAATAAAAGAGACATTGAAAAATGTAGTTGTGAGTAAGCTGTAAAATTAAACTACATATACAAGATATTAAAATAAACATGCACACGAACACATTTGCAACAGACAAATAATATGCATATATATATATATAGTATATACACTATTAAGTTAAACTAATTTTATAAAAAATATGTTTCGAGAATCGTCGTTTTTCGTATCTTTTCATAGAAACACAAAGATAGCCGAGCACTATTAGCAGGATGGTCGCGCTGTGCTTGTTGATGCTACTAGTCAGTGTGTACACTGTAGTGCCCGAGCTTTATGGGGAGTGGGGACCATGTTGAATGACCCGGTCGAATTTGGGCCCAACGTAACTCGGGTGGATAACTGGATATTTAATAACTCTATTTATAGACCTTTAATTAACCTTAACCTTAACCCTTACCTGGGTAAGTATCAGACCTGTATTCGAACTCACCATATTTCGAATTTTCGAATAAAGCCATACATACGCAAACCAAACTGCCAAAACTATGAAGCTAACAGACTCGAAATTATTGATATATTGTTGCGAGACGAAAGAAAAAACATATTATAGAGCTTAAAAATGCGCAGTTTCTCAGGGATAAGACTTAGCTAGATCGATTTTTAGACGATCTCTGTGGCTCAGTGGTTCAGCGCGTGTGGTGCTCAAACCGGGGGTCGTGGGTTCGAATCCCGCCGAAGGAACAAATAGTTTTTCTGTGTTCCTAGGTCATGGATGTGTATTAAATATGTGTATAATATAGTAAAAATCTTAAATATATGTATAGTCTAAAAGCATTAAATATACTTCCCGTTTTCTGGTACCTGTAACACAAGTTCTTCGGATACTTACCACGGGGTCAGACTGACGTGATGTGAAGCCATAGATATTATTATTATTTTCTCCAACTAAACTACCTGCATACTAAATTTCATGTTAAGCACTTGCACTTGCAGCCGTTTTCGAGAAATTGATTATATACATATACTCATACAAGATTATCTTGTTTAAAGTATAAGATTTCAGTAGGAAGTAAATTGGTGTGCCTACTAAGTAACAAAAGTTTCACCTACAATTATTGTAATTAATATATAATATTAGGTCCTTACATATGAAATTGGCGTTTTGTCGTACTGGCCACTTTGATCTCAAATATATCTTCTTTGGTTATGAATTCCAATTTCAAATTTATACCGCTATTTACTTATGCATTTGTGTTTCAAAAACCGTAATTCATTTGTTTTTTCCTCTTTTGGTTTTTTCTTTGCGTCACTCTTTTTACAAAATGGAAAACTTGAAATATCGTATTCTTTTCGAGTACGAGTTCCACCGTGGCACCAGTGCCGCAGAAACGGCTCGAAGGATTAATGATGTGTATGGCGGCGGTGTCGCAAAATAAAACACAGTGCGTTTTTGATTACAACGTTATTGTTCTGGAAATTTCGACCTGCAGAACAAGCCCCGTGGACCAAAGTTGTTAATTAAGAATTGAAGGATATTGTGGAAGCGGATCCATCGCAAACCACGTCCGAGTTAGCTGTAGGGGCGGTGTTAGTGATAAAACTGTTCTAATCCACTTGAAGGAAATAGGGAAGGTGAAAAAGCTTGAAAGGTGGGTACCTCATGAATGCAGCAAACCGACAAACGCGCTTTGACTGCTGCGTTACATCACTCAACTAGCACAATAATGAAGGGATTTTAAATCGAATCATTACCTGTGATGAAAAGTGGATCCTGTATGATAATTGGAAACGCTCATCGCAATGGCTGAACCCTGGCGAACTAGCCAAAGCCTGCCTCAAGCGAAAATTGACTCAAAAAAAGTTACTTGTGAACGCTTAGTGGACTAGTGCCGGTGCCGTTCACTACAGCTTTCTTAAATCTGGCCAGACGATTACGGCAGATGACTATTGCCAGCAACTGCAAATCATGATGGAAAAACTAGCTGCTAAACAACTGAGGTTGGTCATTCGATCTAGGCCACTTCTGCTTGAGGACAACGCTAGACCACACACAGCACAACAGACGGCTACCAAATTAGAGGAGCTTCAATTAGAATGTCTAAGTCATCCACCGTACTCCCCGGACCTTACTCCAACAGATTACCATTTTTTCGAATTATGAATAACTTCTTGCAAGGCAATAAATTCAACTACGATGGGGCTGTCCAAAGCTCCTTCAAAGATTTTTTTGATTTCTGTCCGAATGATTTTTTTAGTAAAGGAATCAATGAAATACCTATGAGATGGCAAAAGTGCATAGATAGCAATGGTTTATACTTTGATTAAATAAATACATATATTATGTTTAAAAAAAATCGACTTTATGTTCCTCCTTTACAAAACGCAAATTTCATATGTAATGACCTAATATTATGAATCGGTATATTTTATCAGAACACTTAATATATATCCATCTAACATTAAAAGAGGTAAAGTTTGTGATTTTGTGAGGTTGTAGGGGGTAATCTCTGGATCTACTGAACCGATTTTGAAAATTCTTTTACCAATACAAGGCTACGTTATTTGTGAGTGGCATAGGCTATAACTATATTAACCCAAAAATGAAACGACTTTTTCATGGTAGCCCGATTTGCATAGTAAGTTGGAGAATAAACGGCCGAACGAAAACGTTTCTTACGAACGCTGCCTTACCGATGGGAGATATATGATTAAGTTCTAGAGAAAAGATAATGCCTACAAAAAAGTCAGCGACAGCATAATATGTCTTACCTTTATATATTATAAGTCCAATTAATATTTTTAAACAAAAAATTGATTCAATCTCAATATGTTGGAGAGAAAGCCATCAGCGTCCTTGACGTCAAATGTGTGAATTATCACGACATATTAATAATAATAATAATAAATAAATAAATCTTTATTCTGCCACTTTTGACATTACACCACCAAAGTATACACATAGATAACAATGGTACAATTACTATTAGCATGAAAATGAAACAAGCAAAGAAAATATACCTACTTACAACTAAAGTATAAATAAGAATAACAAAGCCGTTGATTTGTTTCAAAAAACTTATGTATATGTATGACAATTATTAACAAACATATAAAGATAAAAAAAGAATTACGGCGGTGCAACACCCAAAACGCGCAGAATCGGAGATCCACTCAGGTTATGACGACATGGGAAAGTCATCCCTGGTCTTACGTGGACCCCTTGTTTCCGGGCAGAGGGCGAGAAAACTACAGCAGTCTCTTATAAATATAATTTAATAATAATATAATAAATTACAATTTTTACGGCAATATATAGCGGATCAGCTGATTGGCGTATGCAATAACGTGATCGAAGGTACGATGACGGTCTATGCGGTTATAGGATCTGGGTTCCATTTAAAAATGGCACTGAACATCACATTTTCGTTGTCACGACTAGCTTAAATATGGTGAAAGCATATTTAAGCTAGTAGTTTGGTGTAAAACAAGATTGTCATCCTTGAATTAACTAGGTTTTATACAACGAAGTTTATTGTGAATGGTGAGAGCACCCCTAAATTAAATACGGGAATTGCGGTTCTGACGAAAATTCAAATTATCATAATAACCAAAGAGGTAGTTTGGTTAAGGTTTAAACGGTACCTTCTACTATCAAACAGGTAGTTTGATGAAAATCCGATTGGTACCTGGTATGACCAAAGAGGTAGTTTGATTAAAGTCCAAACGGTACCTGCTATTACCAAAGAGGTAGTTTGGTTAAAGTCCGTACGGTACCTACTAATATCAGAAGAGGCAGCAAACTACCTCTAATTAGTAGGTACTGGTGGTACCTGGTTTTACTTTGGTAAAAGTCCGAACGGTACCTACAGATATCAAACAAGTAGTTTGGTTAACTTACGAACGGTACTTAAAGAATGAGATTAAGTAATCACAATTTTACAAACAATTTCCACAACTTTAATAAATTAAAATAATTTTCACATCAAAGTATTGATAGCGCACAGCTGCGAGCGCAGGTACTGTTTTTTAGGCACAACTATGCAATAACAACCACACCTGTTGGTGCAGGTGTTGTTTACAACGCGCGCCAGAACGTGCAGAGTTACTTATGATTCACTTTATATATGAAAAGCAAGTTAAAAGTATAGATGATTTAAAACTGTCATAAAATTGTCATATGAAAAAGTTTATCTTATTTATTTATTTATTTAGAAAGGACACCAGCAGCGCTTATACACTCATGTTACAAATTAATTTATACAATATTCCTGATACATGCACCTTTATAGGTGACACAACATTGACAAAAGTACAAGTAAATCATAATGTTAACTTAGCAATATTAGATATAGCAATGAATAGATAGTTGATGATTTAAAATAAGATATAGTTAAATAAATTACTTGTCATTGGGGGCAATTAATTTACGTTGCTTCAATTACTATACATATTGATTACAGCGTCAGTAAAATTATACAAATAAAGGGATTAATAATGATAGAATCAAATTAAGTTAAGCTTAAACTAATTTTAAATACATAGTAACTTAAACTAATTATAAAATAATATGAAACAAGATTTAGTGATATTTATTGTTAATTTAAAATACCTAATTGATTTTTGTGTCATGCAATACAAATAAAATTTAATTGAACATAATAGCAAAGAAGTGAAGATACATAATAGGAATTTCATTTTTTTATTATCGTCAATCATTCATTTTTGACTTCTATTTAATTTTAGACTTCTTTTTGATTTTATAAAAATAAGCTAGCTTGTTTTTAAATTGGTTGTGGCACATACCGAAAATATCAATGTCATTGTTGAGGTTCGTGTAAACGTTACTGTATAAATTGCACATTCTGGAGATTGGTGCTTGCATCCCCAAATTAGTTCTGGAAATGGGGCCGCACAGGATATTGGTCATCGGCTTCCGAGGTAAATTATATGGCACAGCCAAGGAGAAAAGATTTAGCAGATCACAACAAGAGGTAATGCCGTTAACTATTTTATGTAAAAGGAGCAGGTCGTGTATTGTTCGCCTTATCCTTAAGTTGGACATCCCAAAGTAGTCCAGCCGTAGCTCGTATGGACACCTATACGAAATTCCCGAACAGCTGTATGCGAGGCGTCTGGTGAAGGACCTTTGGATACATTCGATTCTTTGTGAATGAACGGCGTATGTTGGGTTCCATATCGAGCTGGCATATTCGAGGTGGCTGCGTACTAGATAATTAAATAAGAGGATTTTCGTGCTGTGATGGTAGCCCGATGAGTTGCGATTAATAAAGCCCATCATCTGAGCTGACTTTTTACAACAGTTTCAATATGGGAAGTGAACTTCAGTTTAGAGTCCAGGATCACGCCTAAGTCACGGATTTCAGTTACCTCCTCAAGTATGGAGTTCTCCAGGGTGTAATAAGAAGGAAATGGACATTTTTTCCTGGTAAATTTAATGTGATAGCATTTTTTTGCATTTAATAGCATCTTATTAATTAAGCACCACTCATTAAGGCTGTTAAGATCTTCTTGCAAAAGTAAAGTATCTAGGTGTGATCGTACTGTCTTATATAGTTTTAGGTCATTGAACAACGAGTATCGGCAGTGCTTGATAGAGCGAGAGATGTTATTTATAAAATGAGAGAATAGAATAGGACCCAGGTGGGTCTGGTGTACCTTGGGGTACTCCAGACTCTGCCTCGTAGACATATGACTCGTAACCGCCGACACAGACAAGCTGCGTCCTTCTCTCAAGGTATGAGGAGAACCATTTGAGGGAAAAAAAGCCATGAATTCCGCTCGCCTCAAGCTTTTGCAGTAAACGAGCTTGAGAGACCTTGTCGAAGGCATTAGTGAAGTCAGTATAGACTACGTCCACCTGAAGCCCCTTATCTACATCGTGTGATAAGTGTGATGTAAAAGATAGGAGGTTTGTTTCGGTAGATCGCCCCTTTCAAAACCCATGTTGGAAGTCACTCAAGTTGGGGTCTACATATATGTAGCGTGATATAAGTACATATGACTGATTCGAAGATCTTAGAAAAACACGAAAGGATAGATATTGGTCTGTAATTAGTAACGCTACTTTCGTCGCCTTTTTTGTGTATGGGTGTAACCCGGGCTCTTTTCCAGGTTGTCGGAAATTTTCCAGTTGACAGGAAGCGGTTGAAAATCATGGAGAGAAGTAGGGCTAGGTTTTCGCAGCATTTTTTAATTAGTAGCGGTGGAATTCCGTCTGGACCGGCAGATTTGTTTATATCCAGGCGTATGATCGTCGTGCGGACCTCAGAGTAGGAGATATGTATATTGCTCAGAAAATTGGTAGCGTTCAACGGTAGGCGACTTGTGGCATAAGAGTTTTCTTTTGTATACACGGATGAAAAATGAGTAGCGAAGAGATTTGGGATATTTGATCCGGTACTAGCGCTTACCAAATCGAGAAACATTTGTGATGGTATGGGTGAACGGCCTCTCCTCTTATTCTTAATAAAACGCCAGAAAGATTTAGGGTTAGACTGTATGTTGCATTCCAGCTTGTTTTTATAATCGTTATAGGATTTTTTGTATAATTTATGAAAGCGGTCTCTGACAATATGATACTCTAGCTTATCTCGAGGATTCTTATAATTTGCATGCATAGTTTTTTCTTCGTTTGTCCTGCTTTGACTTGACCCTTATCAAAACTTTGTTAAACCTGGGCGGTTGACGGTTTTTACTGGTCTATATTTGGGCACACAAGCATCAATCGTCGACAGTAGAGTGCAGTTGAGAGTGTCGACCATATCATCGACATCAACAATGTGAGAGAGTTTCTCTGGCAAGGAGCTCAGGTAGAGTTGGTGGTTGAGTTTTTATAATCGGCTTTATAAAAATTGCGAACATCTTTTATGGACTTAGGTTGTAAGCCAGAATTAGTTTTTACAAGTGGCAATGTGATTAATAGGTTAGGGTGCTTGGGGTCTAATCTACTCATAAGATGCAAAGGTTGGGACATTTTCGACTCTAAAATCGTAGTAAAAATTAGGTCCAGCATTTTATTGTCACTATTGGGAATCTTGTTAAATTGAAAAAAAATATTTTCATAAGCAAAGTGTGACAAGGTGTATTCAAGAGCGTTATTACTACTGTTGGGTAACAAATAATTAAAGCCCACCAGCTCCGACCAGGAGATAGAGACCAAATAAAATCGCCAATCAGTACTATCTCATCAACTAAATTTGTTACGTAACTTACATTGTTTAAAAATTTTGATAAGGTTTCCAGATAGACAGGAGGCGGAAGATATATCGCGCAAAGAGCAAATTTTTTTATCATGTTACCAAAATTATTACTTAAAATGATCCAGAGGTCTTCGCAGTCAGTTTCCCAATTTTTTACACGAGTGGAGGACAGATCTCGAGAGACTGCGACCGTCGCGTCCACTCCACTGCCGTCCAATTTGCAACTTGCAGTGGAACAACGATCCCTTCTGTATACCAGGTATCTATCAGTGTCAATAAACTCGTTGTTATTTATATTTGGATTCAGCCAGGTCTCCGTAAATACTATAATTTTATGGTTCGTTTCGGATATGTTAAGGTAAACCTCATTCGTTTTGGCTCTAATTCTCTAATTTTTTGGTAATATATATCCATAATTGATAATCGAGTAAGTGATAGGTATGTAACATTTACATTATTAAGTTAGTTCGTATTTACGGAATACTATTTAAGTACGCAAAGTTGCGTATAAGCCTAGCTTGGCTGTGTTCGTCTTTGCGCATGTAGATTCGTCCACCGCGAACCCATACGAATTCGTAAGCTAGCTCTTTTGCTTTCTTGCGCGTAGCTGCGTGGAGTGACTTGTTCGATGGAGATAGATGCTCTACTACAAATACAGGGGTGCTGGATCCGTCGATTATTATCCGTTCATTAATAGTACTGTGTAAGAAACAGGATTTAACTATTTTGTTTGCGCGAAAATACGGAGCTGATGTAACTTGTAACTGTGACAGCTGGAAGATCTTTATCTTAAAACTAATATCCGAAAAAAAATTTAAGTCATTCGCCCTAATTACAGTTTTCTAATATAATAAATTAAGACCATACGGTTCTAAATTTGAATGCAAAATAAAAGTAAGTTCCTAATGGCACATTAGTAAGATATTAGTAATTGGGATGTCAGTAACCCGGATATCACAACCGTAGAGTTAAAGTGCAACCAGTCTCCTAAAGCCTTAATAATTTTTATATTTATATTATATTATATAAATTATATTTATATACGTTTTAAATTATATTTATATAAATTAAATTTTTTGTGTGTATAACAAAAAACGGTAATTAAATCCAAAAGTCCCATACATTTTGGTAGCAGCCAAGTGGAATAATGGGTAGTTGATGCTAATCATCTGATGAATATCTCAATAATAAAATAACTCGGAATAGATCTCACGCTCAGGTCCTTGAATTATATAGTCTTATTATTATTATATTGTCTTGGACTGAATATACAATGATAACGTATTTGCTAGCAGTGAGCAGCGAATACTTGATTGCTTGGGTAGCAATAACCCGAGCTGCTTCGGAATACACAGGCTTCTCAGGTTGAGTAAGCTGTGGAGAAAAATAAAATTATTTGAGTATGTTCAGTCGAAATTCCTAAGAATAGCATACAAATAAAAAATAAAAAATTACAAACAAATTAACAAAACATGTACTTCAAAATAGAATATCGCAAGGTTTAACGGACGCAAATTATTAATCTGTTCTAGATAAATATTTTATAGTTATAGCGCTGGCATAGATTTTACAGATATAACATACTAGTATGTATAGATAACGTTGTCGGATGTACGGTGTACCATTTAACGTTCAAGTTACTATAAAATCTGCCAGGTGGCAGTACTAATGTCTGAAGTCGTAGATAATGAAGTACGAACGTTATTAATGTAATAAATTTATAATATTCCTGAGTATTTACTTTTACCCACAATGTATTAATTGGTGAGAGGTGAGGCTCTTATACTAGTGCCTTGCGTTTTCGATTACGCGATGTGGAGGCCACAGTGTCATATGTTGTAGCAAATGGCAAACTTTTAGGCATAATAGTTGGCTCTCCGGGGTAAAGACGTCGCTATACTCAGTGAAGTTGTACCCCCCAGTCATTAGATGTGTTACCTCTTCATTCTATTGATAAATAATTGGTAAGGATCTATAAATAATAATAATATTTAATATCTGTAGTCAAGAATTCAAAAAATAAATAAAATCCATTATTAGATCGGCAAATCTAATAAGACTATAAGATAACAGATATCAAGTAGGCATGCTTATTTGATCTGAATATTCTGTCATAATAGTTCAATCTAGAACAGGTTAGAATGATTTCAGTATAGGACTGTATAATTATAATTCTTAATAATCTCTATAACAGCAAAGTCTTCAATATCTAGTAAGCTTTGTTATATTAGATATAATTGAGATAAAAAGAGTAATAAAAAAAAATATTATGAATGTTTCAGCAAGTCTATCAGCAATGGATAAGTACACGTATTTACATACACACACCGGGATATTTAGCGGAACATAAAATAAAGGTTTGATATCAGTATCATATAAGGTTGCTGGCTGGTTTATACGTCATTTAATTTAAAAAGAAATATTTTCAAATTAAGAAAACAACTGAACATCACATTTTATGCAATTGTTTTAATTTTATTCAAATACACCTTATCTGGAGCGAACTTCGAGTATTTCTTCCTTCTGAGTTTGATTTCAAATTTCATTGAAATACTGTTTTTTGTTAGTTTTTTTAATCGCGTATCTTTTTGAAGTTGAGGACTGAATTATGCCTGACTTAGCCCCAACGGAGATTGCCAGGGCACTCGAAATGCGAAGAAATGGTCAAACCTACAGAGTGATATCCAGAGATCTTCGTCGACCAGTTTCAACGATCCATCGCAGTATCCAACGGTTCAGGGGGACCGGTACTTATGTGAGAAGAGCAGGACAAGGCAGAAAAAGACGCACTTCGAGTAGGGATGATCGTTTCATTTGGCTTCGTAAACGTAGGAACCCCCGTTTGACGGTCGTCCAAGCCCGACATGAGTTAAAAGCAGTGCGGGGTGTAACCGTAAGTGAGCGTACGGTACGAAGAAGGTTCGAAGAAGCTGGTTTGGGTTCATTTGTGCCCGCCAAGGCTTCAAGGCTCGAGGTAAATTATCGTTGAAACAGGTTAACTTTTGCTCAGGAACATCGACTTTGGAACGTGGACCAATGGAGTAAGGTATTGTTTAGTGATGAGTGCAGAATTCTCTTAAATCAAATTGACGGCAGGCAAAGAATATACAGACGCAAAGGAGAACGATACATTCAGACAAATTTTGAAACTACAGTTGCATACGGTGGTGGATCAATAATGGTTTGAGCGGGCATTTGTTTGGGAGCTCGCACAGACTTGGTAGTGATTGACAGAGGGATTCTGACTACAGACCGCTATATCGGAGAAGTTTTAGAAGAAAATGTCGTACCGTTTGCCCCATATATCGGTGATGATTTTGTTTTTATGCAGGATAATGCTCGGCCGCATACCGCTTGGGTACTTGGGTACTCAAGCTTATCTTAATGATATGAATATCACTGTTATGGAGTGGCCGGCGAGATCACCGGATATGAACCCAATAGAGCACGTTTGGGACTTGCTGAAAAGAAAAGTTAAGTCCAGAATTCCAGCTCCTGCCAACGTGGGTGAACTGCGAATCGCCGTAGTTGAGGAATGGCGGAGACTATCCCAGGAGACCATCGATAACATCATTCTCAGTATGCCTAGACGGGTAGAAACTTTAATAAGAGCGCGTGGAGGAAATACGCGATATTAATCACCATTTTTCTAATTTAATTAATTGTTATTTTAATATTAATTTTCAATTTTCCCGGTTACATCAAAAGTTCAAAAATGTACCATTTTTCACAAATAGCCTTTACTCGCAAAATCTGTTCTTAATGTGATCTCATTTTAAGTAAAACAAATCAAACTTTAATAACAAAAGAAGTGTAGTAAGTAGATTTTAAAATAAAGCCATATTTTTTTAATTCTGGACCTTTTTTTTGTGTTCCGCTAAGTATGCCGGTGTGTTTATTATGTGATGTGAGACTGGCTTCTGTGCTAGGGTTAACCTGTGTTACAGCCTACAGATCACTATTTACCTGGCCTGCCGGGCTATATTATAACTTACAAGTTAGAACTTATCGATACTACAAAGAGAATAACATTATGTTTTTACATAATTATATTATGTTTAAAATTTCGAATTTAAATTATATACTATGCTAATGTTGTAACTGAATTGTGTTATGAATGTTACTTATTATGATAATAATATTATTAATTAATTAATACATAATTATACTTGGAGACCAAAGATATTAGACAACCCGAATACAAAATCGCCTACAAAAAACTTAGCGAAAACATTCTTTATGAAGCAATCACGAAATGACAAAATGGTCTCACTACTACCTGTATTATATGACGTTATTGAAAATTAGCCTTACTGCTTACTACTTAGTACAGCCTTATTTTGCCAAAAAAAAATGGTAAAGTTAACAGCTAAGGTCACAGTATTTTATGACTTACTATGATTGAAATGTGAATTAACACAGAAGTGTTAATTCTTACTCCGTAAGGTTCAATATTTAAGACAATTTTCGAGCGTTCGTGAATATCTTTGTTGGAATAGCATTATAATACTACTAGATACGTGACTAGCACCTTTACCGTCATTGTAAAGTTACATTCTGGTGACTTAAGATTTATAGTTTAATTAAAGAAAGATTTCAAAACTAAGGATGGGCCATGACCTACATTTGGCAGTAAAATATTTGAGAAGATGACACAATGAAATGTGGACTGAATAAACTGCAGAAAGCAAATACCGAAGTATTAAGATGACAAATATTAAACCTAAGTGGCCCCCTAACCACAAGATTTATATCTACCTAACCATTATATTATGTACACTTTACATACATTTTGTACTCTTGGAATAAGATGATATTTAAAGTGTGTATTGTAGCTGTAAATAAGTATCTTCTCACAGCTGGCAATATTGTTAGTGTATTTTAAGATAATTAAGATTGTTGTTATCTAAATTAAGTATGTATGAGACGGGTAAGTTGTCTCTAATCTTCAACCAATGATATTAAAAAGATTTTAGTGACGGGTTACTGTCTATACTTGTCTATAAATCACAAGAGAGAATAATATTATGAGTAATAATTCAAACGATATATATTCATATTTTCATATTATAATGGTTTATAGTAAATTGCTAATATATTTGTCAACGTTGCAGACATTGGAAACAAGATAGAACCTTGCAAGGTTGTTTCTATGTACTTAATATGTATCTATGACATTGGTATTTACATTATGTTTACATTGTAATTTTTCCATCTTTTTGGGAAATGGTGGCGCCCGACCGAGATTATTTCGCGCGTCCTTCTCGGCGGGTTAGGGTTGAACCGGTGGTAGATTGTTTTTTTTTTTTTAATATATGTTCGTGATTAATAGTAGTCTCGATAAAAATATATTCTTGTTTTTCAATTTTGTAAAAGGTACATGTAGTGTATTGACACTTATAATAACAAATATACACACGCACACTTGTGGAGTGGTACGGTGGAGTGGGTGAACTAGTCGTGTACTAGGTGGGAGCGCAAGCTCTTACTGCCATTCGAACACCGACCACCGACCGAGTGGGTATGTTATACAGCAGTCTAGAAGTGTTTCTGTTACCCATCCCAATCCTACAGTACCTACTACGAGTATCAATTGTAATTTGTAGTTATCATATTAATAGACGATCATAATATTATACAGGATGTTTGGAAGATGGGTGCAAAACTTTAACGCCTTGTTAATATAGAACATTTAGAACCGTATTTGACCATTATTAGCATTCGTAACGTACGATTTTATTATTAACGAATTTTTATAATTTTTGTTGAAAAAACCCAAAATTTCGCAATTAATTGCAAATAATGGCCAATCTGGAAGATAATCCAATTATTTTTTATTGTATTTGAATTAAGTAATGTGTAAACAACCAAATAAGACTTGATGTACATATCTGTATCATGAGATAAATTTGTAACAGGGGTTTGATATATATATATATATATATATATATATATATATATATATATATATATATATATATATATATATATATATATATATATATATATATAAGAGTGAAGTATAATACAGTCGAACGTTTAACTGACTCGTCTTTTTGTAAGTCGGTTAAAAAGTAGTTTTTTATAATGTCGCATGTTTACTGGTCAATATTATCAATAATTATGAATTCCTATCAAAATAAGTGAATTTATAGTCTCAAGTTCTTAAAACTTTTTCCTTTTACTGCATATAATGCACGAATGGTTAAAGAGATAATACGACATAGGCATGGAACCGCGACCGTGCCGTAATCTATTGAGTGATATGTCTGTTAGACGGTTTTTTTTTCATTTACAACACGTTAATCTATTTAGAAATAAATTGCTTTATCAGCAAGGAAATTCTATTTAGATACAATTGGTTTTTTGGAACTTTAGAAAGCAATGTTTTTCCCATGGGCAGTTATAATATGTTGCCTTATCTCGGGTTGGAACAGGAGTTCGGAGTTGTCTTTAAGGATAAAGACAGTATATTTTGGTACCAAATAATAAATTTACATGTAATATAGTATACACAGAAGTTTTGAACAATTGAAACAAAACATAATTTCTTCAATTTTAATGATTTCATTCACTCATTTAAACCCGTCAATATAGCCATAATTTCATCACAAGTAAAAATGTTTACCGCCCAGGGAAGTGGGCACGGGTCAGCTAGTTATAGTGTATAATACGTGTAACAATCATTATTAATTCGTCTAAAGGTACAGGTAACAAGTTGCTAACCGCCTACACACGTGCCCTATTTCTGTGTAATACCTACAACCGCCCTCTGTCGTTTACAGAGTACAGACCAGAGGCGCTACGCTTTGGTTGCTGTTTCAGTGACCTTACATTTGCACTATCAATTTGTTTTTCGAACACTTTTCTTCTGAATATAAAGTTGACCCACAAGTTTTATTTACTATATATTATATATTTAATATATAGTATCTATTACGTACACTCCGTTCAGATACAAATTAACATAAACGTAAATAAAAAGATTGATTAATGTGTAATGTATTTCTATAAAGCACGGTAAATAAGTGGCATTTCATGTTGTACTTTATAGTGCGCTATAGGATATATGTTATCGTTCAGATTAAATTTTTCCTGGACTTACGGATTCCGGATCATAGTTTATGAGTCCCAGTCCTCTTCTAACGACAGCTGAGCTTCTCACCGCGCGCTACGACCTCACAGCTGTGTGGTGTGTACGTGTGTACTGTGTAAAGCGGCATCGTACATTGTCCAGGCCACGATTTATTGTATTTTATTGTTCCCCGAGTTGGTCATAAGCCGCATTGCGTTTGAGATATAAAACGTGTTTTAGTCGCAGCACTCGCAGCAGATGTCCAAGTACCTAAATAGGCTTTTTGGCCGATTTTATTTACTGCATAAATTAATTAAATATACTCTAAAATTTAAGTTCTCAGAACAAAGAGTATACTAAAATTAATGTTTTCACCATTTGATAACAGAATTGCGCAAGTCTCGTGAAAACGCTCCATACAAAAGTCACCGAAACCATGATGTCACGCTTTCGCAAGTTGTATGAAATATATAACATAATAATATTATAATTGATAATATCTCCCTTTGTACGTTTAAGTTCATACTTTCCATAATTAATGTTTTTGTTTAAGATGTAAGTAAACTAACGATGGAAATATTTTTTATTATTAGGAAAATATTTTATAACGTTTTTTGTAATTTTTGGATCAAAGTACTCGAGCGTGTGTGGAGGATTAATTGGGAGTTAATATTTTGATGGTATAAAGTAATGAATATATTTTGCTCGTGAAGCCCACCGGCAGTCGACACCAACGAGGAAATATTTCTAATAATATTATGATAATATTATAGTAAAGCAATGAAATATATATTACAGTACGAACAAGCCCTTATTGCTGTTAATTAATCAACAACTTTTTCCACCTTACTAAATTCAGACTTTCTTAATGTACCAGTGACTAAATTTAGTCCTGACTAAATTTCATCTGTGAAATGAATTTAGGAAGTTAGGATCCTAAATGCATCCTAAATCGAAAGAAGTGTGGCTTCCGACTGACTAATTTCTAATTAGCTCTCTTTTTAGGAATTAGCATCTCTGTCTTCGACGACCTCTGTGGCTCAGTGGTTCAGCGCGTTGGTGCTCAAGCCGGGGGTCGCGGTTTCGAATCCCGCCGAAGGAACAAAAAAAAAGTTTTTCTGTGTTCCTGGGTCATGGATGTGTATTAAATATGTGTATAATATAATAAAAATCTTAAATATATGTATAGTATAAAAGTATTAAATATACTTCCCGTTTTCTGGTACCTGTAACACAAGTTCTTCGGATACTTAGCAAGGGGCTAGATTGACGTGGTGTGAAGCGTCCATAGTTATTTATTTATTTATTTAGTGAGGTGGAAGACGCATATCAATTATTATTTCATATTCCATTATCAAATTCTCGAAATTCTTCAGACTACTGCTGCAGTATACGTCTACTGTGCAGGTGGTAGGGGGTACTGGTAGCTTATTCATTATGTAGTCTTTACACAGCAAAACAGTTGCCACTACCTAGCTATCAGAAACCCCAAAACCATAATATTATGTGGCTCGCGGTTTTGAAGAGATGAGACGAGGAATTCCTTTGCCAGTGAGGAATGTGCTCCCGCTCTACAATAACTAACTTGAGCTTATGGCTCATTCGATAGCAGATAGTGGAATAAGTAGATCAAACCTTGTCTGTTGAGATGTCGAGTATACACTATACTGTTGACTTACGCCAGAAATCAATACCGTATTTTAATCAAAGATCAAATTATATTCTAGATTGTTGCTTATCAGTTGATTTCCTATATATTAAACTAAAACTCAATCCTAGTAGTGATTGTATTAAACGTTAATCTTCCATAGATTACGTCGTAACATTTGATCGGTTGATGATTTGCTTCCCCAGAATAAAATTAAAATTTATATAAAATCGGGTCACGCGTTTAGGAACTACATTTTTTTTAAACGGGCAATTGGCCCACCACACTTACCCACCACTGCAACTCCTGTGTAGCCAGGATCGACAGTGGTAACCAACCGCAAAAACCCTTTGATATGATCTCAGGGGTGCCCGGGGGACATGCTAAATCTGTCTTGGAACCCGCATCGAAATTAATCAGAAGATTGTAGGAGGAGTAGGAAGTATTCCAGTTTCCCTCCCCAAGCAAAGCGGGAGACAGCAAAAATTGTGATGACAAAAAGTCAGAATTAAAGGGGAAGCACCACGGGAATAACATGTTTTTTTTTTTTATGACTACAAGACAGAATGTAATTAAATGTTTTAATTTATAATATGACAGTTGATTACAATGCATTTATAATGACAAAAAAGTGTTGCATTGTTTCCAATAGTACTTATGACAAAAACGTTTGAATGCTCGGAAGTTCTTCGCACAGCCCACGAGATCTTCATAGTACACAACCCTAGAAACACAATGGACGCTGTTCAACATTTCGATTCTTTCGTCATACCAGAGATCACACTCCCAGAGTATGTGATGAGCAGTTTGTTCATAAGGGCTACCTTCGGTCGAACACTCGCATAGCGGAGATGAGACTAATGTAAATCCAAATAGTTTCGCTTTAAAGTTTCCGTGTCCTGTCAAAAATTGAGCGACGTAGTGGTCTATTTCTATCCATTGCTTCGAGAGTCGATCGCGTACCGAAGGGAAGAAATTATATAGGTGACGCCCTTTGATAGTGTTGTCCCACCGTTCCGTTCCGTTAGGAACTACATTGCCATGGACACACACACATACAGCATATCAAACTTAATATATCCCTCTTTTTGTGTTGGAATAGCATCAAAATTGTTGATTAATTTCGGGTGTGGTTTAGTCTGAAGCAATTATAGCTGGGCAATAGATATGTGGGCGGGCGGGTGTATCGTGTTTGTTCGGGGATCGACCAATTATTGGACACAATCGGTCGGGTTATGTTAACGACAAGACAATACACATGTTGTGGTGAGGTTGCTTTTGAATGCAACCGCAGTATTAATTAGTTCCGACAGACACGCCGACAGATCACCGACAGCCGCCGACTGATCGCCTTAGTCTAGACTGACTATCAACACAGGATACACCTAAAACAATGCTATCTCCATTCTAACTTCAGATCCTATTTAATCTAGGTGTCCGATCACATAAGGACGCGACGCGGCGCGCACTTTTTAAAATTGGAGTCGCGTTTCGGTCTGAGCTGACGAACCGAAACATAGAGACAATAGCGTCCTATAATGCAACTTTTGATTGGTTATTATAGGCGTTCGCGTCATTCAATCAACAGCTCTACAGAAGAGATAAACTACTTACAAAAAACCGGACATTAAATGTTTTTAAGTGATATTTAAAGTCTAAATTATTTTAAAACTTAACCCTGTCACGAAAAAACCTCTTGAAAACTCCACCTTAATTTTTAAACTTTGCACGGGCAAGGATTATCGTCTTCCTCGAATTCTTAAGTCTTATTTAAGCTCTGTATTTAATAAGAAGCCTAACTTCATCTCTGTCTAAGGTACATTATGAACACTTTGTACTTTTTACATAATATATGAGCTATGTACTTACGGTGTACTCTGTACATGTATGAGCTGATGTGAACACGATGTACTCTGTACATGTATGAGCAGATGTGAACACGGAGTACTCTGTACATTTATGAGCTTATGTGAACACGCTGTACTCTGTGCATGTATGAGCTTATGTGAACACGGTGTACTCTGTACATGTATGAGCAGATGTGAACACGGTGTACTCTGTACATATATGAGCTGATGTCAACACGGTGTACTCTGTACATGTATGAGCTGATGTGAACACGGTGTGCTCTGTACATGTATGAGCTGATGTGAACACGGTGTACTCTGTACATGTATGAGCTGATGTGAACACGGTGTACTCTGTACATGTATGAGCTGATGTGAACACAGTGTATTCTCCGTTCAGTTTCAATTGAATCTTAACGTAAACAAAGAAACAATAGCGTCCTATAATGCTATCAATGTAAATGTCACTTACCGTGCAATAGAGATCAACAGTAACATATTGATTTGGTCGGTTTCACCTATTGGTTTACGTTCAGATTAAATTGAAGCTGAGTAATCACTGTGGGCAGGTACACACTATGCACTACACAGTAGGTACACATTGTGCGGGGTGTATAGTTTTGGTGTTTATTGTAAATTGGATCAGAAAGAGTATCAATAAAAAGCCTGAGACGACCCATAAACTGACCCTAGGCGACCCGACAACACCCGCCATACATATTAATGACTATACATTGTGTATTGACTGTTGGATACTAGAACTTGCCGCTAAGACCGACCGGCCGGCGCGGCGTGTTATTTTTATTAAAATTTATTTTTTATTTCCCTTCTCAAAGTGGGGTACCCTAAATAATTTGATTTTAGTTTGACTCCTCGCTGTTATCAAAACTTGCTTTATTAAAATATTATATTGCTGTAATTTTAGCAAATGAATCCAATTTGGAAACGGTGCGATAAGTCCTTAGCTATATTTCCGAACACCTTTATGAATAAATTTATGCAATTGTAGTATTTTAGTGTTAAAATTTTGAAATCACATCAAAATTTTCTCAGAAATATCCTGTACCTACTTGCAAAATTCAATATGTGTAAAATTAATGTTCACTGGATTATAACATCAAGTACTTAATTTTCCCTTCCCGGTATTAGCTGAGCCCATCGTTTAAGTTATCGGCGCGGCTCGAGCTGTTAATAAGTTAATACACACCACGCCTATCTAGTCCCGTGCTAAGTTTTACTTGTGTTATGAGTACCAGATAGATCTTTTTTATATTACTACTATACATATACTATTCTAAAACTATAACCTACACTCACACTCACTTACACACATGTTTATCACGTATAGCCGGCGAAATGATGCGCAATTCATCAGGGAGCCTCCCTCTGAACCTTCGGTAGACCACGCCCGTCGGCCAGGATTCCTCCACCTCAAGGGTCGGTAGAAGATGCGTTGGTACTCTCACCATAAAGGAGCTAAAGTTAACCTTGTGGCGAGACTCCAAGCGTACGACCCTTAAGCCCGGATGTAGTCCACAACGTCCTTGGCTTTCGTGGACCAGTGCATGCGGGACACGTACAGCGGCGTTGCGGGTACCTCACACCGCAGACGCTCCTCGGGTCCCTTGGGTCCGGTGCCGCGGTAGTTGCGGACGGCGGGCTTCCTCTTCTTTCTTCTCTCCATCAGTGTAAAGCCCTCCTCATCGCACCTCCTGTTCTCGTCCTTGCCGAGTCGAAGAGATTCAGCCTTGCGGCACTCCTTTACCCCCCTCGTCTTCATCCGCGGGTGCGGCGAGGGGCAAGCAGCGACACTTGCATATTTTTTCGGCTAAGTCAGTGGACTCAGTTTCGACTCGACTGCAAGCGGCGAGCTGACGCGTACGATTTCGCTGACATGCAAAACGACGAGTCAAACTGAACTGCGACGAATGTTTACCGAGTCTATCGGATGCTCGGGTGACCTACATAATAAATTATTACTTTTTAGTTATAATAATTCACTCCGCAACCGAGGCAACCAACCTTCCTCGCATCTCGTCCAGGTCTGCCTTCATGATGTTGAGTTCTTGTTCAGCACGCTAGAGACGTTGACGTTGGCCGTAGATACCGCCGGCAGCTTGTGAAGCTCCTTAGCCACAAATACCGGGACGTCCGCGGGATTCGTCCGCTTGAGCAGGCAGATGATGCAAGCTTCCGTCGCTCCCATCTCTCTTTCCAGAAGTTATCTGCGCGGTCTTACCGAGCGCTTCGTATAGCTTGCCCTTTCAGATCTCCTCGCTGGTGTAGGTTGACTTACAGAGCTGCACAATGCTTTCCTCGTCCATGGCGTTGATGTGTTGTATTAACGCCAGCAGCTCGTTGGCTACGAGCGCCATGATGACGTGCAACGGCTGTGAGCCGTGCGACTCGCGAAATACAAATATAAAAATACAAATACAAAAATACAAATACAAAAATCTTTATTCACAAACTTAAAATACAATATAATAACAGTGTTTGAGACCCCCTTTTAAGTAAAGTTTACCTGTGTTAGGGGAAACTCGCTCTGCCGTAAACAATAAAATTTGGGAAGTATATTAAGTGAGGCTAGTAACTATTATTACAAGGAGAAATATAGAGTTTACTATTATTATTATTATTATTTTTTTGCATTTGACGTAGCAAATATTAATTGTTAATTAATATTTGCTACGTCATGTGTCGTAAAGCGGAGCACGACCGTTCACTAGCTCGCTCACCGCATGACCTTATATGAAATTATTATTATTTTACACTGCCAAAAATAAGATACGCACACAACATGGTAGTCTATGTATACATACGAAACGCGCGCACGGTTAGACCGAGTCCGAGTGATCCCGGGATCGAGCCCGGTGTACCCGGCCTACTTTTTGTGTGTTTAAAAATTTGTAATCTCACAACGATGTCTACAAAAACTTGTTCAGGGTGCTTAACAACAATTGAAAACCACGAATTTCTGCAATGTAAAAACTGCGATCATGTCTATGACCTCGACTGTGCTAATATCTCCAAGATGGCACGTAAGTTAATGACACAAGATATTAAACAAAGTTGGAAATGTCCTGGTTGTCTTATAAAATGCATGAGCCGCGGCGATAACACAGATACACCTATTTAAGAAGACCAACACCAACATCTCAAGCACAAGTTACGATGACAGAGAAGCACATTTGAGTCCAGTAATTAACCTCCAAACAAAGCCGTCAACTAGTTCAAACACGGCTTCGCCTTACGTTACTGAGGAAAAACTACGGAACATTCTTAGACAAGAAATAGCAGTCGCACTTAAGACAATAATTCGCGAGTTTGTTATGAGTGAACTTACCTATATAAAGCAACAAATAACTGGTTTCCACGAATCCCTAAACTTTTATAATGACTATTTTGAAAATCTTAAAAAATATATTGAGGAGAAAATATCCACTATTAAATTACTACAAGTTGAAAACATTAAACCACAGTCTTCAGTTAATGACACGACACAGAGATTGAGCTTAATGCAGCAAACCATGGGCGAGAACAACGTCGAGATTATTCAAACTATAGACTCATTTGCATTCTACCATGTTTCTGAATGTTATTTGAATCATTAGTATGCCCATATTTTACGCATCATGTAGAATCCATTCTTATTGACTTTCAGCATGGCTTTAGGAGAAATCGATCCACTGAGACCAATCTACTATCCTTTACAACTTTTCTCTTACACAAATAGATGCGAAGTTACAAGTAGACGCTGTTTATATAGACTTGACAAGTGCATTTGATAAAGTCCCTAACTCACAATTTCTCCTCAAACTTGAAGCCTTCTATTAGTATTATTAATCTTCTTATCCTAAGCATAAGCTTGATGTACCAGTGACTAGACTTAGTAAAGTAAAGAATTCGTTTAAAGGCCAGTGTATACGCCTATACAATAAGATTCCAGAAAGCGTTCAAAATTTTTCAATCAATAAATTTAAAAAAGTAGTTAAGAACGTTTGTATGCTAAAGCCTATTATAACGTTAATGATTTTATGAATGATATCACACCTTGGGAATGAGGTGACCCCCTGCAAGGCTACTTCTAAATTACATATATTATTGTACTCTTATGTAGTTTTAGTCATAACATTGTTATATATGCCTTTTTTATATTTTAAAAGAACAATTTTCCATCTTTTTGATAAAAGATGGCCCCGCGCGAGTTTCTTACGCCAGTTCTTCTCGCCGGGCGCCGGACGCCGGGCCAGCTAGTAGTTCCCGAACCGGTGGTAGGCATCATGTAGATCGACGTTCAGAAAGTGTATGAAAATACCTATTTTGAATAAAAAAAATTTACTTTGACTTTGACTTCTTTTATTTTTGGTCTTCTATTAGCATGGTTCACCTCATACATTTAAAATAGGATACAAATAGTGTCAGTGAATGGCTTCAAGTCACATGTTTATGTCTCACAATCTGGTGTACCACAGGGTACACACTTAGGTCCAATATTATTTTCCCCATTTATTAACGACATCTCGCTTGTTGTCAAAAACAGAAAAAACAAAAAATATCATTATTCGCAGATGACCTTAAGATATATAAGACTATATTGTCACCCAGCGATGGTATACTTCTGCAGAATGATCTAGACTGTTTAAGTAATTGGTGTTTGATGAATAATATGACCCTAAATCTAAAGAAAAGCTTCCATATTAAAACAAGTAATTTACTTACTTCAACATACTATTTAAATGGAACAAAACTAGAAGAAGTAAATGAAATTAGAAATCTCGGCGTTATTTTGGACACAAAACTTAGTTATAAAACACACATCGACAAAGTAGTGAACAAGTCAGAACAAATGTTGGGTTTCATCAAAAGACACAGTAAAAGTTTTCAGAACCGCACTAAAATCCTATTTAACACATTCGTTCGTAGTCACCATGAATACGCTAGCTCAATCTGGAATCCATCATATGTAGTGCACTCACAACGAATAGAAGGACATCAGCGATCTTTCACAAGATATTTCGCATATAATAGTAGTGGTATTTCCAATAGAAGTCCCTACGACAACCGTCTCGCTTTCTTTAAATTAAGTTCACTTAAATCTCGGCGAACTGTGCATGACCAACTCTTTTTACATAAAATTGTTAACGGACGTACGGGTTGCTCATATATTCTCCAACATTTCTCTTTAACTGTTCCATACAATCTGCCTCGACATCCAATACTAAACATTTTAAAAATTTCACAAGTTTCCAAGACAAATTTAGGATTACACGCACTCATAAAAGGAATGTGTAAATAATACAATATTAGCTGTCTATGCTTCCGTCTTGTCTATGACAGACGGAAGCGGGATAGGGCGCGAGGACGCGCCCGCGCCGTCGGCCTGCAAGGCGGACGGCCATTTATTATTATATCACCAACTACGTTTACAAGTGGCGACCGTGACAGTACACCGAATATTACGTGAATTGGCGTGTATTGAAAATAAGTGTCGTAAGTACATAGACGCGGGCCGGTCTTAAAACAAAGGTATGCATATTTTGCCTTTTCCCAAGTAATTGCCGTACCTATTTCCCATTCCAATCCTATCTGTATTGTTCATTCCGTGGTGCATAACATATAATTTGTGAATTTCAAATACAAAGTCGATGCCTTGTTGTACTGTCGGCGCCATATTTTTCCCAAAGGTATCTAATTTAGTCGCACCTAACATATTATTTTAACATACACATTGGAATTGTAACATTATTCTGTATTGTGTGTTGTTATATCATAAAATTTCCCTTCTTCCAAAGTTATCTTTAACATAATTCGTACTCTTAAATAGAAATTTCAACTTTACGAGGCGGACATCGCCATATTGAAATTATAGGTTATCATTAATATGTGAAATTGTTTACGTATAATTTAATCGCATTATACCCCAATTCTTTAAGCTATTGCTTTATTGTTATTTCATAGCCTTTGTGCCGAATATTCAGCGCCCGGTGGGGTCGCCGATCACAAATCGTTTCGCCGGCCGGCGTGCTCGGCGTTGGGGCGGCGCGGGCGCCCTCGGCCTCCGCTAGCAATAATCGCGACGGGCGAGTGTGCTTCGCGCCGGCACGCAGTGGTGTGAGTCGATTGCGGCTGGATCGAAAACGGTCAGACCTTTCCTTTTATAAAAAGTTTTTCGTGAATTTGCAATGTCTGAAAGTGAATAAAAAACAAGATCTAAAAGTCCTATGATGGCTTTAAGCGTACAACATTCGGACTCTAGTGGTGACCAAGTAAAAATCTTAACTAAGAAACGTGGAATTGTTCGAGCTAGGTTAACTAATTTTAAAAATTACGTACAAGTTTTTAACACCTCAACTACTTATTCAAATTTACAAATAACGGAATTGAGTTTAAGATTGGCTCAAGTTCAGGAATTATTTTCAAACTTCGATATAATACAAACCGAAATAGAGGAGTTTTCAGATAATTTTGAGGAACAAACAATTCAGCGTGAAATTACCGAGAAGGAATTTGTTACTCAAATAGCTTATGCACAGTTAATAATTGACACATTTTCAGCAAACGATAAAAATTCTGAACATGGATCTGAGAATTCGCATCAGTCTAATTGTTGTCATGTGAGTGGTGGAAGTATGCCATTACGGCTACCGACTATTAATCTACCTACCTTTGATGGTAATTATACAAAGTGGTTAGAGTTCCGTGACTCGTTCAAGTCATGTCAAGTTCAAGTCAAGTTCATACATGAGAATGATGCGATTTCACTGATTAACAAATTTCATTATTTAAGGCATTCGTTACAAGGAAGCGCCTCTGTAACTATTAAATCTATAGATTTTTCCGCTAATAATTATGAACTTGCGTGGATTAATTTATGTGAAAGATACAACAATAAAAACATTTTAGTAAATAATCATTTGAAGGCGATTGTAAATTTAAACCCAATTCAGAAGGAATCATTCAGTGCCCTTAGGTATTTAGGTGATCAAGTTTTTAAAAATTTAAGTGCGCTTAATAGTCTTGATATTTCCACGACGGGGTGGGACCCTTTAGTTTTATTCTTAGTCTCAGCCAAATTAGATCCCGTAAGCAGTGTCAAGTGGGAAGACTATAAAGGACATATTTCACAAATGGCCACACTTAAAGATTTTAAAACATTTATTCAAAATAGAGCGAATACATTAGAAAGTAGAAGTACAACCAATAATTATTATGACAATAAAATTAATAACATTAAATCTAATAATAAAAATAAAGGCAATGGCAATTTTAATAAAAACATAAAATCATTTCTCGTTTCGGAGGTTTCCAAAAAAGGTTCTTGTCTTGTTTGTAATAAATTAAACCATTTTGTCCATCAATGTCACAAGTTCAAAACAATGAGTGTAGACGAAAGAATTTCTGTAGTTTCAAAACTTCATTTATGTATCAACTGCTTACGTTTTGGTCACACGGTAGCAGAATGCCCCTTGAAAGGTCGATGCTGCATCTGTCAAGAAAAACATAATACATATTTACATAAAAACAAAAATACAGTTAACAATAGGGTTGTTGAGAACACCACATTAACTTGTATTAATCCAGTAAGTCTACCAGCGACATCACCAGGCCAAGTCATACTGTGTACAGCTCGAGTCAAAATTATTAACAAAGAAACCAATCGCACTTATCTTGCTCGCGCGCTGTTAGACACGGGAAGCCAGGTGTCTTTTATCACTGGTGACCTAAAACGAAAATTAGGAGTAGTTTCAAAAAAAATTGGTAGTTTCAATATTTCTGGTATAAGTAATATTACATGTCCAGTGTCTGAAAGATGTAGTATTTTAGTAAAGTCATGTGTAAGACCTTTCAGTGTAAACATTAATTGTTTAGTTATACCTAAGATAACGGGTACTATTCCAAAAACCAAAGTCGACATTCAAAATTTAAATCTACCCGGTAATCTAGAACTTGCTGACCCTTCATTTCATGAACCCTCCGAAATAGATATTTTGTTAGGTGCAGACATATTCTTTGACATTCTTTGTCCCAATAAAATTAAATTAGGTCCAAATAAACCTATTCTTCAAGAAACTAAATTAGGATGGATAGTAGCTGGCCCTACTGTTCAAGATAATAATAATTCTGTCACATCCATCCTTTTAACAGCTGGCTCTGCTAACCAGCCAAAGGCAAACGGTGATGTTTGTTCTCAGCTATTGCTTCAAGATGCGGATGCCCATTCTTTGATGTCACTTCAAGACGTCAACCTACCCCATGAAGTATCACTTCAAGATACTTCTGGCTCCAATTCTTTGATGTCACTTCAAGACATCAATCTATCCAATGAAGTATCACTTCAAGATACTTCTAGGTCCCATCATTCCCTTGAGGTATCACTTCGGGATGCTTCTAGGTCCCCCAATTTTACACTTTGTCCTGAAGCGTCATGTGAAGATGCTTCTAGGTCCCCCAATGTCCCACTATGTCCTGAAGTGTCATGTGAAGATGCTTCTAGGTCCCCCAATGTCCCACTTTGTCCTGAAGTGTCATGTGAAGATAAGTCTAGATTCCCCTATTTCAAACCAATACAAGATAATTCCGGGTCTAACCCTTCAACATCACTAGGACAAGCTTTGCGTGATATCAGTCCTGACTCTGAGGTGTCACTTCAATATACTTCCGGGTCTTCTTCCATATCACGTAAAGATATAGTTGCTTGTTCTCGGGTATCACTTCAAGATGCCTCGGAGTCATTATTGGTGTTACTTAGAGATGTCAAACCTTATTCCGAAGTATCACTTTTAGATACTTCTGGGTACACTCCTTTAAATTTCTACTCCGAAGTATCGCATCAAGATAATAATTCCGGGTCTTCTTCCATATCACTCAAAGATATGGTTGCTTGTTCCCAGGATCATCTACAAGATACTCTTGAGCCTTTTTCTAATTCCTGTAAAACTTTAAAAAAAAGTTCTTCCTTATCTTCTTTCATATCACTTCAGGACATACATGAGTCTATTAAGAAATTCTGGAAAATTGAGAAATTGCCCTTAGATAACAATACTCATTCTTCAGAAGAACAATTTTGTGAATCTCATTTCATAACGCATACCAAGCGTTTATCTAACGGTCGATTTTCTGTCATGATGCCGCTGACGGAGGATCCGGAGCAGGCTCTTGGTAATTCATTTTCTATTGCAATAAAACGTTTCTTCAACCTTGAAAGAAAATTAAATAAAAACAAACATATCAATAAACAATATTTTGAATTTATAAAAGAATATGGTGAGTTAAGCCATCTTAAAGAAATTAAAAAACCTAAATTTGGTTGTTTTCTTCCTCATCACCCTGTTATAAGAGAACAACGAGAAACTACTCGTCTTCGGGTTGTTTATGATGCTTCTGCTAAGACCACTTCCGGAAAATCATTAAATGATATTCAAGCTGTAGGTCCTGTTCTACAAAGTGACTTGTTTTCCATTCTTCTCCGCTTTAGGAGTCATAAATTTGTTTTAACTGCAGATATTAATAAATTTTATAGGCAGATTGTTTTGGATGAATCTCAACGTAATTTACAATTGATACTCTGGAGAGATCCAGAAGATCAAGTAGAATATCAAAGTCATCCAATTAAAGTTTTACAACTTCAAACGGTAACATATGGCATGGCGTCGGCTCCATTTTTGAGCACAAGATGCCTGGTTCAATTAGCGAATGAATGTTCTGATCCAATCATAGCCAATGTTATCAAGAATGACTTTTATATAGATGACCTAAACACAGGAGCAGAAACTCCTCAAAAATTAAAACACATTCAGTTAAATGTTACCAAGGCTCTTGACTCGGCTTGTTTTCCGTTAAGAAAATTTCGGACTAATTGTCCTCAAATATTGAATGATCAATCAGGATCTTCTACTTGTCTTGATTTTTATGACGAAGCCAATGTTCTAGGTCTGAAATGGTCCCCCAAGTCAGATTTATTATATTTCCCTAGTGTCATTGAAACGACACCCAAAATTACTAAAAGAACAATCATATCTATCACTTGTAAGCTGTTTCATCCCTTAGGGTTAGTTAGTTGTTGTATAATAAAACCAAAAATCTTGCTTCAAAATTTATGGAGTGTAAAATTAGATTGGGATGATCCGGTACCGGAACAGTTCAAAAACCGGTGGTTCACGTTTTTGGAAAATCTTCATCATTTATCTAGAGTGGTAATCCCTCGTTGTGTCATGGGCGGTGATCCTGAAGCCATAGAAATTCATTGTTTTGTAGATGCTTCAAAACAGGCTTATGGTACATGCTTTTTTGTACGCTCAATATATAAAAATGAGATATGCGTGAAATTGCTATGTGCAAAATCACGAGTTGCACCTATCAAAACTCTAACTATCCCACGTTTAGAGCTAACCGCGGCCTTGTTAGGATCTCAATTACTTAAAAAAGTTTTAAAAACAATACCATACAAAATATCTCAGAGCTACTTGTGGACAGATTCAACAGTTGTGTTGGGCTGGCTTAGATCACAAAGTAAAATGTTACAGGTTTTCATACGTAATCGTGTAAGTAAAATTAATGAACTCACCCATGACAGTGTATGGAATCATGTTCCAACGGACTTAAATCCTGCAGATCTGACTTCAAGAGGTGTTGACCCCCAGAATTTACAAGCCTCAGTTTTGTGGTGGGAAGGTCCTTCATTCCTGAAGGAAGGTCATAATGCATGGCCTACTCAACCTCATTTGCCTACAAATTTACCTGAGATTAAGAGCTTGGTTTGTCACAACAATAATGTATACGAGTCATTTATAAATTTTTCTGATCATTCAAACTTTTCAAAGTTAAAACGTAGCTATGCATATGTATTACGTTTTGTTAACAATTGTCAAGTAAATAAATCTAAACTCACTGGTCCATTGCAGGTTGATGAGCTTGAAAATTCCTTGAGACTTTTATTAAAACAAAGCCAATTAGAGACTTTCTTTTCTGATAAACAGCTTCTACAAAACAATAAAACTTTGCATCACAAAAGCAAACTACTACCTCTTAATCCTTTCTTAGATAACGATGATTTATTGAGAGTAGGAGGTAGACTATCTCATTCCGACTCGGAATATTCAAAAAAACATCCTGTCTTACTTGACGCTAAGCATCATTTAACTAAAATTATTTTCCAACACGAACATTTACGTTTGTATCATGCGGGTCCGCAATTGCTACTTTCATCTATTCGTGAACAATATTGGCCCATCGGGGGCAGAGTTTTGGCTCGTTCCATTTATAGAAAATGTGTGGTCTGTTGTCGTTTGCGTGGCCAGACCTTACAACCTAAAATGGGAGATTTACCTGTAGTAAGAACTTGTCCAGATTTTCCTTTTAATCAATGTGGTGTCGATTTTGCCGGGCCCTTTATGATTTCTTCTAAAAAGGGACGTGGTAACCGTATAACCAAGGCATGTTTATGCGTGTTTGTATGCCTTGTAACCAAGGCTATTCATTTAGAAGTCGTTAGCGACCTTAGTACTGATGCCTTCCTTTCATGCCTACGCAGGTTCGTATCGAGACGCGGAAAACCGGCAGTAATATACTGCGACAATGGGAAAAACTTCGTAGGCGCTAATAATGAGTTAGGTAAAGTTATGCGATCCAGTCGACATTCGATTCACACTTATGCAACCAACGAAGGCATAAAGTTTATGTTTTCACCCCCTTATGCCCCTCACTTTGGTGGGATTTGGGAATCAGGCGTTCGTTGCGCCAAATATCATTTAAAACGTATAGCAGGAAATGCTTCTTTAACTTTTGAGGAGTTAACCACTTTGTTTGCACAGATAGAGGCAATCCTCAACTCCCGACCTATATCTGCTTTATCGTCAGATCCTACTGACCTTAATCCTTTAACTCCTGGGCATTTTTTAATTGGCCGCCCGTTGATGTCTGTACCGACACCGCCTACTGCACCCTCGAGACCCAATCGATATCAGCTAATCGAGAGAATCCGTCAACATTTTTGGGACCGATGGAGACGTGATTTCCTTTCGGAGTTGCAAACCCGAACCAAATGGGCAAAGGATCGACCGTCTGTACGAGTAGGAGATCTCGTGCTGCTAAAGGAAGAAAATCTGCCTTTACACTGGAGGATGGGTCGCGTCACCAAACTGTATGAAGGCACAGACAGATTTGCAGAGTTGCTGACGTTCATACCACAAAGGGCACCGTCAAGAGGGCAGTTCAAAAAATGTGCGTCATTCCCGTGTCAGCAGAAGAAGTGTTGGAGCCCAGTCTCCAACGGCCCCCCAGGATGTCTATGCTTCCGTCTTGTCTATGACAGACGGAAGCGGGATAGGGCGTGAGGACGCGCCCGCGCCGTCTGCCTGCAAGGCGGACGGCCATTATTATTATATCACGTTTACAAGGTTAGCAATCTTTTATTTAAGTAAATACGGCAAGTAATTAAATTAAATATCAATAATTGTGCATTTCGGCGTGGACATTAGCTGTTCTGACTTAACCGAAATAGAAATAGAAATAATATTTATTTGTGAAATGCAGGTATATACAATGTTACAGGTGTTAAAACTTAATAATAAATAGTTCCATTACATTCCCACCTTCGACAAGTTATTACAAATATAGTACAAATATTTAATAATGTACAAATGTTACGCTTAATAGATATACACATGTCAAAAGAAATAAAAACAAAACCATTAAAAGTGTATAAAATATTAAACATGTCCAACTATTTCAGGGCCTTGTCATTTAGAAATTCAGTAACCGAGTAATATGACTTTTCATTAAGCAACAATGTCAAACGTTTTTTAAAAGCCTTAAAAAACTGGCAAAGACTTCAAACCATTCGGAGTCTTATTAAATATTCTATGTGCCATACCAAAAAAGCTACGTTTACGTTTATGTAAAAGCTAAGTTTTGCTTGATATTGCACATATTCTATGTTTATTTCTGTACTTTCTTGTAGGGTTTCTTTCAGAAAAGGAAATAAATCGATGCTTATTTAGAAATACATACAGTGCTACTTCATAGATGTATAAACATGGCATGGTTAAGATATTCATTTGTTTGAAGATTGGCTTGCAGCTATCAGTTGACTTAACTCCTTTTATGGCTCTGATACATCTCTTCTGGGTTTTAAATAGCAGTATCTTATTTGTTGAGTTGCCCCAGAAGATAATTCCGTACAGACTCAAGATAGCCTCGATAAGCTGTTATCACAGTTTCTGTGCTGGCTGCTTTAGACAGTCTACTTAAAGCAATAATAAAACTGCTTATTCTACTACACAAATTTTCAGTATGAGGCTTCCACTTGAGTTGGTAGTCAATTAATAATCCTAGAAATTTTGTAATAGCAACAGATTCAATAATTTCTTATTTTTACTTAAGAGTTACTTTCGGCGTTGAAGTATTCTGCCGAAAGTGCATAATTTTAGTTTTTTTCGGATTGAGTATTAAATGATTATTTTCTAACCATATTTTAAGATTAGTCATTGCTCTATAAATTTTATTTTCGTATGTCAATATATTATTACATTTAATTAGTGCTGTACTGTCATCTACAAATAATATTAAAGGGTAGTCAATTGAATTTGGACGGTCATTTATATATATATATATAATGAATAGCAGAGGCCCGAGAATGCTTCCTTGAGGAACACCCGACTCTACGTCTCTACATGCCGATAGGTACTCTTTTTTAGTTTTAGTTTTCATACATATTTTTGAGATAGTAGTATGCTGTTTTCTATTGATAAGATAGTTTCCAGTAGTTTATAAGCCGTCCCTCTAATACCATATGCATAGAGCTTCGACAGTAGTATTTTGTGAGCCACATGATCGAATGCGCTCGTCATATCCATGAGTAGAGCACATATGTTTGGTCGTTTCTTTTCTTTTTCTTTTGCTAAAATATCATACTTTTCAAAAAAACTGTAAATGTTCTCATACAATATCTTTTCGATTATTTTGGAAAATATAGGCAGTTCAGCAATAGGCCTGTAATTTGTTAATTTAGTTTTATCTTCTTTCTTATGAATGGGTTTTATGATAGATATCTTCAAATTGTCTGGAAATGTGTCCTTAGATATTGCTAAGTTAGTTATGTGATTCAATGAAGAAGCAAAGAATTGGGAAAATTGTTTAATAATATTAGTCAGTATACCATCTATTCCAACACTGTTTGTATTTTTCAGAGATTTCATACTTTTAATTATCTTTTCAGGTGTTATTGGTGCAATAAATATAAAGTTCTCAATCTCAGTTAGCACTGAAAACGTGACGTGGCTTGTGCCTTCTTTACATTTTTTTATTTTAATTATTTTCCTTTTCACAATGTTCTGTCGGATATTATTTCTGTTTTTTATTAATTATTTACCACGTTGCCTTTGATTTGTTTGTCGCATTTTTTATAGAGTAACTATTTTGTATTCGTTTCGTCAGATTGATAATTTTTTATATCTTAAAGAAAAATTCTTGAGTGCTGATTTATTTACTTCCGTAGGAGATAATCTATATGCCCATAAAAGTTGTCTTTTCTTTTTGCTACATGTGCGTATTCCTCTAGAAACCCATTTTGGTTTTCTTTTATTCTTTACATTTATCAGTTTATACGAAAAACAGCTTATGAAATAGTGGTACAATGTAAATATCCGACATCGATATCTTTAGCGATAGCTTTAACTGTTTCAGGAGTAAGCTGATAATTTTTTTTTTAACTTTAGTTTATGGAACTTATTTTCTGATAAGTATGACGTTGTTATGTTGTTGTTGATTTTTTTCCAATTTATATTTTTAATTTCGATCTCATTTGTGTGATATGATATAGTATTTTTTAAAATTAGTTAAGTTTTCTGTAATTGTTGTGTCATACGTCGGAATCCTATATTATAAGTGTACCTATATTAAGTAAATGTAAAAATGTATGTACTCCAAGTGTCCTTTTTACTAAAATAAACAAATAAAAGATGCACCTTGGGGTTCAATTTTGAAAAATCCTTCCTTATTGAATTCTTTCATTAAATGAGAAATACGTGTGCGAAATATAAACTTTTTAACATTAAGAATTGGACCTGTGCGTTTATTTAAAACTTTCATCCCCAATTTTACCCTCCTAGGGGCTGAATTTGAGAAAACGTGAAATACGTAACTCTTTATTTTTTTCGTACTCAATTCATACGAAATATCATTTCAAATCAAAATAATTTTTGTTTGCCTAATAATTCTAATTTCAAATTAATTTTATTTTAAAAACATGGAATTCTTTTTCCAAAAGTAGTCATTTGCTTATTGATTAGTGTTACATTTTCATCGCATTTCAATGTTTTTCCTCATCATGGTACGTTAAAAAATCGAGTAATTATGGAATATGAGTACCGTCGTGGCAGCAACGCGGCACAAGCGGCACGCAACATCAACGACGTTTACGGAGCTAACACTACAAACCAACGCACCACCTGTTATTGGTTTGCTCGCTTCCGTTCTGGAAACTTCGACCTGAAAAATGAACCTCGCGGTCATCCGAAGACTTTGGTCGACAATGACAAATTAAAGGCGTTTGGGGAAGCTGATGATACACAATCTACGGCTGAATTAGCAGCAGCTTTCGTTAGCGTCAAACCAATATTGGTCCATTTGCATCAAATTGGTAAGGTAAAAAAGCTTGACAAATGGGTGCCCCATGAACTCAATGATCGCCAGCGCGAAGTACGCGTCGAGACGTGCCTTGCACAGCTCAACAGACACACGAATGAAGGAATTTTGAACCGCATTGTTACCTGCGATAAAAAATGGATTCTGCTTGATATGCTGTTTGATAACCGCAAGCGCTCAGCAAGTTGGTTGGATCCTGGTTCAGCACCTAGACCCCAAGAAAAGTGATGGTCACTGTTTGGTGGTCTAGCGCCGGTGTAATTCATCACAGCTTCTTACTAAACGGGGTGAGCATTACTGCAGATGTGTACTGTAAAGAACTGAACACAATGATGGAGAAGCTGGCACATCTCCAACCAGCATTGGTCAATAACTCGTCTCCGCTGCTCCTGCACGACAACGCGCGACCTCATACTGCACAGCAGACGGTCTTCAAGTTGCAAGAACTGGGGTTGGAAGCTCTCCGTCATCCGCCCTACTCACCAGACCTTGCGCCTACAGACTACTACTTTTTCTAGAATTTGGATAACTTCTTGGCGGGAAAAAAATTCAATAGCCGAGAGGCAGTTGTTACGGGTAATATTAAATAAAAGTGGTATTACCGTGACAAATTTATTTAAAATATGGGTCGTGGGCAGAAGGCCGAACGGTCTGGTTTAGCCTCTTGGTGTCTGTGGGGATTGGAGGGGCTTTAACCACGTGGGAACTTAGCAGAGTCCAGGATTGTAGCGCGTGGCGAGAGCGAGTTGGGGCTCCAACTTCCGGTAGCGTCTCTGTCGTTCCCCGCGGCGTAGATCGTCCAGGGGGCGGTGCTGACTGATTCCAAAACCAGTAGTTCAGTCCGGAATATCTAGCGGCACTCAGAAATCCGGATGTAGGAAAATAGCCAATAGTCCTTATAAAACGGTGACTTGAATCCCGTGTATAGATCCCTGGAATCCATACAAAACGTATGGATATAGGAGTCTCAAAGCCAGCGTGATCTTAACCCCAAACGATCAAAATCACGGGCAGTGTGACTATCACAAAATAAAGGGTAAGCAAAATAAAAGATGATATAGAGGACAATTAAAGTATGGATACAAACATCCTAATATTCTAACAATGCAAGATCGGAAAAATGAAACTATAAATGAGCACGTTATATGGCCAATCAAATTGTTGACAACCAATTTTACAATGTGATAATTTTACATGAAAGTATAATGTGTTTTAATACAAGCGTGATATACCAAATATTCAAAACACAGATATAAAAGAAAACTCACCGTCAAAACGGGATTAAGAAATATAACGACTACATCTTGTCTATAGAAATTTTTATTCTAAAAGGAAAACCTCAATCGAAGAAGTGCCATGTATACCCTTCTCCGTCTTCTTTTTTTTAAACTTTTGACAACTAAAAAACTAAAGCGTACAGAGAAAAAGTCCACAAATCAAAATAAAATATATTATATTAATAATCAATATATTATGTAATACAATCTACTGTATTTTCATTATTCATCAAAATTAAATAATTTTTTTTTAAGATTTAAGACGGAAGTGAAATCGAATATGAATCAAATATTAAAGCAAGGCTAACGCCGTTTTAGTAAGAACGTGCGCCGATAGAGGGCGCTAAAGCCTCTAAATGACAAAATAATTAAATATACAAATCATAGATGACGCGAGTAACGCCGAAATAATTGATTTTATGGAGAGGAAATGTAACTACGTTACACAGTACAAAATGCCTTGTACTAAATAAACTGCCAATGCGTTGGCAAAGACGCGTTGATTGCATGGGTGATTATTTCGATTAATACAAATAAAAAATACATGAAAAAAATTCATTTCATTTTTTTCAAACAAAACGGCAATTTCATAGGTAAAGGCCTAATATGTCCAAGAAATAAAAAAAATCATACAAACTTTTACCGCCTTGGGGGTTGTATTTAAAAAAAAACCTTAGTGGATGCGTATTGCCTACATCATATGAGAAATATTACGATAGTCATATTACCCTCGCCTGCCAATGACCCATCAGCTGTCTCACCGGGCCGGCCGCCTCGCCGTACTCCTGCCTCAGTCACGCGTTCAGCGATGTTTAATGTATGCAGATTGCAGTGACTTACAACCGTATACACATAAAAGGATGTTTGGATTTCATTATTTCAAATAATTTTGACGGAACCTACTTTAGGAATCCCTGATCTACACCGCCTGCAGTGTGGTTGGTAAATCACGTACGAAATGTTGCTTGACAAATAACGAACCCTGTGTAAAGTGCAACTAAATTCTTAATGTCCAACGGCAATCATCGCTTTTCTATGGAAATTACAGACGGTGTATAAAAACGACAATAACCGAATACTGTAACGTGGTTGAACTGTAGGTAACAATGAAACTAAGCAGGTGTATAAAAGGGTGCCCGAAGTAGCATTAGTAAATTATTATTAATGATAATAAGTTACGTACGTAATTACACCGATCATAATAAGTAAAACTATGGCTAATAGCTATTTACTTACGTGAAAGAAGTATTGAGTACTGAATGACTGCTAGTAGGTAGTAGGTACTAAGTCTACTCCGATGGTTTCCGTGAACTTAGTACTAGTACTAAGTTCACGGAATCCATCGACCATCAGGTGACTGCGGCAAGGTGTCGCGTTAGAAGTTAATACTTAAAGTTGTTAGAAAGTATTTTTGTTGCATTTTGAAATTCGTTGCTAGCACCATCAGTCATTACACGTATCACTTAAAAACTAACAACAAAAGACTACGTTTTTAAACGGTTTTATTTAGCTTGGCCAGTTTATTTATTTATTTGTTTGGGTCAAATTTAGTAATTGGAATTTTACCCCCTTTCTGACACCAGATCGATCTGATATTTGGTACCCACTCTTAATCTTCATGACAATACAATAATAGTTTTTTTTATGACTGTAAATCCAAAATGGCCGCCGATACAAAATGGCGGATTACATATTACTTCACAACAACCTCTATATGGGTATTAAATGGAAGGGCTTTATTTATAGAATAGAGCTCACTATAAAAAAATAAAATTCAAGATGGCCGCCGCCACAAAATGGCGGATTACATATTTTCCACAACTACCTCAATATAGGTTTGTAATGAAAGGGCTTGATTAGTAGAATAGAGTTCATTCTGAAACAACAAAACTAAAAACTTGAAAATAAATTAAATAAAAAAATATTTTTATGTTAAACGGTTTTATTACAATAAAAATAATGTAGGTAATGTACTACAAGCTAAAAAATAATTCGGTAAGTCCTAGCTACCAGATCGCACCAATCTTCTCATCAATCTGGGGTATTGATCAGACTATTAATAAAATCGTTTTGTTGGTTACACCGTGCGTAATTATTTAAACTTAAGCAGTTGGCTTTCAATGGTTTTGGAAAAGTATATTGAATTTATTGCGAGCTTTTGTTTATTAGTCCTCCCTTGAGCCGTGACCACGTTTGCTGTAAAATAGCCGAAATGTCGAGATGACAAGTTTTTACTGCGAAAAAAATCAGTAACTATTTCTCAATGTCCATCTTACTCCTAAACGAAGTTTTCCGAAAGCCATTAATAATGCAGTTGTACTGCAAACATAATCTTTGTGTAAACATTACATTCATTATTAAAGGAGAATCATCTTGTACAATATCAGTAGGTACGTTAAATGTCGTTAGCTAATTATTGCGTTGTAGACCGTACCTAGGATGCGGCGGTGGCGGCGCGGTGCGCGGCCCGGAGCGGATTGTAGCTACTACTACTGACTGACTGCCGCTGACTACCTAGGCTAAGTGATGTGACCTATGAAAATTTAAACATTTACTTGTACGAGTAAGTACGTATAACGTTGTCGATATTTAAATTAGTTAATTGTTAGATATGTTTTTTTCCTTTGTGTTACAAACACAAAATAAACAAGTTACTGTTCTTATATCAAAGCAGTTGAGTTTATATGATTTATGACCGGCAAACGAGCTAACAGATCGCCTGATCCGGCTGCCGGTACCTGGCACATATGCGTTGCTGATCGTTTACGCGCCTTGAGCCTCCAGTAGTTTTATAACTTCATACAAATCTATGCGTATGCAAAATTAAAAGTGATTTATCGATATGAAAAACTATCGATTCAAATGTATTGGGATTCGGGACACATGACTATGTTTTTTACATAAAATCATTTTTTCAGTTTTGGCTAGCTAACTGGGCTGTAAACCCGCTTTCGCGGTTTCGAGTGATATCCATGTACCGTGTTAGTTTTTTAATTATCTACTTATCTTCGTTTTAATTTTCGTTTGTTTATTTTGACTTTTGTTTATTTTATAACCGTTTTAATTATAATTAGCATTGACTGTTTTTTTTGTTTTGACTTCTTTTTCGTGTTCGTGACTTATGATTTTTTATCCTAAAATACCTTCGCCATACGCGTATACCACGCGTGAATATGGTATGATGATAATGTGCTTAGGAGAAGCATTTGGGAATGTCGTAGAGGCATTGAGGATTTACCGAAGGCGATATTCTCATGCCCGCCATGTTTCAGATTCCCGTACCATTACACAGGCATGCGAGTCTTAGAAAATAGGCGAGCCTTCAGCGTATGGCGGTGGGCGGCACCTGGACGTAATATTTACGTTTTACGAGGAGCAGATTATAGACGGTGCGCCGGGATACTCGTCTTGGAGCCCGCAGTGCGGCTAAAATGCTTAGACGTCGGCACGGTAGGCCAGTTGCTACTTGCTGTTCGATTTAACTGTGTATGTACCTCATCTCTTTTTATTTTCATTTATTTTTCTTAATCAGAACTAAAAAATTAAAGTAATTAAAAGTTAACTCAACAAAAGTTAGTAAATAGGTACTTGAATGTTATTAGAACTTTAAATAAGTTTGTTAATAATCTATGCAATTTTCGTTGTTTATTTACAGTACCGTATGGTATACATACGGTACAGCTGCTAGAAAACGATCAGCAAATTTTCTCTATTCGCATATTCGCACCTGTGCGGGTGCGAGAGACGTGTGTGCGCGGCCTCTCCCCGCGCCTCGCCCATGTCGTTATGTGCGTTGTACAATGCGTATTGAAAATTTTTACTTTTACAAAAACAATCGATTTAAAGAAAATGACTAGTACCAATGGATCTATCTCATGGCCTAATATAAGCCCACGAAGTTATCGGGACTGGTCTGAATACATCCTGTATTGATATATTTACACACTAGGGGATAGCTCCGTGGCCTAGTGGGTAGACCGTTTGATTCGCACTCGAGAGAGTGCAGGTTCGATTTCCAGGTTGTGGTGTGCACCAATGAGACTTTTTCATATATCAAGTACATTATTAAGTATATTATACGGACGCTCTAACGGTGAAGGAAAACGTCGTGAGGAAACCCGCACATGGTTGGCCCCAGACGTATTGGCCAGTCATTCCTCTGGACTAGGCTGACTATGTTGTGAGAATACCGTATGTGACAATACAGAATAAGAACGTATGTTGGGCAATCATACGACATTTAAAAACCAACTGTCTCAGGCACTACAGTATTTCAAGAGTGGTTACTTCGCTCGGAGTACTGTATAAATCATCAAATAACGGATGAAAAGGCCTAAGACACACTAGGCAAGTGTCTTGGCAAGCAAATAAATCCTTTTGTTTTCCTGTGGACCGACGGGTAATTTCCCAACCCTGTGGCTCGCCTAGCGGGCCTCGGGCGTCATAACACTTTAACATAATATATATTTTATTAATATTTTTAAGAAAAAAATATAACTACATAGTCCAGTCATTATAGTAAGTTCACCTCGGGATTCGAGATACCCAGCTGTAAGTCTGTACCTAAATGCTTGTATATTGACACCCTAAAAGTTGTCTCAAAACCTACATATGGTAGGGTGTACGCAACTATTAAATTTCAAGGTCAAAGGTCACAAAAATCGGTTTTTGCGCTTTTTTTGTAAATATCTCATTTCCTATGGGTTTTCTTGCTATTTGTATTTATTATCAATATTGTAGAATACAAAATTCTCTACAAATTATGTTTAAATTTTTTTTTATAAAAAACCCATAGGAAATGAGATATTTACAAAAAAAGCGCAAAAAACCGATTTTTGTGACCTTTGACCTTGAAATTTAATAGTTGCGTACACCCTAGCATATGTAGGTTTTGAGACAACTTTTAGGGTGTCAATATACAAGTATTTAGGTACAGACTTACAGCTGGGTATCTCGAATCCCGAGATTCTTACCTAATTTAAGCTTAAATGACTGGACTATTCAGTAGTGTGACGTAAAAAGGAAATGTCATATTTTCGAGTGTAATATTATGTCATGTTTCTATGTTTATGGGTGACGTCTGACGACGCGAGTAGCGATATTCGTTTTATATTTTTGTAAAACATTTCTTTTTTTTTCATGCGTCATGACTTCTAAAGGTATTCATTCTATCATAACCATATAATCAAAAATTATATTAAATAATCATTATCACATCATTAATGTAGCTTAACGTTAACTCTGCCGCGGCCGTCTCATCCTCGCATAAGACTGTGTTAATGTGGGCGCGTTCATTTTATTTATGTTCCAAATTCACATAAATTACGTTTATGAATTCCTGCTGATTGTAAAAAATAACATTCCGTGAGGTATGATTCTGAAATAATATATTATGAGTTCCGTTGATTTCTATATACGACCTCTATGGCTCAGTGGTTGAGCGTGTTGGTGCTCAAGCCGGGGGTCGCGGGTTCGAATCCCGCCGAAGGAACAAAAAGTTTTCTGTGTTCCTGGGTCATGGATGTGTATTAAATATGTGTATAATATAATAAAAATCTTAAATATATGTATAGTATAAGAAATATTAAATATATTTTCGTTGTACTGGTACCCGTAACACAAGTTCTTCGAGAACTTACCACGGGACCAGATTGACGTGGTGTGAAGCGTGCATAGATATTATTATATTATTATTATATATATTATGAGTTCGAATGTACTGGCGTAGGCGAAGTCGCGCTGCGGCACTAGCTCGAGGAGCGGGTTGTCACGTGGTGTCACTGTGACGTACTCGTCGCACGCGCCGTGTCACGTTCGATCCTTCATTATTACGGAACCCTAAAAAGTAATTCTATACCCGTCGTAATTTGGGATTGTTCCACATTACGACGGGGTGTAAAAATGAACATTACATTGGCAACCATTCCATTGCTGTCGATTCTAGCTCAAGTTTTGAGCAAATCCTTTTTAAGCTTTACTATTCTGTTAAATTATATTCAAAGTATTGTTTTTAGAAATAAAGCATTTGTGAATGAATGTAATTAATTTCTATTACAAAATTATTATTTACTAGATGTTTCACGCGACATCGTGCGCGCTAAAGGAAATTTCAAGGAAATCGTACATTTTACCACAGTAAAGGTAGGCATTCTCCATGGTCTACAGTCTACTCTATATCTGTACTAAATTTCATCAAAATCGGTCCAGTAGTTTCGGAGCCTGTTCAATGCAAACAAACAAATATTTGTTCTTTATTATTAATATTGATTACATATCCGATATATTATATTTATTATTATAGATTCGCTGATCGAAATACGTAGCTGTTAAAACCACTTTTCTTGCCATCAATATTTAACGTACTTCTTATCACTATGTTACATATGTACCCCCTATGTAATACGGACTTAGCACCGAATTGCCGAATACCATTATATGGGAATCATCATCATCGGTCAGTTGCAGTCGAACATGCTCTTGGACTATAATTAACATATAACGTATAATAATTGAAGCCGCCCCTTGGACTATTAAGAAAATACATGTCGTGCAGTTTCTTGATATATTACGAAAGAAATCGTCATATACTCCAATGCTGACGCCGCGCCGCATCATTGTGGAGGTCCCAGCTCCGTGGGACCGTGAATTTGTAGTTAAGTTAGACACTTCAGATCTTACATCGGTCAAAGTAGGTAGTCTTAATTTAGTTATAATTCTTGAGTTTAGATCCATCATAGATCTGATTCATTTTAGTTAAGTTTAAATGTAAAATAGTTTGTAATTTTCAACTAAATTTTTTATATAAAATTGTTTTTTTTTGGAACTCCCGATAGAGAACACTATAAGAACTATGTATATTCTATTAGGAGGTAACAAACTATGGGACGCAGTCTTCAATCTAGTGCGAGTTGATTTGATAAAATATACCGTACCGTAATAATAATATAGTGTTATCAATTAGCTAAATGCCTATCACTGTTGACTGTTGACTGTTGACTGTTGACTGTTGTGTGTTGTCTTGTTGTTGACAAACGAGCGTCGTATTTGAAGCGCGAGCCGTTCTGTTTGGCTTTGATAGTTCGAACTAATGATATGATATTGGTTCATCAGTTCATACTGTATAGTCTATAGTCAATAGTTAATACCTATAGACTTCTCCTTTTACTAGAGACTAGAGGTGATATCTCACTATACCAAAATAGAAGAGGTCGAGTGCAGAGATATTGGTGCTTTACTTATACAGCATAATCTGCCAACGTATCGGTAATATAAATCTGTAATCGTATCGTCCTCCGCGGCACTTGTGCTCGATAATTTCATTGTTGTACCCAGACGGAGTGAGAGGGTGAAGCGGGCTGAAAGGGGGTGAAGCGGGGTTAGAGTTCAAGGCGTTCCTTCAATTGATCGTCCTTTGTCACTTGTCACTCATCTTCACACGAGTGAGGCTAAGAACTCACGGAGCTAATTTCACCCGCGCCCGCCGCTATCGTGGAACTGAGGTTTTATTTCAAAACTCACGATTTATTATTTTTATTATTTGCCGGTTATTGCCGCGATTACACACCGGTTATCGCAAGACGGGCGACTGCAGAACGGGCAAATCTAAACATAAGAATTTCGCCCGCCAACCGATAACGGAGCGCGCGGGCGCAAATCGCCGAGGCTGCGGGTGATCGCGGCCGCGCGATTCTCCTAGTCGCCCGCTAGTGCAGCGACACCCGCGAACAATCGCGCAAGCCGCGGGCGTAATTTGCGTCGTGAGTTGTGTTAATTTTTTACATGTACAGCTGCATCCTACAGAAGCTGCGGGCCCGCAACCGCGGCGGGTGCGGGTGAAAACCGCTCCGTGAGTTCTTGGCCTTACGCGGCGTCCGCGATCTGCGCCGATACAGAGCGGCTGATCGACGTCCGCGGATTCCAATTTTACGGCTCGTCGGCAAAGCTCTTCTATTGCAATACTGTCGGACCGGAGAGGCGAGTAATATTATATAGTTTACTCGCGCTAAGTTTGAAGTGAATGTCAAAATTGACCGTACCGATTGGCTTACGTCAATTGGTGAATATTAAACCGGTTCATTGTGCTGATGATTCACTTCATTCTTCAAACATAAAGCGAATAGTTATACTATGAATAAGCATTACTCGTACGTCGATCACCCACTTAATACCAAAGCATAATATAATATATTATAATGTCTATGGACGCTCGGATATCAGTCGGCTAGTACTATAACACAATATTACACCCAATTTTATCGACGGACGGACGGAAAAAAGTGGGCAGTTACGTCTAAATCTCCACATAAAAGACCCTGCCAATTTAAGATATTCCAGTAGTCTGTATCGCGGCCTAAAATGAAGTTCTCACTGAAGCACTCATTACAATACAATGACGCTGACGTCAATTACTATACATTATACATTATACATTATACAAGTATACAAGTCACTGTTAAAAATAGTTATAAAACAGTTGTCTATCATCATTCGTATTTATTTTTTAATTATATTTAAACTAGCTGTTTCTCGCGGCTCCGCCCGCGTAAATATACTATCGAGTATCCCGCGGGAACACTGTACTTTTCCGGGATAAAAAGTAGCTTATGTTTTAATCCAGAGCTCAAGCTACTACCATACCAAATTTCATCAAAATCCGTTAAATAGTTTTCGCGTGAAAGCGTAACAAACAAACTTACATTCACATTTATAATATTAGGAGGGATAGACATTTACGAAACGAAGAAATGTTACAACAAAGTTTTGGCGTGATAACGCCCTAAATCCTAATACTAATATTCTTTTTACAAAGCCTTGGTACTTGGTAGCGGTGGTAGTGGTGGTAGTGGTGGCGCCAGGACAAGATAATGAAAGGAGCCCGAGCTGGAATACAGCTTAAGGTTTATATGCAGAAGAAGACCTGCAGAAGATTCACTTCAACCATGCTGTATACGAGTATTAACTCTGAACAGATGTGTCACACAGCAACACGATACCATGTCATGACGTGGGCAGGTCAATGACATCGATATTCTTGTAATTGTACGTGTATAAGTGTAAGTGATATTAATCATTGTCATCACCATCGCAATAGAATGAAGGGTGTTATTGCAGTTGAAGATTATGTGCGCTGACGTACCGCCAAAATACCAGATAGTAATCGTGTCATAACTTATAATTTTATCTATAACTTTTGTTGCCTAAATTTCTAATAATTCTCATATCAAATTGATACTTTCAATATTCCATAGGCTTCCTCCAGCAATCTATTACACAATAGTGTTTCGCAATATATTTCCCCTGTTCCCCGTCGACGCGGGGCCGTCCGCGTCACCATAGTTTCCAGTATTAAGTAGTCCGCGTATACACGAAGCGCCGCGACCGGGTCACTGATGGATGGATTTGAGGTGTTTCCTCAATTGCCTACTCTTGTACTATCCAACTTCCATAATTATTATAAATGAAATTTGTTACCATATTACAAGAAAATTAATATACAGAGTTGACAGGTGTCAAAAATACAATAAACATCGGCTCGACGCTAATTTTATATTTTAAAATAAAATAATTCTTAAATGCTATTAAAAAGTTCAGCAAGAGATGCAATATAAGCTTAAAAGTATTCACAAGTGTTTGCAACAAAAAATCTGCGATCGTGGTGGAAGATTGTGAGTACAAATTAAATATCGCACATCATCCCAGCGATTAAACCAGTAATTCCCAAAGTGGTCCAGGTGGACCCCCAGGGGACCACGGGAGACTCGTCGGTCTACGTTGGACGTGACAATGCCGTGAAAACAAAATGGGGGTCTACAATCGTAAGCAGGGGTGCATGGAAATTAATTTGGTTTCGATAGTGAAGAACTATAATGTTGGCTTGTTATTTTAAATAATATGATACGTAAATTAAACCTTCTCAATAAGACAATTTATAAATAGATTGAGAAAAAAATGGATAGTTCCGAACTGGGAGTCGAACCCAGACCATGTCGGTATCGCGCCGAGTGCTCTACTAGTTGAGCTATCCGGCCCTATGCCACTTCCTTTTTCAATTTCATTTATAACTTATTCAATTTGTGATTAATGCAGTTAACAAAATTAGAAGCAATGCATTGAATACGCGCTTATTTGCACAATTGTGGGATGAAAACAATGAAAACTTCCAATGATTGCTGTTACATACCGAAGTACGCTGGTTGTCGAAAGGTGCATGTTTATCAAGATTTTATTAACTTTTTGACTCAGTTTTAGAATTTTGGAAAGTAAAGATCCTGATTTAAAAAAAATCTAATCAATTTCGAAGCAGACATCGCGTACTTGACAGATTTGTTCAAAAAAATTTAATGACCTGAACTCACAATTACAAGAGGACAGCCTTAATTTAATAAAAACAAAGAGTGTAATTTCAGCTTTGTTGGCAACACCAAGAAGTAGCTATTGCGTATGACTTCCGGTGGTGAATTGGCGCGCATTTGCTGCCACCTGAGGGCGCCACTGCACTGTATACGTGCACTGTAAAACGGACGTGCTTGGCGGCAAGGGGGCTGGTTTTTGGGTTGACTCTCGACAAGGGAGCATCGTTCGCGATTAATAGCTAATTAATATAATAGTAGCTAAATCTATAAGTGATAATTGCTAAATAAGTATTTTAAATTAGTTCCTTTAGAGTTATAATAAATTTGTTGTATTCCATAATTTGAATAAATATTTGTAAAGTGTGTCTTTGAGTTTATTAAGTATCCGTCGTTTACATCAGAAGTGTTTATCCACGTGTCATGGGGAAGCATAAGAAGAAAAGTCGCAAACGTGCTCGATCATCTAGTAGTTCTGTCAGTGCTCGAACCCTGTCACGTCGCCCGCCAAAACGCAAGCAGAGGACAAAGAGAGATCGGTCAAGTAAGCCTACACGTTCATATGGAACTGATACGGTGAGTCACAATAATTCATTTACTTTCAATAATATTATACCGAAATTTGACCCTTTGAAAGACAACATTAATGCATGGCTAAAAATCATCCAATCTCACGCAAATACGTTCTCCTGGTCGGACGAAGTAACCCGTTATCAAGCGTTAAATAAGCTTAAAGGTTCAGCTAAATTGTGGTACGATTCATTATTACGCACTGATCATTAATGGCCTTCGTGGAAATGGGTAGATTGGCATACTAAGTTATCTGTTAGTTTTCAAATTCAAAGAAACATGTTTGAACTTTTAAAAGAAATAATAGAACGAAACCCCGTGGAAAATCAATCATTATATGAATTTTATTTTGACCAAAAATGTAGAATTGATGGATTAAGTTTGAATTTTTCGGATCAGGATGTCATTTCAATTATTCTTGGAAATATTAGTGATGGAAATATAGAAGCTAATTTGTTTAACTCATGTGATCAGTTCGCCACTTACTTGCATAGTCGTACGTACAAAACTAAGAAACAAATTAATATTTCACATTCGAAAACAAATCATATTCAATCGAATACGGGTAATGCTAGTGTAATTACGTCTAATAATCGAGTAGTGTCATCGAGTTCGTCCGGTATTAATGAAATCGGTTCACAAACACGAAAAACAATAAAGTGTTATTTGTGTGGTGGCAATCATAAACGTATGCAATGTGACATAGTGTTAATTTTGCGAAATCAGGGGTCACACTGAATCGGCTTGTAACCGTAAGAAAAACAAGATTAAAGTTGAACAAAAGTTTGATAAACCTGAAGTTATGTTTGTGTCGTCATAAATATCGCGAGATAAATTTATAAAGAAGGTAGTTTTAAATAATGTTGTGGTTTATGATGCGTTCATCGATATGGGAAGTAGCTGTTCGATTATATCACAGTTGCTAGTGACGAAACATGGTTTGCAACCATCTATATTACCTTCTTCAGTAACGTTACATGGATTTAAAAAGCATTCCGCAAAAACTGTCATTACTGTGTTAAAAGTGAATTTAAAATTCGATTCTGTGGAGGTGAGTGATGTAGACTTTTACGTGATGGATGATTTAGATGGATGCGATATTTTGATTGGACGAAATGTAACGGAACGGCCTAATTTGATGTATAATCGAATAGGCGAAATTTTAAAGTTTAATTATGCGAAAGCTTCGAAGGAATTTCGTAACAGTATTGGTGAAGAATATGTTATTAACACTGATTGTAATTACGATGAATTATTGACATTGTTTCAGAAATATAGCGATTGTGTAGCGAGGAGTGTCAAAGAGTTATGTAAAGTTAAGAATCATGAAATGGTGATAAATCTAACAGATTCGCGGCCAATTTACTGTAGACCTTTTAGATCATCTTTGGCAGATAGAAAAATTATTCGCGAAATGGTCGATGAGTTATTAGCTATATAGATATAGTACGTCATAGTGACTCTCCATATGCAAGTCCTGCGCTTTTAGTTAGCAAAAAAATGGCGATAAAAGACTTTACATCGATTATCGTGCTTTGATCAAAATAACAGTTAAAAATAAATATCCTATGCCGCGAATCGAGGATTTAGTGGATAGGTTACAAGGTAATGAGTGCTTTACTAGTCTCGATTTAAAAAGTGGATATTATCAAATACTCATGAGTAATTCATCTATACCAAAAACGGTTTTTATAACGGAAGACGGGCATTACGAATTTTTAAGGCTACCGTTTCGGTTAGTTAACGGTCCATCATGCTTTCAGGGAATAAGGTGTTAGGAAATTCAAGGTTTGACAACGTGATAGTATATTTGGATGATGTATATTTAGTTACTAAATCTATTGAGAAGAACCTTAAATTACTCGAGCAGGTTCTGGACATTTTTCGCATAAATGGACTAACGCTATAAAATAAAGCCGAACGTAGTAATGCCAAATGACGCTAAATTAGAAGCTGTGAAATGTTTTCCGACACCCAAAAATATTCATCAACTTCGTCAAAGTTTTGGGATTGATAAGCTATTTCCGGAAATTCATAAAGAACTGTGCGATGATATCGGCGCCATTGACTAAGCTATTAAAAAAATATTTTGTTTGGGTGTGGAAAGACAATCATGAAAAAGCATTTTTGATTCTAAAAGAAAAATTAGTTTCCTGTAACGTGTTATCCATGTTTGATCCTTTGAAAGAAAAAGTTCTTTACACGGATGCTAGTCGAGAAGGTGTAGCAGGCATTCTTATGCAAGTAACCGATGAAGGCGAAAAACCTATTCATTATTATAGCAGACAAACTACAGTCTACAGAGGATGAAAAACGTTTTCATTCCTTTGAACTTTAATTACTTGCAATTATTTCGTCATTACAAAAATTTAGACTTTACTTATTAGACTCTCCGTTGAAAATTATAACTGACTGTAATGCTGTTAAGTATGCGCTGACAAAAAAAGAAATAATTCCCCGAATCGCGCGATGGGTATTGTTAACACAGGAATTTGCTTTCGAAATACATCACAGAGAGGGTTCGCGTATGTAGCACGTGGATGCATTAAGTCGAAACCCTGTGCCATCCGGGGAAAAATACGAATCGGAAGTAGTTTTATCAATCACAGAAGGCGATTGGTTATTGTCAGTGCAGTTACAGGACCCAGATTTAGTAAAAATTAAAGAAGTATTAGAGTCAGGACAAGCCGATGATAATAAGGATATTTTTAATAAATACGAAATGCTTGGTAATAAAGTTTATAGGAGAACAACCCGAGGTCGCCGCTGTGTTGTTCCAAAAAAATGTATCTGGCAAATTATAAAAAGTAACCACAACGACATAGGACATTTTGCGTTAGATAAAACGGTGGAACGTATTGAGAATTTATATACGGTAAAGAAATATATTAAAAACTGTATAAATTACGCCTATTATAAAATGAAAGGTGGTCCTAAAGAAGGCGAGTTGTTTCCATTACCGAAGCATGCCCAGCCGTTTCATACAATTCACGTCGACCATTTGGGCCCATTTGTAAAATCGAAAAACGGGAATAAATATGTATTAGTCATGGTAGATTCTTTAACCAAATTTGTTTTTATATTCGCAGTAAAAATAACCAGTACAGATGATGTAATAAAGGAACTAGATAAAGTATACAAGCATTTTGGCAATCCGAGACGTATTATTAGCGATGCGGGTACAACTTTCACATCCTAAGATTTTATTGAATATGGTACAAATAAGAACATTCGATTACATATAGTGGCAACTGGAATGCCTCGTTCCAATGGGCAGGTTGAAAGATTTAATAAAACCATTCTAGAGGCTATGCGGACTTTAAGGGCTAACATTGATGATGATTGTTGGGATCAGTACGTTAGTGTTGCAACATGGTCAAAATAGTACTATTCATAAAACTACTAATGCAGTTCCAAGCGAAGTGTTCTTCGGGTATCGCCTGCGTACTGACGGTGATAATATTATGGGATTAGGACTTGATAACAGGGAGATAACGGATGTGACTGATTTGCGTAAGGAATAAGATCAGAATTTAAAAGCCACTGTAGTTATTCAGAAAAAAAGGTTTGACGATTCATGAATGAGGGCAAAGAGATATGCAGTTGGTGAATTAGTACTTATTAAAATTCAAAGTAAGAATAATGATGGTCAAAGCACAAAATTGATGCCAGTTTTTAAAGGTCCATTGGAGGTAAAAAACGTGTTAGGAAATGACCGGTACGAGGTGACGGATTTAAGGGGTTCAGAGCGTAGTAACAAAAACTATACGGGCACGACAGCATCCGAAAATATGAAGCCCTGGATTAAAATTGATGATTGGGATTCGGAACAAACATTGAAAGTATACCGTGTTGGCAAGTATGTATTAAAGCAACATTAATAAACTCCCAAGTATTTTATTTTATAAAATATGATTAAGTGTTAAAGTAATTTGATCAAATATGCTAAATTCCAGAAAAGGGTATAATTATGACTTGTTAATATCGTTTGTTTTGCATATAAGCCTATGCTAATGTGTTATTTAGAGTTGTCTTGTTATGCTTAAGTGAAGCGGTGCGCTCTTTAAGTGTACGAAACTTTAAATGTACGGTGGTATCTGTAGCAAGGTAACTGGATCAACTCGGTCTCTCAAGTGAAGCTCCGCTCTTTGGGTGCGAGGGTCTGGTGCTCGCTGTAGCGCAATAAGGCTGATATACAAAACAAATATTTGCGACAAGATGATTGAAAGTTATTAATGTTACGTTTCTTTTGTTTATATTCTGTAATATGTTTCAGGAGCATATTGCCAGCACGAGTGGTGTCAGGGGCTGACACCGTGCAGCATGGCCGTGTTGGCAACACTAAGAAGTAGCTATTGCGTATGACTTCCGGTGGTGAATTGGCGCGCATTTGCTGCCGCCTGAGGGCGCCACTGCACTGTATAAAACGGACGTTTTTGGCGGCAAGGGGGCTGGTTTTTGGGTTGACTCTCGACAAGGGAGCATCGTTCGCGATTAATAGCTAATTAATATAATAGTAGCTAAATCTATAAGTGATAATTGCTAAATAAGTATTTTAAATTAGTTCCTTTAGAGTTATAATAAATTTGTTGTATTCCATAATTTGAATAAATATTTGTCAAGTGTGTCTTTGAGTTTATTAAGTATCCGTCGTTTACAGCTTTTATTGGTAAATTGAAATTTATGAAGGAAAATATTGATCTGCGTTAAATTTCACAGTTTTCAAACTTATCGCAGGTAGAATGACTTGATGAAGATATTCAGACATACGTTCAACTTGATTGCCCTGTATGATGATTTTAAAATCAGATTTGAAGACATTCTGTCGATGGAAATACCACCATGGATCAAAAATCCATTTCATGAAACGGAAGTGGAGAATGTAATATTACGAGAGGAGCTACAGAGCTTAGCACTAATGAGGAGCTGAAAGTGACATTTAAAAGAGGGTATCAAAAATTTTGGCTGCAGGCAGAAATACCTGAAAAATATCCTGGACTGTGAGGAACCGCGCAAAAGCTTCTGATAGCGTTTCCCTCGTCATAGCTCGTCGAAAGTTTTAGTGCCGTTACAAACTTATTAACAAAAAAGGAACAGATTGAATATCACAGAACGGTGAGATTTGCGGTTATTCCTTACAAAACTCAAGCCAAATATTGATAATTTGCTGTCAATCCATCAAGTACATCCATCTCATTAAAATTATATTTTTTTTTGTAATTACCATTGTAGAAGTTACATTACGTTAAAATTAAGTGTTTAATTTTGTTTATATTACGACTGTCAAAACAATAATAATAATTAGTGTAATAATTTATATATTTGAATATATAATATATATACCTACAACACACGGAAAATATACTATATTTCTTTTTACCACTCCGAATGGGACGTTTTCTAAATAAAATTTGTGAGAATTGATTGGTCCTTGTCCTGAGTCACTGTAGATTTCAAAAAAGTAAAGTTGGATGGAGTTACTTTTTCGATTGGCCAACTTTGCTTTTTTGACATCCACTCACAGCACAATGAATTAAAATTCAATTGAAAATTTGTTTAGCCTACCTACTTTATTATCAAATAATTAACCCTATCAAGCAATCAATTCTAACCTTTTTTTTCGAAAACTGTTAATTCGTCGTTGAAACTCAGTCACAACGCAAGTTTCCATAGATAGATAGATCTAATCTTTACTTTGTTTTCGAGATTTAGAAATTGGTAGTAATGTAGAATGTAGATGCAGGGGGTCCACCGGATCCAACAAAATTTTAAAAGTGGTCTATGAAACATAAGAGTCTGGGAACCACTGGATTAAACAATAAAAATATATAAACAATTAAATCATAATATATAAACACTCATTTTTAAGCCAAAAGATATTTTTCGTGATAAACCAAAAGCAACAAATTAAGATTTTACACCAGAACATTGCTAGCTTCCATGCCAAAAGATATCAACTTAAAATTGCAAATGCTGAGCTAAAATCATATAATAAGGAACCTGATGTACTAAAATCATATAATAAGGAACCTGATGTAATATGCCTTACTGAAAACCTTTATTGAAAAAGGAACAGAGTCAAATATAAATTTAACTAACTATACTTTAGCATCATATAAGAGTAGGTCAAAAAAACAAAAAAGGGATAGTGTTTACATACTTATTAAAAAAAATACATTCCTTTAATATAATAATATTGACTTTTGTTCTTCAATTGATAATGATTTTGAATGTTGTGACATAGAAATTTTTGACATAGTTAGTGAGTAGTAAATTTTTCCAAAAAATTAGATTCATTGTTATATAACATAACCAAAAAATCAAATTTACTAAAAACAAATAAGGACTCAAATGCACTGCGTGACATCTCAAGTAATTATAATTTAAAAAATCACTTTAATAAACGTTCAAGACATTTGACATGTATAATTAATATATTATTAAGTAACTTATCGCAGGCCAAAACAGAACTATTACACGTGGGTCTTTCGGATCATAAGACAGCACAATTTATTTCGGGAGCCATAGAAGCATGTAACTACAGCTCAAATAAAATATGTCACTATATACGAGTCGTAAGTCGTACGTATCTACAAAAGAGAGTATAAAAATTATCAATTTTTTTTTTAATTTTTTAGCAAACATTTCTTTTAATGAATGTTATAATTTAAAAAACTTTAATGGAGCGTTTAACAGCTTTTATGATTTAATTATAATGCTGTATAAACTCTGATTCCCTTTAGTCCGCTTAAAAATTACAAATAAACATATATTACCGCACTGGATAACTTTTAGTTATCCGGTAAACTAAAAATTAGTTGCAAAACAAAAAGGAAATTACAATATAGTTATTATCTAAATATAACAAATACAAAAAATATAATAAAATATTAAGGAAGTGCTTTAGGGTTGCAGAAATAAATTCACATACAAAATACGTTGCTAAACTACAGCTTAAAATAAATGCAAAACGTCATGGAATATTGTTAAAAAGTGCTCGAATAAAGGTAACGAAAAAAAAAAAATTATCACAGAAATAAATAGGTAATATAACTTCCAATTCTAAATTCACAAGTAATATCCATCTTTTTGAAACCATGCACCTGTGATGAAACAATACAAATTATTACTTTCTTAAAAATACAAGTACGGTCGGTTATGATGAAATATCTACAAAAATAATTAAAGAATGTAAATATATAGCCCCCATCTTAACTGAACTTATAAATAAATCTTTTGTGGAGGGCTTTTTTTCCCAATAAATTAAAAATTTCAATAATTATACCACTACATAAAGAGGTGACAGAAAACAAATAAATAATTACAGGCCGATTACTCTAGTTCTCATATTTTCGAAAATATTTGAGAATGCATAAATGAATAACTTCATTTATAAACAAATTTAATATTTATAAAACAAACAATATGGCTTTCAAAAGAACAAATCAACTCAATAAACTTGCTTTTATGTAACTTACCAATTAATTATAAAATGCATTGATAATAAAGTTCACTGTATAGTTGTCTTTATTGATATGACTAAAGCTTTTGGCCTTGTTTCACATAAATTGCTACTGATAAAATTAAACAAAATAGGAATAAGAGGGCCAGCGTATAATTGGATTAAGTAATTTCTCGAAAATAGAACGCAATACACTGTAATAGAAAACATTAACACAGATAAAGAATGAATTAATAGTAAATACAGAATATTTTAAAATGAATTTGGTGTACCGCAAGGCTCAGTATTCCATCAGTCCATAGCTATTTTTATTAGACATTAACTTAATAAATAATTGAATGGCTAACATCTAATAATCAAAAAATAAATCTTAATAAAACTTGGTATATACAATTTAGAAGTTATAATAAAAACCGTTACTATTAAAACTAGTATATAGTGATGAAATTATAGATGAAGGTAATGAGAACTTCCTTCAAATTGATAAATACTGTAACTGGCATGCACACATAGAAAAAATTTGTTCAAAACTGAACAGATTCGAATTTGTGTTACGTAGATTAGCGTGGACAGTTAGTATATTATATATAAACCGCAATTATGCCCTATGTCTCATCAGTCCACGGCTACGTCTCATCAGTCCTGCGCTATGGACTCATAATTTTTTCACACAGTCAATAGATATTAAGATATAATTATTTAATATTATATTATAATACGACAAAATATTTAAGAAATTCAAATAGACTGATTATAGATAAAAAATCAAAAACAACCCTTTTCATAAATAATGTTCATGCAATGTGTGTAAAGACATACAATAAGGTGTAGTAAGTAGTAAGTAGTAGGTAAGTCTAAAAAACAGTCTATTAGAAAATTTAAAAAATGTTATTAAATAAATCTTATTATGACTGAAATGATGATGTGAAAGATTTTTTAATGAGTTGACATTTAACTATTTGTAGCGAGCTTCACTTAGGTGATAGGGATGATAGTTGCTGCTGATAGCAGAGATGATATATGCTGCTGATGCTGTATGCTGATGCTGATGCTGTTCTGATAGGTTGATGCTGATATAGGGTATAAATGATGAACCCCCTTTGGTGCGTCATAACGAACTGCTTTTATTGTAAATAATGATGAAATTTATATGTTACAAAAATGCTTATGTAAGATACACGCGCGGATATACGCGAGGCGCACGAGTACAATGACACATTGACCCGTACACCTTGCCAGTCTAAAAAGAAACAAGGAACGAATCTTATAAAATGATTATAACATTACAAAATAATTGTATAAAATTGTAAAATATTAAATTAAATAGTATGTAAATAATATTAAATTATATAGTAGTGTATCATGAGCCCATTTAGCAATACTTGTGAAGTCGTCTTGCATTTCCTGAGCTGCCGTACTAAGGTTTTCACTGGAAGCCAGAAGACAGGTGTCATCTGCGTACTGATATACAGAACAAAGCTTTACCATATATTCCATATCATTAACGTACGTAAGGTAGTGTTTGGACCGATCACGGAGCCTTGTGCGGTTCCCTCAGTGACGTCAATATCATCACTAAATTTATCTCCAATTTTCACTCTATATTTTCGGCCAGTCAAGTAGCTTTTGCACCAATTTAAGATAGGGCCCCTAATTCCAGAGTTATTTAGTTTTTGTAGTAATGTACAGTGTTTCAAAGTATCAAATGCTTTACTAAAATCTATAAAAAGCAGTATTACATGTCTCTGTCTGTTTAAACATTCATTTACTTCATTAGTAAACTTTGAAAGTAACTGAACTGTCGATTTCTTTGGTAGAAAGCCATATTGATTCACAGAAAGTATTTTATTCTTAGAATAGAAATTTTGTATTTGCGAACATACAAACTTCTCTATTATTTTGTCTATTACTGGTAGTATAGTGATTGGCCTATAGTTGCTATATTCGGTATGGCTACCGTTTTTATAAATTGGCCTTACAATTCCGGTTTTTAAGTGTTGAGGATATAAGCCCTTACTCAAACTAGCATTAATCAATTTTACTATCACATTTACTATTTTATGACAAATACTCTGTATATCTAAACATCGTATCCTGTCAATTCCGGGACCTTTGTTGTTGTTTAAGCTTCGTACAATTTTTAGAACGTCAGTAGGCGTTGCTTCTTAAAAAGCATGGATTTATTTACTGGGCATGTGTACTGTGTTTTATTTAAGATATATTTATTACAATTTGGCAATTTTTTCCTTACACTATCACGAAATTCTGTAGCAAAGTTATTTGCTATGTCTTTTGTGGTGATTTTATTTTTAAATGCATTAAATATTGTTTCATCAACTGTTATTTTAGTACGTCCCGATATAGTATTAAGTGTTTGCCAAAGCTTTCGAGGATTCATTTTGTTTTTATTTATAAAATCCATATAGTACCCATTCCTAGATTTTTCACTTATTTTACGTGTTTTATTTCTGTATTTATTGTACTCAATTTTAGCAAAGCATTAGTGCAATCATTTCTAAATTGATTGTAAAGTTTATACCTATATACACACATATCATTTATTTTCTTTGTTATCCAAGGCTTTTTATTTCTTTCACTGCAAAAACTAATTTTTTTTATCGTAAGTGGCTAAGTTATAGCAGACATTAAATTTATCTTTTAAAGTATCATATATTTTTAAGGGACAGTCTATATTATTTATCTCACTAAAATCTAATTTACACAACAGTTGTTGCATTTTACAATTATCTATAAGCTGTATATATTTTATTTCATTCTGTATGCAAGACGCCGTCTTATCTATGCACGACATAACTACAGCGCGGTGATCGGCCAAAACGGTGCCCAGCGCCGCCGAGTAAACATCTAGTGAGTGTGTTCTGACAAGTATATGATCCAAGCAGGATCGACTTATTTTATCTTTTGATTTTTCTTTTCTGGTGTAATCAGATATAACACTCGTCAGACCACACTCGGACATGTTACTGATGTAATATTCACGTATCTTATTGTTCAATTTTAGGTCAATATTATGTCCCCTAATAAGTATACATCAGTATTTGTAGACGAGGTCTTATTCAATAGGTGTTTAATTTCCATAATATACAAGTGCCTACTCTCAGACGGCGGTCTATATATTGCACAGATTAATAATGAATAACCAGAAGATGTATTGATTTTACCTATTATTGATTCACAGTGAGCAAGTGTTTGGTTATAATTAACAAAAGAATGACAGTTTCTAACGTAAATAAATAAACCTCCACCTTTTCGATCTTTACGAATCTCGCTGTGCAATTTATATCCACTTAGCTGGTACATATCTATAATTGCATTTGTTATATTTACCTCTGATAATATCAAAACGTCGATACATAAATGATACGTAATAACAAGCTGTAATAAACTACTAAAGTTTTTCTTTAGCGACCTTATATTAATATGTAAAAAGGTAAGCTTAATCTGATTTGAATTAATGTATGAAAAGTTTGTTCTAAAGTCATTAATATCAACACAATTTTGTAACTCATAGTGACTCGGAGAAAAATCGTGTTCAACTGAGTCTACTTCTACCGGTTCATGATAGTGTCGGCTTGTTTGAGTATCTCGTCGATGTCTTCTTCACACCTAGCGACGTAGGGCTTTACACCATCATCCATGCGGGCTAGAACCTTTCCATCTTGGAACCAAACATATTTAAATGTTGGTCGAAGTTTTTGTTGTGCCTGCCATAAGGTTTTGTTGCTCTTAGAAAGACCTTTTCGTATACGCACTGTAGAATAATTATCTCGCGCTGAGCTGTCTTCGATGAGGTTGTTTACTATAACGGGTTGCTTTTTTGCAGCTTGAACCCAAATCTCCGTTTCGGATATATTTGATAGCCCCAACTGAATCACACCGTCTCGATCTTTCTTTGCATGCATACGCTTAACAAACGATATATTTTTATGATCCATTTTTAACATGGCGGCCATTTTCACTCCGATGCTAGATAAATCTTCGTTCGGCATTTGTGGCACTCCAAACACTTCTAATGTTTTGTCTAAATTTTGTTGTTCGATATTACGCACGCACTGTTTTAAGCCTTTAAGTTCTAATTGTAGATGCGATTGTTCGTTCTTTATTTGTGTGTACTTTTTTTCAATTTGTTTAATTTCATTACTATGACACTCAACAGTTTTGGAGATTTCGTCTATCTTGCTACAACATCGGTTCAAAGATCTTTGAATAGGCTGAAGTTCTTTTTTCAATACTTTCTTCATTTCATGTGTAATATCATTTAAGAACTTGTTTGGATCGAAGTTACCGATGCTATCACTGAGTTGTATGGGTGAATCTTCTTCCTCTTCCTCCTCTGGTATAATGAAGGAAGACTTACGACGAGGGGACTCCATCTGGCACTCACCACAGGTCCAATCTAGGTTATTTGCATTGCGTATTGCAGCGAGTTGTTTGGTAGTGACTGCGTGAACGACCTTTGAACAACTGTGGCATTCTAAACCGGGTATTTTTTTGGTTATGTTTTTATCACATTTGTCACACTTTGTGGTAATAGGCAATTTCACTATAATTATATAATTTAAGAGCGATCGAATTAAAACTGAGTGTAGGTACGATTTACTGCGCACGGGCGGATCGCACTGCAGCGCGCGATGAACATGAGGTACGGAGACTGATGTATTTATAAAGTTATTTAAAGGTGATATTGTAGGGAATAACATTCCTTGCATAAGTTGACTGTGAATATTTATATTACTTCTGTAGTCATGATGTCCAAGTAATGTAAAGGTGTCCCCTTTCACAGTGCAGTCCTGACCTAGCACAATGATGCCGCTTCCACTAAGCGTGTGTGACGTCAGACTAGCCGGACAAATGACGCGCACATGACGTAGCCCACAGCTGATGTATAGCCACGCTGCGCTAGATTTTCCTGTAAATGTTGGTATCTCTATTTGGGGTAGAGATTGTTGTAGATGTGCGTTTGAATATAATTTTTGATTTAAATTTCGTTTCATGTTGATGTATTTTTTCTCAATGTCGGCGAATGATTATTTATTTATTATTTATTATGAAAACCAACAGCTTAATACAAATAAATTTTTTAAGATTAGTATTTTACAAAGATATAGCCAATAACAGGTTTCCCATAATTGACAATAGTGCTAACGTGAAAAGATGAATGATAATTTAAAAGTAAGAAATGTAAATAGTGATTCTTAAAAAAAAACTGATTTACAATTTTAATTAAAAAAAAAGTAAACAGTAACTCTTCCTATGAATTAAATTAAAATTTTACAGCTACCATGTAGATTAGGAATTTGTAAAAACAATACCTGTATCATTGTAGCAGTAGATACTACCCCAATAACACAGCAAACAAGCAATTAATATTTTATGAGTCATCATTTTAGGGATTTTATTGTTTTTATTATATTATTTTTGAAATTAACTTTAGAACTAGTAAAAAGATCAACGTCACTAAAGTATTTATTATATGATCGAGCGATTCGTGTCAGGACCGAGTTATGTGCATAGTTGGTGTGATGCATTGGAACATGTAGTAGAGTGGTGTTACGGGTTCGATATTGGGGGGTTCGAAATGCGATGTTTGAGACAAGGTGAATGCAGTCTGCCCTACTATTTATAATATCATACAGAAAACCCATATCGAGGACAATGCATCTGTGTTCCAGAGTCAACATATCGTACTCGGCGCAAGCGTCTTCATACGTGTTAAAGTATTTGCGGTTACGATAGTTAAGATGGGATATGAACTTTTTTTGTATTCTTTCTAGTCTGGACTTATAAATAATGTAATGAGGAGACCAAATAGGGCAACTATATTCTAAGATACTTCTTACAAAAGCGGAATAGACAGACTTGAGAGCTGTAATGTTTGTGAATGGTTTACAACTGCGGAGAACAAAGCCAAGATTTTTGTGAGCTTTGGTTATTATTTTTTCGATATGATCAGAAAACATCACTTGGTATCTAAAAAAACACCTAGATCCCTAACACCTCGTTTCCTTGGAATTACGCTACCATTAAAGTTGTAATATTGGGTAATAGGTTTTAATTACGAGTAAAAGTTATACACTCACATTTGCTCGAGTTAACTGTAATGTTGTTCATTATATAATACGCAAATAAATTATCGAGATCTTTTTGAAGTAATAAACAGTCTTGAGCTGTGGTAATTTTACAAAAAATCTTTTTATCGTCCGCATACATTAGATATTTAGAGTGTTTTATGATTGAACCTATGTCATAAAGATACGCGTTGTATAGGAGTGGACCTAAATGTGAGCCTTGATGTACCCCAGTTGGAACATTAATGAAATTCGAGCGATAACCACCCATCATGATAACCACAGCCTGAGATCGGTTTGAGAGATATGACTCTACCCACCGTAACAGGTCACCATGAATGCCGAGTGCATGCAGTTTGTGGAGGAGAATAACACGGTCCACACGATCAAAGGCTTTCACAAAATCCATGTAGACTACATCAATCTGCCCACAATGATCCATATTCTCTAATATATAATTGGTAAAACAGGCCAGGTTAGTTGTCGTTGAGCGGCCTTTTAAGAAACCATGTTGCTGATTGGGTATAGAACAGTATAAAACGGGATAGATATTGTTGTATACAATTTTTTACCGTGCTTTAGCCGGTATATTTAGAATAGATATTCCTCTGTAGTTCTTTATGTCCACGCGCGACCCCTTTTTATGTATGGGTACTATTATGTGTAAGTGCGCGTCCTTCCATTTGCGTGGGAAGATACCTTCTCGTAGGGAACGATTAAATAATATTGCTAACGGTAGAGAAAGTGAGTCGGAGCATCGTGACCAGAATATGGCAAGAAGGCCATCACAGCCGGCGCCCTTGTTGATGTCTAAAGATTTTAATATTTTTGATACTGTCGAGGTTGTTGTTTGTACGTTCGATACAACGTCTGTGCATGAAGACAACGATTGATATGAAGTACAGATACCAGAAGGCTTACCAAATACGCTTTGGAAAAAAGAACTAAAGGCATCGCATATTTCTTTACCGTCTGTATAATCCACTCCGTTTAGGTTTAATTTTTTAGGATAAGCTGAGCCTCCACGCAATGCTTTTATGTAAGTCCAAAATAGCTTCGGATGGTTTTTTAAATTGCGCTCGCAGTTTGTAGTATAGTCCCTAAAACATTTCCTTTGTAACAGACGTTCTCTCGACCTCAACAATGAAAATTCGTCGTAGACCAATTTATTCCTATTCTTTTTTCACCGAATATGTGCTTTGGATTTTTCTTTTATAATGTTTATAAGGGCAGGAGAGTACCACCTTGGATATGAGCGCTTGCCCGAGCTACGACTGATAGGAACATATAACTTAACGCACTCGTTGATAGTATCATACATAAAGTCGACAGCTTCATCCAAGGTGCCTGTAGATAGTGCAGACGACCAATCTTGTTCCATGAAGTAGTCGTTAATCGATGAGTAAGGCGCCTTTCTAAAATTATACCTTTCAGTAGCGACCTCACGTAATGGTGTTACATTTAAATCCAACAGGGTGAATATAAACGAAGGGTGAGCACGGTCTTCATTGAGAAGGGGTTTAGAAACTTAGAAACTTTAGGGTTTAGAAACTGGGATTTGAGAATACTAAATCTAATGTATTATTGGAACTATTTTTTAAGTAATTGTATTGTTGAAGGCCATAAAAAGCTAGTGAGTCTATAAATTTGGTACCGGAAGCTTGGACCTCCACCGACCCTTTCCTAATCGAGGAGCTACCATATTCATCCCAATAAACACAGGGCAGATTAAAATCTCCAATTATTATGAAATTATCATCTGGACTGAGTTCTGCCATGTCGGTAACGGTTTTAATGACTGTATCCAAGTCGGTAGGCAGACTCCTAGGATTTGGTGGAACATAAACAGCGCATAAGTGCAGGTCCGATGTCGAGGAGCACGCACTCGATGGTATAGTAACCCAAAGCATCTCGTTGGGGGTGAGATGGTTTTCACGTGCTCCAGATATTATGTTATCCTTTAGAAGACGTGATTTTAGTTTTACTATAATATTCCTGGACCGCCCTTGCTGCTTGTGTTTTGGCGTTACACGGTTAATCTCGAGAACGTCACCTAGTGATATATTTACGCCACAATGCGTAGCTATCGCAAAAAAGATGTCCAATAAATTTTCATTCTTTTGTACTGGAACTCCCACAATTTCTAAATTCAATAACCGTTCTCTTTGATTATTAGCGTTTAATTACAATTGCAAGCGATTATTTTCATTTGAGAGTATGTCAATTTTTGATTCCAATGCGTCAATAGCTTTATTTCCGATAGCTAAAGAATCCATTTTTTTATTGAATGTATCGTACTGATCGCTGTGAAACTGTAACGACTTCTCAATAGCTGTTACTTGCTTGATCGTGTCATTTTGTTTTAGCTCCAAAGATTGAACGTGATTTTTGACAACTTGATATTCTTGATGCATATGGCTTATATCCGATTTGATTTCAGCAAGAGAGACATTGAGAGATGCACTAAGTTTTTCGAGATCCGTTGTCAGTAAGGTGTTGAACTCAGATGTCATGCTTAGGAAGTTTTTTTGAAAATCACATTTCCAGACTTCCATAGTAGCCATAACTTTGGATGTAATGCTTTCAATAGCCTCCGTCAACTCATCGTTGTGTAGCGGGCTACAACCTCTTGATTGTAAGTCCTGATGTGTGTCTGAGTGGTGATGATAATAATACAGCAACAATTCTTATATTCTCCTTTATTGGTGCTTAACACTGATTACGTATTACATATGAGGTATATGCCTAACATAACAATATACGTCTACACTATTTATAGCCTTTTGGCCAACTGAAATAAACTAACTAAATAAGCTTTACTTCATGACATCTGTCAATGTCAAAAATGACATTGACACTTTTGTCAATATGCAACATCTCCCTTTTCGAGAAAAAAGCAAACTAATATTATAAGTACATAACTAATAACAATACATTACTTATCTACTAAAATTTCTCATGTATGTACAATTTAGGACGTCTCACACTTCTACCAGACCTGGTTACGTAACCGGTATTTTCTAGACTCCATAGGAACACAGTTATCATCGATAATGCAATTTTGAACAGGACCGTCTCCGAGCTGTGCCGAACTCATGGGATCTATACTCTCCTGCTTGGGAGGCATATTGTCAATGCTGCCGTTGCCATAAAAAGAAGGTGGAGGATTTGTATTTTTTAAATTATTTTTTCTAGGTCTAATGTGGGACACATTAGACCTAGAAAAAAGAATTTATATATAATATAGAATCTATTCCTCCTATACACAACACCATTTGGATCCACTACATAATATGATCTACCACAACCTAATTTCTCTTTAATTATTCCCGGAGACCGGAGAGAAAGGATTTAGGATTTTTTTTGAAATAAATGTCATCTCCAGGCTGAAACGAATAGGATGTATACTTCGCATTCCTGTCAAAATAAAAAGACATTCTGTCTCTGCTTTGGTTATGACATCTTTCAAACGTCGAAAATTTCACAACTTTTGGTCTGAGTTTTCTGTTTAGAATTGGTAAATTTACTCGCAAGTTTCTAGACATTAATAATGCGGCCGGGCTGGGAAAATCTCCCTTAGCAGCGTTGCGGTAGTGTAGTAACGCCAAATGTATATCCGAGCCATCTTCCTTGCATTTTCTTAATATGTTTTTGACAATTTTAACTCCACTTTCAGCCTGGCCATTAGACCTGGACCAATAAGGACTGGTAGTAATGTGTTCTACATCCCAATCAACAAGAAAAGACTTGAATTTGCAAGAGTTAAATGGTGGACCATTGTCAGATATTAATGTTTTCGGGATACCATGTCGAGCAAAGAAGGAATTGAGGTTTTTAACAACGTTATCGACAGTGTAATTCTTATGCAAAGAAGCTAGCTCTATGTACTTGGAATAATAATCCATGCAGACAAGGAAATTTTCTCCATCAAAATATAATAAATCTATACCTACCTTCTCCCACGGAAGATAAGATATCTCATGGCATTTTAACGGTTCCTTGGGTATGTTTGCCATGAATTTTGCACACGCCGAACATTGATCAATTAGGTTTTTAATATCCGCGTTAATATTTGGCCAATAAACTGTTTCTCTAGCTATGTTGAGTGTCTTATTAATACCTAAATGCCCACAGTGTATTTTATCTAAAATCTGTCTTTGCAAGGATTTTGGAACAATAAGCCTATTGGCTTTAAATATTAAGCCGTTCATTATATGTATTTCATTTTGAATGTTCCAATATGGTTTCACAAGACAGCTTACTTTGTCTTTGCTTCTTGGCCAACCATTCTGAATATAAGACTTGAGCAGATTTAAAGATTCATCATTTTTACTTTCTAATAATATTAATTCTAAATATGGCTTACTCACTGAGAGATTAGAAAATATTGAATTTACATGATATTGTAAGTCTTGTTCATACTGAGGTATGTATGTATCACTAAGTGAGGCTCTTGACAAAGTATCTGCTATATACATATATTTACCAGGTACATAAACCACTTCTAGGTCGTAACCCTGCAACGATAACATCATTCTTTGTAGTCTAGCAGGTACTTCATGAAGAGGTTTTTGAAAAAGGTAAATTAAAGGTTTGTGATCAGTAGAACAGTTGTTTTACTGGCATAAATATATTGGTGAAATTTATTACATCCAAATTGTATGGCAAACAATTCCTTTTCAATCTGAGCGTAGTTTTGTTGAGAGGAGGTAAGTGTTCTTGAACTATATGCAATGGGTCGTTTGTTTTGCATCAATACCGCTCCCAGTGCATTCTTTGATGAATCTACCGACAAAATCACAGGTAAGTTGCAATTATAATTAGTTAACACAGGTGCTTTAGATACGACTTCTTTTAACAAATCAAAGCACTTTTGACAATTTTCATCCCATAACCATAATATGTCTTTTTTAACAAATTTCTTAAGGTATGAGTTTTCTCTGCTAGATTTTCTATAAACGGTGCTAAAAAATTAATCATGCCTAGAAATCTCTGCAAATCTTTAATATTTTTAGGTATGGGCATATCTTTCATGGCTTTAACTTTCTCTGGATCAATTTTTACACCTTCTTTACTAAAAATATAGCCCAAATATGCTATTTCTTCTAGAAGAAACTTGCACTTGGCTTTATTTAATTTTAAATTAACTTGCCTAGCCCTTTCCTTTTGGAAAAGGCTAGGCAAGTTAATAAGGCTAGGCTTAACATTTCTAACCTTTTATTGTGTATTTCAATTGTTTCACCGTATATTACAATGTCATCACACCAAATTATTATACCTTCAATGTCTCCGAAAAGATCTATCATGGTCTAATGTCTAATGGTCTAATCGTCCCTCAACATCGGCCGGACCACCATCGGGCACAAACGAAGCGGGACCCTATGGCTATACTACGGCAAGAAATGAAGATACTACTGACTATCCAACCAACCAGCCCCCCTTGTCGGTCTCTTCACAAGAGTCTTACACGTCTTCTATGGATGACTTTAATGATTTAATGTGATAAATAAAGACACTTCTAAACATAAATAAAGATTTTCATAATACGTACCTTAATGTATTCTTTTAATTCCTCCATTATTGCGGCGCACACTTCAGGTAAAATAGCACTTATGGATTGTTTCGATACTCTAAACGTAAACTGCAGACTTGTGTAAGAGTCCCCGGAACCTAAAAATCGAAGTGTTATTGCTAGCCTATCTTGGATTGAAATTGGAGCTCTTAAATTTGTATGGTTTCGACTAATTCTTGGTCCGATCATCTCGAGTAAATTTTCAAAGTCTGTTGGCGTCATCCTTGTAAAGTTTTTGTATTGTCCACTTATGTGCTGAAAATTCATATCAGTAAGCAGTTCTCTACCTTCTCTCCGTTTATACAATTCTGTCCGCCACCAACGTCGGGGTCTTCGGCGTGTTTTCATGAGTTGATGTATTATTAATAATGAAGTACTGATAATCGTCATAGCAAGAACGTGGTCTTCGGACTCCATGCTTCGTGTGATCTACCGGTTTTGTAAGTGACGCGCACGAAAAAAACGTGTATCGAAGGGCCGTGTTCGCGGCAGAATGGCGGAAACAGACGAACGCGGGAGGTTCGTAGTGAATGCGCGTTAAGAGCGCGCTATGCGTCCACGCTTGCAGCGAACATGCAATGAAAGGCAGAATTATACATTTCATGTTACGTTTCATCAGTCTGTACCCACCATGACATCTGTCAATGTCAAAAATGACATTGACACTTAATTTTGTCAATATGCAACACGTTGTACTTCCGTTTCGTTCGTAGAGTCACATTACATTCTTCCAATGATTTTCTTATTTCGGGATTAGAAGCGTATTTATCCTTTTCGTCAGGCGATCGAAACATTTTTGCGCTTCTGACTTGATGTTACTCTTTGACCGCTGCACTTAACGGTAGTGATTTGTAAATTGTGATTTAAGTGAGTAGGGATACGGTTTAATTTTGAATGAAGACTTCGGAGTATTAACGATAACACGTCCGCACTGCTCAAGACTCACTGTCGAACTGATTCCTCATACTGTCTGTCGGTTCCAGATGATAAAATGTCTACTTGCAGATGGAGTTCGTCGATGTTACGCCAGCGCTGTTGTAAGTTACGTAACTCATCTTTAATCTCCCATTTTTCTTCTCGGTTCTGTTCATTGATGCGTTTTATTTGTCGTTCCTGTGCCCAAATATTAGCGTATTGCTGTACTAAAGTCTCTTGATAGTCTTGTCGGGATTCGACTTTTTCAACGTGAATTTTTGGGAGTTGAAATTGCGTTCTGGGGTTGACCTTGGAGGTTGAAGGTGTGGATCCATCCGCAGGTGTAGTATGTCCGCTTTTTGACCTTTCAGAGTCCGATGTCATGTTTGCTCGTAGCGTAGTATAAAAGTTTTTCACTTCGGAATAAATATCCTTTTTAAAGTAGTCTGATGTTTTATCTTCGGCGGCTTGCAATGTCTTGTTATTGAGCTCAAACTCTCCCGACATCTCGGATTGTCAATGATTGTTAATATGGATCTTATGTAAGATACACGCGCGGATATACGCGAGGCGCACGAGTACAATGACACATTGACCCGTACACTATTATTATTTAATATTATAATAAATTTTATATGGTGGTATACATTTTTATGGTGGTTTAATTCTTTCATAGTAATCTGATAATATTATTGTAATAACAACATTAAATTTTGACATTCGATTTATTGACATAATGAATGATGTTTGTACATAATCATTGCCAATTATATTTTAAAAATAAAAAAATAAATATCTATGGACGCGCTTCACACCATGTCAATGTGGCCCCGTGCTAAGTATCCGAAGAACTTGTGTTACAGGTAGCAGAAAACGGGAAGTATATTTAATACTTTTATACTATACATATATTTAAGATTTTTATTATATTATACACATATTTAATACACATCATGACCCGGGAACACAGAAAAACTTTTTGTTCCTTCGGCGGGATCCGAACCCGCGACCCCCGGCTTGAGCACCAACGCGCTGAACCACTGAGCCACAGAGCTCGTCAATTTTATTATTAAATATGTATTTTAAACTCATTGGTATGTTATATATTGATAGTAACTATTAACGTGTTAATAATAAAATATTTGGATGTCGTTAACTGCAACAAAATATGCGCACTAATGTAAAAATGTAACACCTCTAAGTAACCATGTTTTCACCAAATAAAGCATCATTTCATTTCATTTCTATTCTATACTCCAAGTCCGTTCGGATCCAATTTGATCTAATTGTAAGCAAAGAAACAGCAGCGTATGCTACCAATTTATATGAAGCATTTCTTTTCACCGCGCATAAAAAACACAATGTCACTTTAATTTAGATTTTAGACTTTTAAGATTAAGCTGTATCTGATCGGAGTATTATAGTAGGCGGTAGTAGGAGTATTATAGTATCGGAGTATTATAGTATTGTTCGCGCCAACACTAGCGCGACGTTTAGAATAAACACAAAGGACATCACTACGTGATGTATGGCCGACCGAAAGGGGCGCTGTCAGAGAGTGACGAACACTTGCATTTAGATCCCCTTCCGCGCCGGATGCATTTTCAGCTCATCCCGAAACCTAGTGAACGCGAACGCGTGTGCGCATATTTATTTGTGCTCGTTAATATAATACCAAATTCGCTGGCGAACCGCGATAAATCTATCGATAATCCGCTCAACAGCTGTGTAGTGTAGTGAGAAGAAACCTCCGCCCAGATCCAGAACCACCAGCTCAACAATAAGGTCAGTCCCAGATTTCTCCAGCCCTTACATTAACCTATATACCTACTTCCCTCAGCTCATAGTCGCATGTGTAAGTTCCTAGCTTACACATTTCTTGGTCCATCGAGCCTTCGTGAAGCCCTTCTCCCTATTACCGGCGTTGGGCCTGATTAGAACCAGCACCTACAGTACCACTCCGCCCAATTCTGCACATAAAATCAGCTCGATTATTTATATTTTGTCCAATTAATTCTGGCCAGGCCGCCCCGCCATTTTAAAACCAAGTTACAGTCCATTCCCATTATCAATTCGGCACATTTAACATTAAACCCCTATTCTGTACTTTGATATTAACGTATATGTTAATTATTTAAATTATTTTGTGCATATTTCGGCCCATAAATTCATAGGAAAAACCCAAAAAAAATAAAAAAAAAATAGTGGGTAGGTTGTCGGCTTATTGTCGAACAAAGAACTCGAACATTCCAGAACTTCCCTAACGTACCTAATACATAATTTGTGCCAATAATATCTCATATAATTTTCTCAGCTCTTAATTACTTACAAAATATTTTAATGTTTTATTCGCATATAAAATAAGTAATAACTAGTGCGTATTGTGAATTACGTTCGGCTCATAACAGAATTGTTAATCGTCGTTGCATTACTAAGTTTGAATTATTTTATCTATATATAACGTTTATATCTTCATATTCTCAAATTTTAAAACACAATATTAATTAACTTAGCATTATTTTAATAGTTACGGGTTGCATAACATCTCAAGTGCCCATACTAACATCGTCGGCTCGCTTCGATACAGAAAACTTGATTTGTGTGCATTCTGTAGGTAATAGGTACCTACACGGCGCCCGTGCGAACAACAGCTGTTACATTCATTCTCAATTAGGTATTCTTCATAGAATAAATAGTGACCTTCACATTGAATTCATATCTTATCTACGTTCTGTGTCTATACAAAAATATTATTAGGTATTACGTTACAGCTGTTTTAAATAAGAATTCTTATCGACGTTCTGTGTTTATACAAATATATTATAGGTGTTACGTTACAGCTGTTTTGAATAAGTCGGCACACTATTGAGATTGAACCTGCTCATACCTACTTACATTGTTTTCATTACGTTATTTTGTTTCTAACGCGCCCGCTAAGATTTGTTTATATTCAAACTTCAGGACATTAATATAATATTACAGACGACTTCTAACGCATTAATCTCCGCTCATCAAACATACACTAATACTATATTAGCATCAGGCGATCGGTCAGCTCATTTGTTAATTAACTCGTACACATTTTATGATAAAATTGTATACATTGTCGGCACATTATTAAAATCTATTTTCTGCGTTTTAATTAATTGCGCGCGTATTTTCCGCTCATTAGTTTTAAATATTTAACTTAGTTACACGCATATATTTTTAAACATGCCTACAAAATCGCAAGCGGCCATATTTAGGCAAACTATAAAATCTATTAGTCGGCTCAGAGAGATCGCATTGGCATTACACAAAGGTGACTCAAAGTCTAACAAAACGGAGTTTAATGCGCGTTTTAACGACCTACAAAATTTGAAACAAAAATTAGAAAATTTATACTGCGAAATTTTAGACGACGGCAGTGTTACAGAAGAAATTGAAAAGTTTTATACAGCCGGTTACGAGAACGCGCTATCCGAATATTATGATATTTTAACTGCAGCGGAAAATATAAGTTCCACTTCAGAGTCAAGTCAGCTCACTTCTGCCGTTCTGCCCAAAATTGAACTGCCAAAATTCAGCTCACGCGTTGAGGACTGGCCATCGTTTATTACGATTTTTAGGAGTCTTACAGACGACATGACGTCACTTACAGATGCAGTTAAGCTGCACTATCTTTTGTCTTGCCTATCGGGGGAGGCGCTCAGCATGATTGCGCATTTAAAAATCACAAATGATAATTACAGCGTCGCGCTCGATATACTCACACGTAGGTATGAAAACCGCCGTGTTCTGATAGATGGGTTTGTTGATATAATACTCGGCCTACCTAATATTCATATTCGATCAAGCATACGCGCGACGTTTTTAACTCCGCTCATTTCCGCACAAAGCGCATTAAATAATCTGCGTTTACCTATGGATAGTAATTACGTATTTGTGTCTATTGTAGTTAGAAAATTACGAGGCGAGCTCCGCACCCTGTTCGAAAGAAGATACGGCATCTCGGACACTCTGCCCACCTTAGGTGATTTGATTTCTTTTTTAGAGGAGCACGCGCGCTGTATCGAAACCGAATATTCTAATGCAACGCGCGGTGTTACCTACTCACCACAAACTGGGCCCTCTCGTCAACACACACCCCCCGCAAACTCTCCGCGCAGTCCACGCTTTAGACCAATTAGTCCCGCGTATCCTCGTAATACTCAGCGCTCGCCATCGGCTCACACTTTAAGTAGCTATCACGTCAGCCCAGTTCCTCATTACCCTCAACGCTACTGGCCCCCCTCCCCCCGAACAGAGCGGCGCGAGTACTCAGCCCGGAATACAGATAAACGCAAGCGATTCTACTGCCCCTATTGTAGGAATACAGAACACAAACTTATCGCGTGTCCGAAATATAATCATCAGCCCACTCAAGGTCGTTGGGATTTCATAGAAGCCAACGACAGATGTCGTAAATGTCTAGGTCCGCATTTTGAAAATGAATGTCGTTCGACAAACTCATGCAAAGAGTGTGGAAGTGCAAATCACCACACCTCGCTTCATCGTCACGGAACTCCAAATTCTCCGGTGTCGTCAGCGCATTTTACGTGCACAGCCCCGCCGGCGTGCTCAAGACAAGCCACATACCTACATGGCCTACACACAACATACGCGTGCACATCAATCATCATCATCAGACCCCAACCAATCGTCTGATCATGCACCGTCTACAACTCATCAATCTCAAAACAAAAAACAATGACTACCTACAATCACGGAGCACATAGAATTAGAAGATCAACCCAATAATTTAAAATGTCATTCAGCTCATAGTACACCTGCATCACATTCAGCTCATAAAATATCTAAATCTAGTTCAGCCCAATATTCTGTAGAATCAGCCCAAGTAAATTCAACTCAGCACATAGAAAACCCATTAAAAACTCCAGTGTTACTTCCCACAGTCGTTTTAAATATATCTGATAAATGCGGAGAATATCACAAGGCTCGGGCTTTATTGGACTGTGGTAGCATGATAACGCTCATAACTCAGCGCATGACTAGAAATCTTAATTTGCAACCAAACCAATGTTCATTAAAAATTACAGGTGTAGGTGATCAGCACATACAAAATTCTAAAGGTTGGGTCACAATAACATTTAGGCCCACACACCGTGACACGCCATCTATTACTACTACCGCTCATATTCTCAAAGACGTTACAGGTTATTTACCTTTGCAAAAAATACCAGATGTTGTACAAGACTCAGCTCATCAGCTCATTCCATTGGCGGATCAAGCTTATCATACTCCTGCGCCCATTGATCTCATTTTAGGCTCAGACGTTTTGGGTCACGTTTTGGATGGTACTAAGATTGCTTTGGGCCCGGGGAAGCCCATAGCCTTCGGCACGATTTTTGATTTTGCACTCATAGGACTCGTTGAGCACTCATGCGATTCACCTGTAGCTCAAGTTGGCTCTGCTCATGTTACTCATACTCATTATACTCAGTCGGCTCACTCTACACATTCTGCTCATTCTACTCATGATATTTGCAAAAGCCTGGAAAGATTCTGGGAGTCGGAAGAACCCCAGCCTCGTTCTGCTCATTCAAACCCGCTACACGAGCAATGTGAACACATATTCAGCTCAACCACCATTCGTGACGATTCAGGCCGTTACATGGTGACTCTTCCCTTCTTATCAGATGCACCCGTATTAGGTAGTACTCATGCTATTGCTCTACGTAGATTTCTCAATCTAGAAAAACGGTTGCAATCCGATCACACACTGCGACAAAAATATATAGAATTCATGAACGAATACATAAACTTAGGACACATGACACCGTGTCATCCGTCTACATTTACTCATAAACCTCATTATTATATTCCTCATCATGGCGTGTTCAAATCAGGTACTGACAAACTCCGCACAGTATTTGATGGCAGTTGTAAGTCATCCAATGGAGTCAGTTTAAACGATTACCTGCACACAGGTCCAGCACTTCAACGAGACATTGTAGATATTATTATATCATTCCGCGCTCATCGTATAGTATTCAGCACTGACATAAAAATGATGTTTAGAAATATTCTCTTAAGACCAGACCAAAGACACTATCAGCTCATACTCTGGCGATCGTCTCCAGATCGACCTCTGCTCACATATGCACTCAACACTGTTACATACGGATTGCGCTCAAGTCCATATCATGCTATCCGCACATTATTACAATTAGCTGAAGATGAAAGTCATCGCTATCCTCAGGCTGCCGAAATTTTGCGTAAATTTGTTTTCGTGGATGATGTACTTTGCGGCCATGACACCATAGAAGAAGCATCAGCACTCCAAACTCAGCTCATTGATTTGTTATCACTCGGTGGATTTAAACTTAGTAAATGGACATCAAACACACCTCAGCTCTTGCAAAGATTTCCAGACGATCAATGCGAAATGCCTAAAGACTTTGACATCAGCGCAGAGTCTCCATCAATTAAGGTTTTGGGTATTAGATGGATTCCCCAGTCTGATGAATTTACATATCACATCTCATTACCACCAGTTACCCACATTACAAAACGTTAAATTCTTAGCACAGTAGCTTCTCTCTATGACCCAAACGGTTGGGTTACACCCGTCATATTCCGCGCAAAAATACTTGTTCAAAGGTTATGGTTAACTAAATTGGACTGGGACGATCCCACTCCAAATAATATTACAGATGATTGGCAGCGCATCTATCATGATCTTCCGCACATCTCAGATATACATTTTCCCAGACATATCGCTCCACACAAATTCAAATCAACATACTCACTTCACGGATTCGCAGATGCTTCGGAAAGCGGTTTTGCTGCAGTGATATATTTACAAGAATCAGCTCACAACGGATCTGTTAACGTTCACCTCATAATTGCTAAATCTAAAGTAGCACCGATTAAAAATAAACTCACAATCCCCAAATTAAAGTTGTCTGTTGCAACTCTATTATCTCAGCTCATGTTGCGTGTCTCCCAACAATTGTCTGCTCATCTCACAATTACACATCACATTTGTTGGTCAGATAGTACCATAGTGCTTGCATGGATAAAAACTCCGCCCCATCGTTTACAAACATTTGAATCAAATAGAGTAACAAAAATTAACTCAAATTCACTCACACTTAAGTGGCGTCATGTACCTTCCAAATTAAATCCTGCTGACTGTGCAAGCAGAGGATTATCAGCTCAAGCTCTCTCCGCTCATGATTTATGGTGGTCTCCTCCTTGGCTCAAATTGCCAGAGGATACCTGACCCAAGATGCCTTCAGCTCATACTCGACAAGACTTGCCAGGGCTCAAACCAAAATACGTACCATGCAATTTCTCGATACCCGGTGTCGATAGTGATCTGCTCACTCGCTTCAGCTCTTTAGAAAAACTAACTGGTGTCACTGCCTACATGAGGCGATTCATTCGTAACTGTAAACTAAATTCAAACTCGCGACAACTAGGCCCTCTAACTGTAAGTGAACGTAGAGAAGCATTACTCTTCTGGATCCGCTCTGTACAGCAGAATGCATTCGCAGAAGATATTCACCGCCTGCAAACCGATAGAATCTGCACAGTACGACTACAACGTCTGTCGCCTTTTACGCAGGACGGTCTCCTCAGAGTAGGAGGTAGACTCACTCGTTCGGAACTCACATACGATGCTCAACACCCATACATTTTGCCTAGTTCTAGTCTGCTCGTAGACCTCATAATAGATCACTATCATCGCATACACTGCCACCCTGGCACGGACACGCTACATGCTATTTTACGTCAGCAATTTTGGATATTATCTGCCCGCCGCATTATAAGGCACAGAACGTTTAAATGCATAAGATGTTTCCGTTGCCGCGCTCAGCCCGAAGTACCTATCATGGCTGACCTGCCAGCTGATAGAGTCATACCTCAGCCCGTATTTAGTCACGTATCAACAGATTTCGCCGGACCGTTTCTGCTCAAATCAAGTCAATTACGTAATGCTAAGTTAATTAAGGGATATTTTTGCATATTTGTTTGCCTCACTACAAAGGCGGTTCACTTAGAACCAGTCTCATCGCTCACTGCCGAAGCGTTTATTGCAACATTACAAAGGTTCTGCTCACGTCGCGGACTTCCGGTATTGATACGTTCGGATTGTGGCACAAATTATGTAGGAGCTAGGAATCATCTACTAGAGGTACAACAATTTCTCAATGACAATAACGACGCCATTTCTCATAAACTCTCAACTCAAAATATAACTTGGTTACTCAATCCGCCTAAAGCCCCATGGATGGGAGGTATCCATGAGATTAATGTTAAATCCACAAAGCAACTTCTATACCGTGTTATCGGTGAGCAACACCTCACTTTCGAGGAATTCTTAACTCTGCTCACTAGAATCGAAGCTGTGTTAAACTCTCGGCCCATCAGTCCACTTTCGTCCGATCCCACGGACTATCAGCCCCTTACTGCTGGCCACTTTCTCATTGGCCGTCCGCTCCCAGCTCTCCCCGAGCTGACTCTAGATGAAAGAGTAATATCTCCGCTCAAACGCTTTCAGCTCATTCAATCACTCTCTCAGCGCTTTTGGAACCTTTGGACCAAGTCCTACCTCCATACCCTTCAAATCCGCTCCAAATGGCTTTCCTCTTCCTCTCCACCCAAAATTGGAGAACTGGTTCTGCTCAAGGAGGACAATTTGCCTCCTCTACAATAGAAGATGGGAAGAATCTCACGTCTGCTACCTGGGAAGGATGGAGTCATCAGAGTTGTGGACTTGGACACGACTCAAGGCCAGCTGCGGAGGCCTGTCGGCAAGATTGCCCGGCTCCCACTGGATTCTGCTCAGGATGGGGCTCAGCTCGCCGCCTGTGCGGGCCCCCCAGGATGTTCGCGCCAACACTAGCGCGACGTTTAGAATAAACACAAAGGACATCACTACGTGATGTATGGCCGACCGAAAGGGGCGCTGTCAGAGAGTGACGAACACTTGCATTTAGATCCCCTTCCGCGCCGGATGCATTTTCAGCTCATCCCGAAACCTAGTGAACGCGAACGCGTGTGCGCATATTTATTTGTGCTCGTTAATATAATACCAAATTCGCCGGCGAACCGCGATAAATCTATCGATAATCCGCTCAACAGCTGTGTAGTGTAGTGAGAAGAAACCTCCGCCCAGATCCAGAACCACCAGCTCAACAATAAGGTCAGTCCCAGATTTCTCCAGCCCTTACATTAACCTATATACCTACTTCCCTCAGCTCATAGTCGCATGTGTAAGTTCCTAGCTTACACAAGTATTTAATGGTAGTAGATCCAAGTCTGCAGTTCGCTGTAGCACGTAGGTGGGCAGGATCGACCGGTGAAACACTACCCTCTCACAGAAAATCAGCGTGAAGTGGGGGCCTCCTAGTGGCCACCGCGTTTCGACTGGTGAGTGAGAGTCCCGGCGCCCTTATCCCTCTACCTCGGGGCCCAAATAGTAACTGGCACTTTCATTATACTACACGTATCGCAACAGATTTTCTAGGGACTGTTGCGTTGCGTGTGGGGATGAGTATCAGTTGGCCCCTTCCTGTCTTTTTATTCCCTGTCCCACAATTCCTCACCCTATGTGACCTTTCTCCTTCCCTTTCCTTCCCCACCCCTTATGCTCATTTTGTGATAGCGACGAGTGATACAAATAAAATACCCCAGGAGGGTACCAGTCTCTTAGAGACTGGAGAATCCCTCTCTGAGCGGGAGCGAGAGATGCTATCCTCTCGCTCCGGCTCAGGCTGCCCATCGTATTCTGGGGGGGCACATCAAGCGTCGTTTATCACAGCTGCTGGGTGCTAACTGAGCCCAATCACGAGGAAGTCCCCCTCTACTTTAACAGTGGATTTTTCTAACATCAGGGGACTTCACTCGAACTTAAATGCCGTCCACCACCATCTCGAGACGGAAAGGCCAGATTTGCTTTTTCTGACGGAGACGCAGATTTCCTCCCCGACGGACACTTCATACCTAAAGTACCCGGCCTATAGCCTGGAGCACTTTTTTGTGCCACGCGCCGGCGTGTGTGTGTACGTCAGGGAGGGAATTTGTTACCGTAGGCTCAGCAGTCTTGAAGGCAGAGACCTGTCGATCCTTTGGGTGCGCGTCGATTGTGAGGATCACATTCGCGTCTACGCGTGCCTTTACAGGTCTCATAGCGGAAATTCGGAAATTGACCGGCTCTTCGAGCACCTGCAGGTGTCCGCTGACAGAATACTTGAGCAGATTCCTTCCGCAGAAATTGTGGTTTTGGGCGACTTTAATGCCCACCACTCTGACTGGCTTGGGTCAACACGTACCGACCATGCGGGAAGGTCTGCTCACGATTTTGCCATCGCCAATGGTATGACGCAGATGGTACCTTCTCCCACACGTGTGCCGGATGTGGAAGACCATTCGCCTTCCTTATTGGACCTTCTGCTGACCTCTCGCCCCGAACCCATTCGGGTATGGGTCGATGCTCCTCTTGGGTCATCGGACCATTGCCTAGTTCGGAGCGTGGTGCCTCTCACCATCTCGTCGCAACCACTTCCATCTGGTAGACGACGTGTTTGGCACTACAGGTCGGCAGACTGGGACGGGATGCGCTCTTTCTTTGCATCCTACCCATGGGGGCAGATTTGCTTCAAGTCAGAGGATCCTAGCACCTGCGCTGACTCGGTTTCCGGCGTCGTGCTGCAGGGCATGGAATTGTTTGTTCCTAGCTCAGCGGTGCCCGTCGGTGGCAGGTCTCGGCCCTGGTTTGGTGGGTCCTGCCGTGACGCACATCGTCGCAAGCGGGAATGCTACCAAGCTTGGGCTAGGGCAAAGGCCGCTAAGGATGTAAACTCTGACTCACTCAAGAAGAAGTACAATTCTGCTTCCAGGTTCTTTAAGAGGCAAATTGCATTGGCAAAATCGAATTACGTTGGGAGAATTGGCGAAAGACTGGCACGCCTGCCATCTAGCTCTCGTGCGTTCTGGTCTCTCGCCAAGGCTGTCCAGGGTAATTTCTGTCGGTCGACACTTCCACCTTTGCGCGGGGAGGATGATTCATTGGCCTATTCCGCAAGGGAGAAAGCCGATCTTCTTGGCTCTATCTTTGCGGAAAATTCGACTCTTGACGACAGGGGGAACACTCCTCCTACCATCCCGAGGTGTGAAACCACAATGGCGGACGTCCGCTTCACACAGTGTGCTGTGCGGAAAGCACTATTCTCCCTGGATGTCAACAAGTCGAGTGGGCCCGATGGAGTATCTCCTATTGTGCTGAAGGTGTGTGCTCCAGAGCTGGCACCGGTTTTAACGCGCTTATTCAGACACTCTTATGTCCTCGGCGTTGTCCCACATTCATGGAAGACGGCTCTAGTACACCCGATCCCTAAAAAAGGCGACCGCTCAGATCCGTCCAACTATAGGCCTATAGCCATCACCTCCTTACTCTCCAAAATTATGGAATCCATAATCAACCGCCAGCTCATGGGCTACCTGGAAGAGCACCAGCTGATCAGCGACCACCAATATGGCTTCCGCAAAGGCCGATCAGCTGGTGATCTTCTGGCTTTACTAACTCACCGTTGGGCGCAGGCGATTGAGAGTAGGGGTGAGGCACTAGGCGTTAGTTTGGACATAGCGAAAGCCTTCGATCGGGTTTGGCATAAAGCCTTACTATCGAAGCTTCCTTCCTATGGGCTTCCTGAGAGACTTTGTAGGTGGATCGGCAGTTTCCCTGCGGAACGGAGAGTTAAAATCGTCGTAGACGGCTCATGCTCGGACTCCCGGACCGTAAATGCTGGTGTTCCCCAAGGCTGCGTGTTATCCCCGACATTGTTCACTCTGCATATCAATGATTTGCTGCATACCAGTGGCATTCATTGCTATGCGGATGACAGTACCGTGGTTGCACTGTATTTCGGCCGCAGCAATATCTCTCGGGATCACGTCGATGAGTGTCGGAACAAACTTGTGTCTGAAATCGAATCATCCCTTGTGAAGATTTCCGATTGGGGGGGACTAAATTTAGTCCAGTTTAACCCTTCTAAGACTCAAGTTTGCGCGTTCACCGCTAAAAAAGCCCCCTTTGTCGCATCACCACTCTTCGGAAACACTCACCTTTGTGCCAAGCCAAACATTGGCATTCTGGGCGTCGACATTTCGAGTGTTGTCCAGTTTGGCGGTCATTTGGAGAGCAAGGCTAAAATGGCCTCCAAAAAACTCGGAGTACTCAACAGGGCCAAACAGTACTTCAAGCCGGCTCACCGCCTTAAACTGTATAAGGCGCAGGTGCGGCCTCACATGGAGTATTGTTGCCACCTTTGGGCCGGGGCTCCGGGTTATCAGCTATCTTCATTTGACCGAATCTAACGTAGGGCATCTCGTATTGTCGACGATCCTGAACTTGCCGATCGGCTAGATCCTTTGGCACTGCGTAGGGATCTATCTTCCCTATGCATACTTTACAGAATTTACAATGGGGAGTGTTCTGAGGAGTTGTTCAATTTAATAGAAGCCGCTGATTTCCGCAACCGATCGTCTCGCCGGAACTATCATCCGCACCATCTGGATGGTTGGCGTTCCACTACAATGCGTTCTAAAAACAGTTTTCTGCCACGCACAGTAAATCTCTGGAATTCGTTGCCATCAGCGGTCTTCCCCAACAACTGCGACATTGGGTTATTCAAGAAAAGAGCAAATTCTTACCTGAAGGGTAGGCAACGCACTGGCGTCGCTGGTGACCGTGGGCGGCGGTGAATCACTTACCATCAGGTGACCCGTCTTGCTCGTTTGCCTCCTAGCTATTATAAAAAAAAAAAAAAAGGCACGAGTAACTCCTATGCGCTAGTAGTCGTTTATGTGTGTATGTGAGTTGTTTTAGTTGTTTTTATGATTGAAGAACCTCCGTTGAATTCAAGTCTAAATTAGTATTGACATTATGCTCGCCGTACACGTAACGGTATAATACCTGACAGGTTTGTCTGTACTGACTGCTGTATCACGGACCCACCCGGTCGATGGTCAGTGTTGGAATGGTTGTGGAATGGCAGTCTCCAGTGGGTGCTTGATCTCCCCACTCCTGGTTTACCACTACCACTACATCACCGATACCACGCCCACAAATTTCCGTGAATATATTTATTATTATAAGTGTCAATACAATACGTCTACCTTTTACAAAATTGAAAAACAAGAATATATTTTTATCAAGACTACTATTAATCACCAACATATTTTTTTCATAGAACAATCTACCACCGCGCCGGTTCAACCCTAACCCGCCGAAAAGAAGCGGCGAAACAAACTCGGTCGGGCGCCACCTTTTCCCAAAAAGATGGAAAAAATACAATGTAAGCATAATGTAAATAACAATGTCATAGATACATAAGTACATAGAAACAACATTTAAAGGTTCCATATTGTTTCCAAAGTCAGCAATTGTTGACAAAATATATAGATAGATTAATAAATTGATGAGATTGCTGAAACATCGATATTAAATGTTTTTTTTTATTACTCTTTTTATCTCAATTATATCCAATATAACAAAGCTTACTAGATATTGAAGACTTTGCTGTTATAGAAATTATTAAGAATTATAATTATACAGTCCCATACTGAAATCATTCTAACCTGTTCTAGATTGAACTATTATGACAGAATATTCAGATCAAATAAGCATGCCTACTTGATATCTGTTATCTTATAGTCTTATTAAGATTTGCCGATCTAATCATGGATTTTATTTATTTCTCGAATTATTGACTGCAGCTATTTAAAATTATTATTCTTTATAGTTTATTACCAATTATTTATCATTGATAAATTCTATTGAGAATGAAGAGTAACACATCTTATGACTGTGGGGTGTAATTACCATACGTCCTGTAAGTACATCTTCACTGAGTATAGCGACGTCTTTACCCCGGAGAGCCCACTATTATGCCTAAAATTTGCTACAACATATGACACTGTGGCCTGCACATCGCGTATAGAAAACGCAAGGCACTAGTATCTCACCTCACCTCTCACCAATTAATACATTGCGGGTAAAAGTAAATACTCAGGAAGATTATAAATTTATTACATTAATAACGTTCGTACTTCATTATCTACGACTTCAGACATTAGTACTGCCGTCTGGCAGATTTTATAGTAACTTTAACGTTAAATGGTACACCGTACATCCGACAACGTTATCTATACCTACTAGTATGTTATATCTGTAAAATCTATGCCAACGCTATTACTATATATATGATACATATTTATGAGGAGCTGGAGAAGGAGGGGGAGGCATCGATATTGGTGAGATAGGAGGCATCGGTGAGGCAGGAGGCATCTTTGAGGTAGGAGGCATCGGTGAGGTAGGAGGCATCAGTGAGGTAGAAGGCATTGGTGAGGCAGCAGGCATTGGTGAGGCAGCAGGCATCGAATATGTAGATGGCGTCGATGAGGAAGAGGGATGAGACATATATCTTAAATTGTCGTGTTTACCATATGGAGTATAATAACCATAACCACTGTATGCTCCCATGTCTGCATCAAAGATAATTTTATTTATTACATTTTTTACGTATGCTAATGTAATTTTATCATATTTTCTCAACTCATTTCCTATATATTGGCTATACACATTATAGGGATTATTATTTTCCGATACATTATCGCTTGCACACTCTTGTAAGTGTTAATGCTTCAGATAAAGCATTATCAGTAAGATCATCACTTTCGTTCATTTTGGATCTCTTTTTAGGTCTAGTTGACTTTTGTTTAGGTCCTTCCGTTATCGTCGAGTTTTAAGTTTCATTTGTTTTTCGTGATGACCGTCATCATTTCGAGTATTATCCAGACTTGCATTCTGTAAAGATAGAAATTATTACTTTATTTTATTTACAGATACCATCATTCGAAGAAGAGTGGCTTACCATAGCAAAAGAGTTTGAGAGCAAATGGAATTTCCCACATGTCATAGGAGCAATGGGAATGGGATGCATGTTATATTACAGTCGCCGATAAATAGTAGCAATGAATATGACTGTTACTAAATGTTTCCAAGTATAGTGCTGTTTGCTTTAGTTGACGCTAACTATAAATTTCTGTACGTAGACGTTGGCAGCAAGGGACGTATATCAGATGGCGGTGTGTTTAAAAACACCAATTTATATAAAAAGCTCGAAAAGAAATATTACAAATACCGTATAAAATTACAGTGCCCTATTTTATTCTAGGCGATGAAGCTTTTGCTCTCAATTATTACACATTGAAACCTTATGAAGGTACTCCAGAAAGAGGTTCACTGGAAAGGATTTTCAATTACAGGCTTTACAGAGCAAGAAGAGTTGTGGAGAATGCCTTTGGCATTTTGAGCTCTGTTTTTAGAGTACTGAGGAAGCTGCTACTATTAGAACCAGAAAAAGCTACGAAAGTCGTATTGACTACCATATGCTTATATAACTACTTGCGTAGAGATCAAGCTTCCTCGCAAAGGTTCACTCCCCCAGGATCATTCGATGCCGAAGTTGAAGGGACAGTAATACCCGGCCGATGGCGACAGGATACAGAAATTTCATCAATGCTATCTATTCAAGCCATACCACGGCGAGGATCAACAAATATAAAAGAAATACGTTCGCATTTAGGGAGACATTTCATAACAAACGGAGAAATTTCTGGGCAGAATAATTATATAAAAAAATAATATTAGAATCTATATAAAAACCGGTCTAGGAGAAATAGGCAATGATAAACCTATCTCATATGCGTCACGAACTCTAAACAAAGCCGAGGGTAATTACTCTACATAGAGAAAGAACTTTTAGCCATTTTATTCGGGGTAAAAATATTCCGCCCTTATCTATATGGGCGTAAATTTAAAATCATAACAGACCACAAACTGCTAGTGTGGCTGTTTAGTGTTAAGGATCCCGGATCCAGGCTCATTAGATGGCGTCTTAAACTAGAGGAATACGATTATGAAATTATATATAAAAATGGAAAATTAAATGCAAACGCTGACGCATTATCTCGCTATCCAATACTCATTCTAGATGATAAAACTGATAATTCAATGATATGTAACCCTACACCATCACCCGGAAGTGACATCGATTCTCATAATCTTCCGTCAATATCTGAAACTTACGATCAATTTCTGCAAATCTCAAAACAACCCGGTGTTACCTTCGACACCGTTATTCAAGAACATAACGAAAGTTTATTAAAAACTAAAATAAAATTAATCACGTATCCAACGTCAATTGATTTAGACGAATCTATTCCATATTGTAGTGATATCATAAACACATCTACTAGCGATCCTAATATTCGAAATATTGAACGCGAACTCCATACCTATTATTCAAATTCTAATGATAACCATGTATCTGGTTATCATTAGAATTTGGAAATGACTTACAAGGATATATTTAATGTCCTCCGTGAATATCGAGACATGATAAAATCAGTGGTATTCCGAAGAGAAGGAATTAGCACTATCAGATTTTACAGACCCGTTCTCTAAGCTTTCGTTTACAAAAATATATAATATTATTGCGTTTCTTTTTCATAATACTAATATAAAAATTCATATTTATCATAATTGTATAAAATATCCAACACCGAGCGAAATCAAACAAATCTTAAAATATAATCATGACCCACCTCTCGCTGGGCATCCAGGTATCTCTCGTATGCTAGAAAGAATCAAATCGCAATTTTGGTGGAAAAACATGAGGCAAAACATCGAAGATTATGTAAAAAATTGTCGTTCGTATCAAATTAATAAGCCGTTACGACAAACCAATCGGGCTGCGATGACAATAACAGCATCGCGACCCAACGAAAAAATCTATTTAGATCTGGTCGGTCCACTTTCTGAAACATTTGAATATAAGTATAAATTTTTACTTACCGTACAAGATGACCTCACTGAATTTTCACAAGCTGAAGACACAGCTAGAACACTCGTTAATTATATTTCACACATGGGAATACCCAAAATAATATCTCCGACCAAGGCACAAACTTTTCCTCTGACCTTTTTAAGCAACTAGCAAAGTTATTCAGTATAAAACACATTTTTGCTTCACCATATCATCCCCAAACTTGTGACGCGCTAGAAAGGAGCCACTCTACCGTCAAAGAATATTTGTGGTCCTATACAGACGAAAATCAAAATACTTGGGACCTTTACATCCCAAGCGCTATGATAGCTTACAATTCAAATGTGCATAGTACGACAGGTTACTCTCCATTAGAACTATTATTTGGCTTTAAACCCTATTTACCATCTAGCATAGACGTCCTCGATAACAACACATATACAGATTATATTCGAGCACTAAATTATTGTCTTTATTATAGCCGTCAAAAGGCTCTACAAAATATTCAGACGTCTAAAGAAAAAGCTAAAATTATTATGATGTTCGAATAAAGCTTATTATATACAACGCTGGCGATATGGTGTATGTCCGTTGCCACCACAAGCAAAATAAGGCCTTATCCCCAGTGTGGAAAGGCCCATATAAAATAATAAAACTAAATGGTAATCATACGGCAACGCTATTAATTAATCGTAAGCACGTTCGTCATCATTTCGATGAAATAAAGCCGGCAAGTGACGACACGGCATAGTGTCCTAGGTCAGTAAGTTAGTAGTAACAATAGTAAGTATAACGTAATCGTAACATAAGTTCTTTCATTCTATTCAGATGCGCGCTGTCGCCGCTAGCTAGATCAGATTTCGTATCGCCCATCATTAGTAGTCCGGGCCTTTATTTTGATAAGCTCCTAGATCTTAAGTTTACTAATAACGACTGGAAAGTCTTAGCATATTTAGATATAAGTCATATCCAACCTAACTTAGATAAAATAGAGTTTTTATTAGAAAAACTAAATGTATTTTGTAACTTTCTTACGTCATCAAAGATACAGTCGGACTGCATTAATTCACTTTCGGCGCTGAAAAATCAGCATCTCATTAATGTTAACAAGTTTTCTTCTGTATTATATTTGCTCCAAAATGATAAGACTAAAGAGCGTTTTAAAAGAGGTCTCATTGATTTAGGAGGATCTATCTTAAAAACTATCTTCGGTACACTGGACGCCGAAGATGCTGTCAAATATTCAGAAGCTATAAATAGTGTACAGACGGATGAAAAACATCTCGCTCATCTTATAATATCCATGTTATATAATCTACCATTTCATCATTGAATAATTCTATGTCAAAAGTTAACTTAAATGAAAAATATCTTTTAGGAAATATGGAAATAATACACAAAATATTAGACTCGGTTTTTAGCACAAACGATAAGCTTACATTACGAACTCAAATTAACTCCTTATCTAATTCTTTAGAAGCTATAATTCTAACGTCATCTTTCGATATCGATGACATTAACAATGCTATTTTATTTGCAAAACTTAACGTTTTACACCCGACTGTACTGAGTCCTTACCAATTATATAATGAATTAGATAAACATAGAAATAAACTTCCTAGCCATTATGATTTGCCTGTACCATTAACGCTACAAAATATACAGGAACTAACAGATATTTCCAAATTAATTTGTTATTATCATCAAAACAAAATAATATTCGTCCTCAACATCCCTTTAGTCCTACCTCAAACCTATAATATTTATAATATAATACCGTTACCAGTTCCATATGATATATTGAAACCAGACACCTACATTCTAATCGAGCCAACTAGCTCATATGTAGCAGTAACAGGTGATCGCATATTCTACTCGCTATTAAGGGACATCTACAATTGTAAACTAATCAGTGAAAAGTGTTATGTGTGTGTGCTCGCCGACTTATTTTCAGTCGTTGCCAACCCTACGTGCGAAACAACTTTATTAAGGGAAGTGGTTACTAAACTCCCTGATTCCTGTGTAGCTAAAATAATAATTAACGGTTCGGTTTAGTCAAAAATTAATAAAACATTTGCAAAACTTCCACACTCGAATTTAAAAAATATTGGCAATCTTGACTCATTACTACATGCCAGCATCCGTCTTCGCTCAATGGAAGATGAGTTAAATAAATTAGAAAACCCATGTACAAAAAAAACCATAAGCCCTAAATGTCTTTAAGCTTATAAAGCAGCATTATATTTATAATATATCTGATGTATAAATGTCGAAAAAATAATACTTGTAAGAAATCGCCTTGCTGTATTCAAATTTTTAATCAGTGCCATAATTCCAAATCTCGCACTGATCATCCAGCATCTCTTGTTGTCTTTAAGGATAATAGTATTAAAAATGATTATGTGCTGGAGGAAACATCTATTAGCACGCCAACTCCTTTAAAAAGAAATGTTGTGTTAGCCAATATAATAAACGATCATGAATTTTAATGTAAATGTTAAATGATTGAAATTTTAATGCAGATATAATAATAATAAACATTAATTCTCAAAAATAATAATTGGTACTTGTTTTTATAATATACGATAAATATTTATTACATTTATATATATCTATATCTTAAGAAATCCTAATAATATTTGTGTTAAGTAAGTATTTTGAATAAAGAGTAAATACACGAAACACGAGCAAGTACAAGAAAACAGCTAAATTACAAAAACTATTTTATTGGAGTATACTCCAAACGAAAGTCCAATCTCTCCCGTTAATCTTAGCGTAATCTCTCATCACTTTGAGATGTGATGATCGATCTTAACGGGGGGGTTGTTATATCGCAAGTTGCTTGAGTTCATATGTATAGTAAAATTGAGTGAGAGAGTTGACTGAGTTTCCCATTGCATTATAGCTAATGCAATAGGAAACCTATATTATTTCCGTTGAATAAAAACATAGTGTTTTTAGTCAGATTGAATTGGACTTCAGTCGGGTGCAGGTCTTTCTGTAAGTTCTTTTTATAATATATATTTTCGTGTGTCAATTAAAATAGTTTTTTTAAAAAACCAAATCCTGAACCACTCCGTAACAGTACCTTCGATTACGTCATCGCATACGCCAATCAGCCGCTATATGTCGTGATAATTCACCCATGCGACGTATATATTATATTTTTTTTTTTCAACATATTGAGACTGAATCGATACTGTTTCAATCAACTTAAAAATCAAATAGGCACTGTTTGGTAATTCAAACTTTAGCTTTGACTTCGACTAGACGTGAAGTTCATATCTTTTGATAAGAGACAACTACTTGATTTTAATCATGTAAAGATACACACCACGACTTGTCCATGCCTGTGATAGTAAGAAATATTATTAAAACCGCAAGAATTGCGAAAGTATTTTTATGAAACATAATAATGATAATATACCTTATAAAGGCATATTTTGTGAGTCATATTATGTACTTTTTATCTGATTTTATTTCAATCCAATACTTAGTTAAATCAAACAAACGCCTTTGCCTCACACTTGTCACTATAAAACATTGTAACAACAATATTTTACTTAGGTAATATAACTAACGATTGCTTAGCCTTTGTGTTAGTTACCTACTCCAAAATATGTACAGAGTGTATTTTCATATGAATAATATTTTAGCAAACGAAAGACCAAAACATTACGTAAGTTATAGCAGTGTGCATAGCTAAAAGTTTCTTTAATTTACAGAAAAATAACATGACTATCGTTTTCTAACAACTCGCACAATGCGTGGGCACAATCGCACTGAAGTACGCCTTGCCAGCTTTTGAAGGTCTACGCTAGCACAACGATCAAACTGAAAGTTGAAAACTATTTTCACAACGTTTTTACACATTTACACATTCAGCTGTTTGCATAATTCTTATAGATTCAATTCCATTTGGATATAACGTGGATACGGGTCCCCGATCACGCGCACGCTAGTAGCTGTGACGTGTTTTACATGGTGAGGCTTCAGTAGGTAAGCTCCGACGACAAAATTGTGAGCGGACTTGGCGACAGTGCGGGGAATAGTAACGCAGGAGAAAAGTTACGACCTTATTAAGTAACTAGCTTTTTCCAAAAAGCTTTTAGCAAAAACTTTTTTAGCAAATGTAAATTTAGAAAAAAATACTTTTTTATAAAAAACTATTACGTAAGTTTTTACTCTGTGCTATTATTATAATGCAGTAGGTATATTTGCTAAAGAAGTTTTTTGCCACTAACACTCTCCCACGTGGGGGAAGCTGCGGGCAAAAGCGAGCATACAGACAGACAGACTCGGCGGAGGACTTAAATTTATAATAAATTATAGAGAAAAGTTGAAAGTGTGCGTATTGCGTTTCGAAAATTTTAATTTTCCCGAAGTCACGCCCCGGAAGGCCGGGGTAAATTCAGAGCATTGAAAATAGCACTCTGCGCTAATACAATAGAGCTGAAAACCAAAGTGTCGAGTGTCGTGCTATCATATATGACATTGACATTTGACTCGACACTTGTGCGTTCGGTTCGCTAAAGAAAGAACTATGCGTTAATACAGCTCTATTGTATTAACGCATAGTTTTATTTTTAGCGCTCTGAATTTTCTCCGACCTTCCGGATTCCGGATCATATAGACCCAGCCTTATCTATTTCACCATTAGTCCAAACTATGTGCACTAAAAGAAAAATATCTCAAGTTTTAAGCACTTCAGACGATAAAATAACTTATTTTGATAAAAAATCATAATTATTGATAACATGACCAATAAACATCACCTTACGATTTCAATAATTTTTTATATAAAAATCATCTTTTTGTGACTTAAATATGCTGTGGCTGACATTTTTGCAGGCACTATCAAACTCGACAACTCGTCTCTAGCACTCAATAATAAATCTCTCATCGATAAGGCAGCGTTTCTCAAACACGATATAAACGTTTTATTTTTTCGATTTATTTTGCAAGCCCGATTGACTACCACGGAATATACTTATCATAATATAATATAGCCTATGACACTTACAAAATATAATATGACTTTCTATTGGTGAAAGACTTTTAAAAATCGGTTGAAGTAGATCCAGAGATACCCTTTACAATCTCGGTAAGTCACAAACTTACAAAGAAACAAACATTACCTCTTTATAATATTAATTAGTAGATATAGTCCAGATGTTAGTCACGACATCGTATGCGAAAGAGTAATCTCGAAGAACCGTACTTTTTGCTGCGAATAAAAGTAGTCTATGTATTAATCTAGAGACTAAACTACTTACTAACATATAAAATTTAATCAAAGTTATTATTACTTGTTCAGTTGTTATTACTTGAAAGAGCAACGAACATCCATACATAAAACTTTCGCGCTTATAATATTATAAGTAAGGATATCTTCGTCGTAATTTTTTCATTATTTCAAAAATCTTTTGAAGAGGAAAATGTCAGTAGGTATAAGGCGTATAGATTTTGACTTAAAAAATATTTGGGATTGTGGTCACCCATCCTAGTTGAATCCACGACCGGCGTTGCTTAACACGAGTTAGCGCTACGACCATAATAGAACTTTTCACTTATTCCTTGTATTTTTTATATTCCACTGGTATTAATATACATCAATGATTACGTAATACTTACGTAAAGTTTCAGCCAATTCAACTGTTATTCTATATGATTTTGACTGATTTTGTTATAGATATTTATGTTATATTTTTTTATCTGATATAACTTTTACATTTATGTACCGATTGAAATGAAACAAAATTAAAATTTTAAGTGGAGCAAATCAAAACGCATTAGTTAAAACCGCATTCAAATCGGTTAATAAGTTGACTTCGTGGGCGCAAAAACAAATTCGCGGGCACCGTACATTTTTCCGCACATAAAAGGAGCCTCTGTGTTAATTCAGAGTCTAATCTACTACCATACCAAATTTCATCAAAATCCGTCCAGTAGATTCCGAAATTAGCGCGTACAAATAAACAGATTAACAGACAAACAGACATATAGATAAACAGACAAAAATTCTAAAAATCATTGTTTTGGGTCTATGTCGTTCATAAAGCCTAATGTAATATTTTTCTTATATATCTTCCGTGTACAGACAGCGACCAATTACGAATTTATTATATATGTATACATATTATTATTGAGCATAAAGTTATGAGAAGGCAAGTTGCCGAAATATTTGTCTTGTAGAGGTATAAGAAATTATATTATTATAATCCTAGTTGTGTCACAACACTAGTAATACTTATTGTAATGTCACAGCACTATGCTGGACTATATATTGTTTATTTTATATTTAATAAAGTCAGTCTTAATTATGCATCCAGTGGTTTCATTTCATCCCAACCACCACCTTACATGGCGACCCTGCCTGTGGCGCCTGCATGTCGTCGCGAATTTGAAACCGTTCCATATCCGTCGCGTTTCGTGCCTCTTAGATTAACTTAGAACAATGGAGTTAATTAAACGGAGTCCTCAGTCGAACTTAAAAGTGCTAATAAACCGGGAAAATGGGCAAGCAGCAGTCTAAAGAAGAGACGGTCATCGTACAGCATGCAGCAGGAGGAAATAACAATTCGCAAGTAGAGGAAATTCGTTGGCATATGTCTACAACCAACAGTTTGTTAACTATCGTTACCTTGTCGTTCATTTTGATAAGCCTTGTGGTTATTGCCTATAAGCAGTACAAAAGATGTCACAGAAAATGGATTGAGAAGGAAATTGCTCAGACGACAGTAAGAAAATCTTTTTTCCGGCGACACGGGCCATCAGAAACTGTGTAGAAAAAAAAAAAAAAAAAAAATAATAATTTAAAAATAAAGTGCTAATTAAGTGAAAAAAATAAAAAAATAAAAAAAGAGTGCTTATAAATATATATCGAATCGCATAATATTAATAATATAATAATTAAACATCATTACATAAAATCGTTATAATAATCACGGCATAATATTTATTCATCGTGCGTGTGAACGTGTGAACGAAGTATTCAGTGACAAACCAAACATGGACTCTGCAGTCGAATGAAATTTGGACTCTAAATATTTTATTGGACTCTAGATATTTTATTTTTTTAATAATTCAAATGTAAGATTGTGTTCTTTTTTTATTTTAAATTAATAAATAGTGGTGGACAGTAAGCTATGATGGTATGTATCAAACGGATGTTATTGTAGGATTATAATATAATGAGTTAAAGAATATAAGAATTTATTTAATTAAAATTGGACCAAAACGAAGAAATGGAAATATATTAAAAATAAAGTTAATCGAGAGTAATACCATTTATGAGCGTTTTAAAAATTCGTTCAATTGATTTTGAGGAAAAATGAGAGAAAAAGTGCTTTTCTAATGAGGATATTTAATTAGTAATTAATAATTATATTTTTATAATTATTTTTATAATTATATTTTGTTATTGTGTAAAAGTAATTCGGACTCGGTATCAAACATGGATTCTTTTGATTTAAGAACAGCTTTAAATCTTTTACCTGTTATGATGAATGAAAAATGCAATACCAAACAGTTAATTGATAATATTCAATATTATAGTTCGTTATTAAAAGAAAATGAATGTAAGCAAAACCTGATTTATTTTGTTTTAAAAAGTCAATTGTCAGTAGAGGCTAAATTAAAATTAAAGTCGTCTTATAATTATGTAACTGGATTAATTAATGACATGAAAAATACCCTTTTAAGTAAGAAAGCTGTAGCCACAATTCAGTATATAGTATTAAATAATTTGACAGGTCTATTTTAGATTATGGGAAAGAAATTACTGAATTATTTGTCGATTTGACGATTTCGCAATCCGTCGGAAATGAGCAATGCCATAATATTTTAAAACCCATTAATGAAAAATTTGTCATTAAGCAATTTGCGGATGGATTGCGAAGTCGTAGATTGAGTACGATCATTTCAGCTAGAAACTATGATTCACTTAAGGATGCAATCCAGGCCGCTCAGGATGAGGATACATCAATGGCGTCAACCTCGGGAGAAATTTTAGGTACATATAGAAACTCATTTAGTTTTAATAATATGAACCGAAATAACTATTTTAGAGGCCAGCGCGGGCGTTATAATTTTTTCGCTCACCGAGGTCGAGCTAGAGGTCATCGTGGGCAATGGGTACCACCAGTACCGCGTGGTCAAGGGCATTGGAATCCGCCCGCCAGCCGTAGGCTTTGGAATCCCCCCGCTTCCCTAGGAGGACATTGGAATTACCCCGCTCCCCGAGGACAATCCCGTGGTTATCGGCACAGAGGTAAGTCACAATATAATAATAATCGTGGAAATCAAGGGATAAATTTAATATGCCAAGACAATGATTCAGAATTAATATCGAATCAGTTTTTTGGAGACTAACAATTACTATAGCTTGAAAAAATAAAATATTCCATTTTATTTTTTCAAGCGATAGTAATTGTTATGTATTACGTATTGTAAAAACCAACATTTCTTAGTAGATTCTGGAGCATCGCTATCCGCGTGCAAATATCATGCACAAAAATTTAACATTCCAATCCATACCGAAAAACAATACCATACATGGTTTGGGTGGAAGAGTCCAGGCAATAGGATACGTTTATTTACCTATGGTTTTAAATAACGATAACGATTTATCATAAGTTTTATCTTTTTAATAACTTACCAATTAAAGTGAATGGAATTTTAGGTCGTGATTTTTTGAATAAATACAAAGCTAAATTAGATTTCGAGGAAAGTAATTTAACTCTAGAGATTTCAAATAATAATTTGGTCACTTTACCGATTCTAGCCGAGTGTTCGGTTAATATTAATATTCCGGCTCGTAGCGAGTCGATACACTTTATAGAAACGGAGTTTACGGAAGATTGTTTGATATTTTCAAATAAATTAAGACTAAGACCCGGTGTATTTTAGCAAGTTATATAGCTACTCCTAAAAACGGACGAATACCTGTGCGTATTCTTAATATCACTGAGAGTGATGTTTTAATAAATGAAATTACGCCGTCAATCGAAAATTTAAATTGTTTTAATATATGCACTTTTAAAAAATAAATAAAAGATGCTGATAGGGTTAAAAAGTTATTTTCTTTTTTAAATATAAAACATTTAAATGATGAAGAGTAGAAAAGTATTGAAAATATTTGTGCTAAATATGCTGATATTTTCTATCTGCCAGGAGACAAACTGAGTACTACAGATGCATACTCATGTGTATGTCGAATATATGTAGAACTATAATCGAAGTACACATGTATTCAGCCATATATATTTACGTACAGGTAAATGAAAACCATATTATTTGCATTTAAATATATCTATAATGACAAATAGGAAATAAAATAAAAAAAGTGCAGACAATCTTATAGTAAAACTTATCTTTACGAGTTACAATTAACGCTTAAAAAAATCTTGAATCTTCTTCTGCCGAAGCAAGCCTACCCGTTTACGAGCGGCTAGATCACGTACTTTTTTAAATATTTGATACTGGTTGCTCTCGGCCTGTGTTTCAAACCAGCGCAAGGCAATATCTAAGCAAGTAAACGCTTCACTAGTAGTAACTGTTTTCATCTTCATTATCTGAACTTGTAGTTCATGTGGTGCTAGCGGTGGCACCAGCCTTATTAGTCATGAGGTCTAAAATTTCGTTATCCTGCATAATTTGGTACCCGGGATCTTCATCGTCGATATCCATCCATTCTTGAACCTGTTCTTCATCACATTCGTGGCAATCGAGATTTTTTAGCATATCTATCATTTCAGACATATCTTCCTGTTTCTCATTTACACATCCATTTTGAGGATTTTCCCCTATACCCAAAACTTTATTCCACGCTTTTTTCAAGTTCTGTTCTTTTACACTGTCCCATGCTGCTCCAATCATATGATCGCGCGCATAGGACGCGTTTTTTAAATCAATCTTTTTATGATTTCTTATCAAGCTTTCTTCTCCATCCTCTTCTTTTTCCAAAAGTAACTTACGTAACAATTATTTTCTATAATATCGTTTGAAAGTCTCAATAACGGCTTGATCCATGGGCTGTAATAATGAAGTCACGTTAGGTGGAAGAAACATGACTTTTATAAAGTCGTCTTTTTCATTTAAGATGTCACATGATGGATGAGTTGGGGCGTTATCAAGAGCAATAAGGTTTTCCCTCTTTTACCATTTTTTAATTGGTGGGCTTTTACAGAGGGTATTAAAGTTTATATAAACCATTTCACGAAAATTGTACTATCCATCCAAGCACTCTTTTGCGAAGTATAAACGATAGGCATAGCAGACATATTAACGTGCTTGAAACAACGTGGTTTCTTACTTTTGCCAATTACAAGCATGGGCAATCGATGGCTGCCAGTAGCATTAGCGCATACTAAGGCAGTGATACGATCCTTGCTTATTTTAGGACCCGGTGCTGCTAATTCACGACGTAAAGCAAGAGGTTTTCGCGGCAAAGCTTTCCAATTAAGCCCTGTTTCGTCTGCATTGTAAACCTTTTTCAGAGCGTAATTTTCTTCGTTCAGTATATCCCTTAGTTTGATTTTGAATGATTCAGCTGCTGATAAATCAGCAGATAGTTTTTCTCCTTGTATTTGAAGCTCACGAATGCCATGTCTTGACTTAAATCGTTTTAACGAGCCTGTGCTTGCTTGAAAATTAGATGTCCCTCCTAGTTTTTCGTTAAATTGAACCGCTTTTTCACACAGTATTGGGCCAGAAATATGTTCTCCCTGGCATCTTTTTTGAGTAAACCACTTATATACAGCATCTACTAAATTCGTGTTTGAGGCAAGTTTCATCGTTATACGACTCGTGGATCCGTCAGAAGAATCGAGCTGGGATATAAAGTTATTTATGCTCGTCTTTTGTTTTTTTATATCCTTAATGGTAAACTTACCAACTTGGTATTCATTGGATAACTTGGTTGCAGATTTGCCTTCCCCTAACCGCTTATTAATCTCGTATTTATCTTTCATAGTAAGGACAACACGTTTACGTTTAGGCATTTTAAAAAAGAGTTTACTTTCACGCGGCAAAATTTAGTTTATCGACTAGCGGTTACTTGGAAGTTACATACGAGTACAATAACAAAAGAACGAGGCGACAAGTGCGCGAAAACTGAAGCGCGGGAGGCGTGAGCATGGGGCCCGCGAGGTGGGGAAGAGCGTTGACCCGCGCGTTATTACTGTTCGGATAAGCGGTCGTTCGGTTGAGCGACGTTCGGATAATCGACGCTCCACTGTACTTACTATAGTATGGGCAGTAAAGTATTTTCGTCCATATTTATATGAACGCCCATTTAAAGTACTCTCGGACCATAGACCTTTAGTATTTTTATTTAATATGAAAGATCAATCGAGTCGACTCATGAAGTTCAGAATGACATTGGAAGAATATAACTTTGAGGTAGAATATTTTAAAGGTTCAGACAATGCAGCTGCAGATGCGCTGTCTCGAATCATTATATCATCAAATGAGTTAAAAGAAATCCATGAGAAAGTAGTTAATATTATGACGAGAGCAAACGTGAAAAAATTAATTAATGTTGATTAATTGAATTGATGAAATTGAAAATTGAATTAATTAATCTCCGGTGGATATGGTAAGCACTAATTTGAGGACTGATCACCCGCAAGTTGTGAATACCCATATTAAACCAAAGGAGTCTCAGTCGAGATGAGATTTATTATTAATAGGAAAATGTTACAATGTTACATGAATTAAGAAAAACAAATAAGATTACTAAGAAAAATAAATTATTTTGTTATGTTGAAAGTAAAAAGTCAATTTACATAAAGTTCCTTAACTCTCAATCACAAATTACGCGAGGCGAATTTGTGAGAGAAATGGATTATTTTTGTAATTCACTCAAATTGGAAGAAGTATACATATTGAAGAGTAAAGAAAATAATATTTTTATTAAAAAGTTGTTAAAAGAGATAAGTAGTAAGGCAAACAAGTCTGGACCGCGTTTATGTATTTTAGAAGATGTTCAATGCATTGATGACAAAGACGATAGGAAAGTGATTTTGAATGACTTCCATAACCTAGTAGTGGCCATGCTGGTGCGAGAAGGATGTGAAATAATATAAAAAAATATTATTATTGGTCGGGCATAGATAGTGATGTGAGAAATTTCGTTAAACGGTGCGATAAATGTCAACGCCAAAAATATTCTCAGCCAAATAGAGAACCAATGGTTATTAGCAGTACTGCTAGTGCAGTAGCTAGTACTGCTTTTGAGAAAATATATTTAGATTTAGTAGGTCCTTTAGAAGTAGATAGTTATGACTGTAAGTACGCTTTAACGTTGCAATGTGAGCTCACGAAATATGTTGAGGCATATCCCTTAATTTCCAAGAAATCTGATGAAGTAGCTAGAGGTTTTGTTAATAATTTTATTCTTAGATATGGAGTGCCGAAAGAAGTTGAAACCGACAGAGGGAAAGAGTTCTTGTCTCAGATCTTTCAAGAGGTATGTAAACTACTTAATATTAAACAACTCAATTCTACAGCATACCATCACGAATCTATAGGTGCTTTAGAGGTAAGTAACACATAAAAATGCATTTATTTGTATTCAATGTGACAATCATCCTGAAATGTGGAGTACGTGGCTCCCTTTCTGGTGTTTTGGTTACAATACCACAATGCACACCTTATGAGTTAGTATTTGATAAAAAATGTTCTCTTCCTAGTAATCTAATACAAGACCTTGATCCAGTTTATAATTGTGGATTCTATCAATACGAATTGAGGTATAGGCTGCAACTTTCTCAAAAGGAAGCTAAGAATAATTTATTAGAAAGTAAATTAAAGAGAAAATTAAGATATGATAAAAATATTAAACCTGTAAATTATAAAGAAAATGATTTGATTTTAGTTAAAAATGAGATATGTAAAAAGTTTGAAGATATTTATTCAGGACCATGTAAAGTTGTAAAGGATAAGTCACCTGATGTAGAAATTATAAATGAAAAAGGTAAAGTAGATGTGGTGCATAAAAACAGAACAAAACTTTATATTAAAAAAACATTAATTTATAAATAGAATGTAACAGTACTTATAAGTACTCTAAAAAAATAGATGTTATTTTTTTTACATTAAGAAGGGTGATGTAGAGTTATAAGAAATTATATTATTATAATCCTAGTTGTGTGACAATACTAATAATAATTATGTCACAGCACTATGCTGGACTATAATATATTGTTTATTTTATATTTAATAAAGTTCTTAATTAAGGATCCAGTGGTTTCATTCCATCCCAACCACCACTTTACAGTCTGGAACATTAATTTAAAAACTTGTAATCCACTTTGGAGGCCGATTACTCGAAAATTGTCAACTTTGAAAAAAAAACATGCATGAAACTTTACCTTTATTTTAAAATACCCATTCAATGATACCCCACACGATGGAGTAGAATGAAAACACTAGAATGAAAAAATATTATTCATCCCTACATCACATATTGTATGGAGTGTACCCCCCCCCCCTAGCCACCCCTAAAATATAAAATTATTATTATTTTATAATGCCAAAATATACTGAACATTTATGTTCATAAATACACAACAGAAACTAGAAGCTCAGACAGACAGACAGACAGACGGACGGACGGAACTTTAAAAAGATGTACGAATATTTTCACTTCAACTTTCGGAAGAAGCCTCTTTAGGCACCTTTTACACTGTAATACTTTTACTGCATCATTAGATTTAGGTAAATCAATTTCCCTTTGCTTTCGGTTCCTGTTCGATTCCAGCCTAGGGAAATTGATTTATCAAAAATGTCTTGACGCAGTTTCGGTTTAAATCAAAATCGGGCTCGCAACTCCTTTCAGGATATTCTCTATCCACTTGAAAAATTTACCATGTGTGTACTATGTACTGTACATACTATTTTGATTGGAATATTCTGTGAATTGTGAAAGGTCACAGAAAATCAATTTATTTATCTTCTAGTTTATTTTGTGATTTGTAAAAGGTACTTGTACGTTTAAAGGGCCATGATAATATATTTTTCCTTTTCCCGTCAAATTGAATTGAAGAATAAACCAGTATCACACCATTTACGTCAAACCTGTCCCTCAGCCCCCAGTAACAGTCCCCCCCTCCCCCCACACCTGAAATACAAATCAGCGGTAGCTACCTAACACATACCTACAGGTATAGGTAGGTACTATACTCTATTCAGATCCAATTAAATCTAAACGTAAACACTAAATACATATTATTGCAACCAATTTAAATATCACATACTATGAAAAGAAAATATGAAGACACACTATTTTGATCGAATATAAACTTTTTGTTAGGTTAGGTACCTACCACAAGTAGAGCGGATTTCGGGGCTATACAGTACAGCGGGTGTTCTCATTACTCGCGAATTACCATATGCGGGCAATAAACATAAGCTGGATGCGGGGGGGTCAAACAAGTTACATTATATTATCGTCCTTTATGTTGTACGTTTAGCGTCCACCTTTTACGTCCGCAGATAGACCACGCTAATTAAAAACTTACGACTGTCTACTGTTTGATGTGTTTTACTGCATACAGACGTATAAAGTTGCTATGTACCTCACATCATTTTACGTTCAATAAAAAATTTTATCATCATCCACTGCTCCTGATAACTACGCCACATGCTGTTTTCATCAACTTAACAGACATAATTTTACCACGCTGCGCAACGCGTCGCTACACTTTCAATGAAACAAGTATCTTAGTTAATAAAGTTCAATTTTGAATCGCTATCTTAATAAAAAGTACGCGTTGCGTCGTGTCTTGGTGTGAAGTGTGAACTGACGCTAACGTGTGATTGTTTGTGTCAATTATTGTAGTTATGTTCGAGAATCGTTCAAGTGATCAGACGTCATCGAATCGAGTGTAGTTTAAATGGCATCCTGACCATCCAACCTGTAAATCCAGCGCCAGTACTTATGGCCGTCATAATTTATGATTATTCCGCTTCAAGGCCGCGGCATTTGATTTGGAACTTCGGCCTAATTTAATAAACAATAACTAACCAAGAGCATGTCAGGACATGTCTAAGAAAGGTTCCGTAACTATAACCGCGTAAAAAGGCTTTTTCAAGTTACTTCAAAAGTTACTGTCCGATTACGTTCAAAATAATTTTCCTAAAAAGTTTTTTGCATGATCTATCAGCATTCAAAATTGCAAGTTTCTAAGTGTCATAGTTTAGAAATGCCAGGGGGGGGGGCAACTTATAAACCACTTTGGAGGCAGATTACTCGTAAATGGTTGACTTTGTAAAAAGGGGTAGGATGAAAGAATATTTTTCATCCCATATTATGTATGGGGAGCCGCCCCTAAAATATAAATTATTTTTATTTTACAATGCTAGAACCGAGATCACACAATCTATAACTATACCAAATTTCATCAATTTATATTCATAATTACAGAAGCTAGAAGCTCGGATCGACAGACAGACAGATGGACGAACGGAGAGAGCGAAACTGTAAGGGTTCCTTATGTATTACGGAACCCTAAAAACAATTATTATTTTTAATGCATATTTTAACGCCATTGTAATAGCAGAATGTATCAGCAGCTCTCACAGAATTTAAGACCATTATGTACCCACACTACTGACACTCTAGCAATAAAGGAACTTGATTTGCAGGCTGGACGGTCAGCATGGCCCTTTACACTTGAGTCTCGACACTCGACGGAAACCTCACGCTGTTCACGGCGGGCAGTCGCCTGCAGACTCCAGAGCTCTACATCGCTTTATATGACGGGCTTATAGTCTGCTACAAAAGCGCATAGTGTAGACTGTAGACTGTAGGGCTTGCTGAAACCTTGCGTATTGGATCAGTCAGTTAATATTTTGTGCAGCACAGAATAAACAGCTAACAGATACAGTCATGCCATTTTCTAAAATTTTTACTAACTGAATAAAATTTTCCAGTGTTATCTATCAGCCTTTTGTATTTCAAATAGTTTAGATGTCTAGGTCACATTATTATTTTTGACCAGGGACAGTAAACGGACGTCTAATAATATGCAATAAACTATAAAATAAAACGAATCCGTTTAAATTTATTGTTGGAGCAATTTAGTTTAAAATTGCGTCAACACGCGACGCGTTCGGGTCTGACTAATTTAGTTTATAAATATTCATAATCTATAAGGCCACTGCCGCGAGAACTTCGCGGCGAGCGGCGCGGGAGTCGCGCGGCTGCCGTGGCGGCGCGGGCAACGCTTCCCCGTTCTCGAAACCAACGGCAAAGAATACATTATATTGCTTCCGTACTAACGGCTCGGTCGCGTGGCACTAAAGTATTGTGTACGCAAAATATTTGTTTTTGTTCGCCAATGAAATGTATGTAATACTATGAATTTTAATATTTATTAATTGATTTTATACTCATAAATTTTAAAAAGATGCAAATAAATGGAACAAAAGTATTTAAATAGGCGCGCGATTGATCATCGCTCACCGCTCGTCATGGGCATTTTTCGTAAGTATTATCGGTTAAATTTCATTTGGATTTTTAAGCTGTAACGCTCGCGCGCGAGTCAAGAGTGACAACCCTAGTAATATAAGCTTTGTCAGCTCTTCTTATGTAGAACAGCTAAGATCTTAAATATGCACATTAATATTGTATAAAAACTCAGGATTTAGTTATTAAGTTGATTTTCATTTTTGTAATACTCTGTATGTAATATAATAATAGTAAAAACACTGTAAGTTTGAAATAAATTATTTTTTAAGTCAAATCTATGACCAAGTATTTAATTCGCGCACGTACTGTCGCGTACGAGAGTGAGTTAGCATGTGGACCGAAACGGGAATAATCCCCTTTCGGTCCACACGCTAACTCACTCTCGTTCGAAAATAGTTACCGGGACCCATTTACAAATTATATATCGTACGAAAATAAATGAGTCCTACTTGCTAACAAACACCATGACAATTATTTCACTTCACATAATCTTCAACCCATAGTGTAATCTGTTAAACTAAAATAGAGGTTGAATTAGGTTTTAGTACTGTGATTTGACAGTCTTGTTTCAGTCTTTTTAGTGCGTTAGGTATATTAGGTTTTCTTTACAGTCGGGTTTTTTTATTTTTCTAATTATTTATTTTATTTTAGACTTTTTAGTGTTCTGTCCGGCACATTTCTATGAACTAGAGTGTGTTCTATTATGACTTTTGTAAATTGGACATAATTTATTATTATTATAGCGTGTGAAACAAAATAAAAATGAAAATTATAATTGACGTAAGCGGTTCAATTCCTGGGCCACAATTTTATATTAGGATCAGAATATTATTCAATTTAGCAAGTCGATTTATTTTCCCAAAATTAACACCATAGGCGACACTATGGTCATACATATTGATTTTTGAACATGTGATAGCGCGTTTTAAACAACATACAGCGCCATCTAGCAGTGAGTAGCGGAATTATTTGCTCAAAGTAAACATACTTTAGGCAATACTATGGTCATTGATATGGATTGAACATGTGATAGCGCGTTTTAAACGACATACAGCGCCATCTAGCAATGAGTAGTGGAATAAAAAAATGTAAAACTGATTTGGTGACCGTCGTAAATATAAAATATGATTAACTATACCGGGTATAACAAAAATGCGCAATAGGGTCCAACATTCTTATATATTTAAAGTTAAATACGACTATTTGAATCCATTGATTACAAATGTATTCGATAGATTTCATTAAAATGATAGTAATTATTCCTGATTAAATTTAAATACATGACATATATATATATATATATATATATATATATTTAAAATCTCCATTTAATTTCCATTATTTTGATACCAATGTCGCTAACTTTGGTTAAAAAAAAAATTTGAACTACTCACAATTTGGCGCCAGAATCCGCCATTTTATCATTAAAAAAAAAAAAAAGCTATCTAAGGACACTTGGGTTATTGAGACAAATCTAAGGATACCTTAATTGTCGAAATCCATCCAGCCGTTTGGAAGATACGTGGGAATAAATGAATTTACATACATACATACAAGATACGCGCGAAAAACATAACCCTGCCTGACAGTCGGGTAAAAAAAGTACACGGTTATACGTTCGGCTGTATATATATTATCCTATAAACTTCGAGGAGTTTCCTCGAATCCTCATGGATTGTTGGACCATGTCACTTTAAGGTTGGCTGGTAGAGAATGCCACAAGGCATTAAGTCCGCCTTTGTACGTTACGTGCATAAAGTGTTGTAAATAAATAAAATAAAATTTTAACTATTCCTCTACTCTATCTTCTTAATTTGGAAGTCGGTACCAGCCCAAACAATATCCTACAAAATTTTATAGGACTCACGTTCAAATTAGCTGGTATCGACATCAAAATTAAGAAGATCGAGTAGAGAAATAGTAAAAATTTTAGCCGAATTTGAAAGGGGAAATATTTAGAAAATAAGTTTTATTTCATATTTTTGTGCATTTTTACTTTTGTATGCGAACAATCTCGCAGCTGCCGCCCGCTCTCGCCGCCGCCCCGCTCCCGCCGCCGCCCCGCTCCCGCCGCCGCCCCGCTCCCGCCGCCGCCCCGCTCCCGCCGCCACCCCGCTCCAGCCACCGCCCCGCTCCCGCCGCCGCCCCGCTCTCGCCGCCGCCCCGCTCCCGCCGCCGCCCCGCTCCCGCCGCCGCCCCGCTCCCGCCGCCGCCCCGCTCCCGCCACCGCCCCGCTCCCGCGCCGCTCGCCGTGGAGCTCGAGATAGCGGCCTTTTAATGGTGTTCTGTTGGTCGTGTCTGCACATCGTAATTACTTCTTATGTATATATTAACAAGCTAATAAATTTGAAATAATCATTTATTTCTTTACGATGAAGTCTGTTTTGGAGGTCAAAGTGCCGGATTTGATCCGCAAATTATTTATTTAATTAATTAATTAATTTGTGACTAGATCTAAATATACCTGTGCTCAATAGTCAATTCGTAGTACCATAGTCCATATGGCCCTTAGTACACCTACGCGTTCGTATACGTCAGCGAAACTACGAAAAAACTTTAAGTTTCGCATTAGCGAATGAGCTAAGCTATGTCTCTCTCTAGCATTTAGCTAGAAGTAAAGGTCCTTGTCGTAGAATAATACAATTTCTCAAGGAAATAGCCGTTACCCAGACGCAGACGTTCAGCTTGTGGTGTTTTTGTGCATTTTTATTTTGGAAGTCGGTTATAATTTTTTGTTAAAAAATATTAATTTTCCCCTTATTGGTAATATTTGTTAAATTATTATAAATAAATTTTAAGAAAGTTTAAAATAAACGATCGAATATATAATCGAATAAGCGCCAAGCTTCCATTAGGTATAGTAAATAAGATGATAGTGATGATAACTGTAAGTTACATAGTGGCATATGCTTGCATTCTTTAAACAATTCCGAAATTTCCAAACACGCATCTTTAAAGACTGAGAAGTTCTGTTCAGAGCTTTTGGATCCTTGGTGCAAAATCTTATTTTTTGGTAGCATATGCTTGTGTTCAAAATCACTACATGTGTCCATATAAGTTTTGAGGAGTTCCCTCGATTCCTCATGGATCCCATCCTCAGGTTTCCACATTAGTGACTAAAGGACCAATTTCGCATTATATCCTTTACAACAATAAAATAATTTTGAAAATAGGTCCGTAAACGGCAGAGTAATGTTCAAAGATATCCGTGTCGGTGTAAAATACTATGAGAAGTACTTATTATTATATATCATCATAAGGTAATGATGTATGTTGTGATGATATTGGCGATGATGATGATTACTGTAATTGACATAATGGCATATGCTTGCAGTTCTTCAAGCAACGCTGAAATCTCTAAACATGTATCTCTAACGAGTCAGGAGTTCTACATTACAATATATAGGGAGGTGATACACACACTACAAGCGGATCCATCGCAAACCACGTCCGAGATAGCTGCAGGCTGCGGTGTTAGTGATAAAACTTTTTTAATCCACTTGAAGCAAATTGGGAAGGTGAAAAAGCTTGAAAGGTGGGTATCTCATGAATTGAGTGCAGCAAACCGACAAACGCGCGTCGACTGCTGCGTTACATTACTCAACCAGCACAATAATGAAGGGATCTTAAATCGAATCATTACCTGTAATGAAAAGTGGATCCTGTACGATAATCGGAAATGCTCATCGCAATGGCTTAACCTTGGCGAATCAGCCAAAGCCTGCCCCAAGCGAAAATTGACTCAAAAAAAAGTTTTTTGTGAGCGTTTGATGGACTAGTGCCGGTGTCGTTCACTACATCTTTCTTACATCTGATCAGACGATTACGGCGGATGTCTATTGCCAGCAACTGCAAATCATGATGGAAAAGCTAGCTGCTAAATAACCGAGGTTTTATATACTAAAACGAATTCAATTCACTCTAGGCCACTGCTGCTTCAGGACAACGCTAGACCACAAAATGCACAACATAATTGTTCGCGCCAACACTAGCGCGACGTTTAGAATAAACACAAAGGACATCACTACGTGATGTATGGCCGACCGAAAGGGGCGCTGTCAGAGAGTGACGAACACTTGCATTTAGATACCCTTCCGCGCCGGATGCATTTTCAGCTCATCCCGAAACCTAGTGAACGCGAACGCGTGTGCGCATATTTATTTGTGCTCGTTAATATAATACCAAATTCGCCGGCGAACCGCGATAAATCTATCGATAATCCGCTCAACAGCTGTGTAGTGTAGTGAGAAGAAACCTCCGCCCAGATACAGAACCACCAGCTCAACAATAAGGTCAGTCCCAGATTTCTCCAGCCCTCACATTAACCTATATACCTACTTCCCTCAGCTCAAAGTCGTATGTGTAAGTTCCTAGCTTACACATTTCTTGGTCCATCGAGCCTTCGTGAAGCCCTTCTCCCTATTACCGGCGTTGGGCCTGATTAGAACCAGCACCTACAGTACCACTCCGCCCAATTCTGCACATAAAATCAGCTCGATTATTTATATTTTGTCCAATTAATTCTGGCCAGGCCGCCCCGCCATTTTAAAACCAAGTTACAGTCCATTCCCATTATCAATTCGGCACATTTAACATTAAACCCCTATTATGTACATTGATATTAACCTATATGTTAATTATTTAAATTATTTTGTGCATATTTCGGCCCATAAATTCATACGAAAAACCCAAAAAAAAAAAAAATAGTGGGTAGGTTGTCGGCTTATTGTCGAACAAAGAACTCGAACATTCCAGAACTTCCCTAACGTACCTAATACATAATTTGTGCCAATAATATCTCATATAATTTTCTCAGCTCTTAATTACATACAAAATATTTTAATGTTTGACTCGCATATAAAATAAGTAATAACTAGTGCGTATTGTGAATTACGTTCGGCTCATAACAGAATTGTGGATCGTCGTTGCATTACTAAGTATTTTATCTATATATAACGTTTATATCTTCATATTCTCAATTTTTAAAACACAATATTAATTAACTTAGCATTATTTTAATAGTTACGGGTTGCATAACATCTCAAGTGCCCATACTAACATCGTCGGCTCGCTTCGATACAGAAAACTTGATTTGTGTACCTACACGGCGCCCGTGCGAACAACAGCTGTTACATTCATTCTCAATTAGGTATTCTTCATAGAATAAATAGTGACCTTCACATTGAATTCATATCTTATCTACGTTCTGTGTCTATACAAAAATATTATCAGGTATTACGTTACAGCTGTTTTAAATAAGAATTCTTATCGACGTTCTGTGTTTATACAAATATATTATAGGTGTTACGTTACAGCTGTTTTGAATAAGTCGGCACACTATTGAGATTGAACCTGCTCATACCTACTTACATTGTTTTCATTACGTTATTTTGTTTCTAACGCGCCCGCTAAGATTTGTTTATATTCAAACTTCAGGACATTAATATAATATTACAGACGACTTCTAACGCATTAATCTCCGCTCATCAAACATACACTAATACTATATTAGCATCAGGCGATCGGTCAGCTCATTTGTTAATTAACTCGTACACATTTTATGATAAAATTGTATACATTGTCGGCACATTATTAAAATCTATTTTCTGCGTTTTAATTAATTGCGAACGTATTTTCCGCTCATTAGTTTTAAATATTTAACTTAGTTACACGCATATATTTTTAAACATGCCTACAAAATCTCAAGCGGCCATATTTAGGCAAACTATAAAATCTATTAGTCGGCTCAGAGAGATCGCATTGGCATTACACAAAGGTGACTCAAAGTCTAACAAAACGGAGTTTAATGCGCGTTTTAACGACCTACAAAATTTGAAACAAAAATTAGAAAATTTATACTGCGAAATTTTAGACGACGGCAGTGTTACAGAAGAAATTGAAAAGTTTTATACAGCCGGTTACGAGAACGCGCTATCCGAATATTATGATATTTTAACTGCAGCGGAAAATATAAGTTCCACTTCAGAGTCAAGTCAGCTCACTTCTGCCGTTCTGCCCAAAATTGAACTGCCAAAATTCAGCTCACGCGTTGAGGACTGGCCATCGTTTATTACGATTTTTAGGAGTCTTACAGACGACATGACGTCACTTACAGATGCAGTTAAGCTGCACTATCTTTTGTCTTGCCTATCGGGGGAGGCGCTCAGCATGATTGCGCATTTAAAAATCACAAATGATAATTACAGCGTCGCGCTCGATATACTCACACGTAGGTATGAAAACCGCCGTGTTCTGATAGATGGGTTTGTTGATATAATACTCGGCCTACCTAATATTCATATTCGATCAAGCATACGCGCGACGTTTTTAACTCCGCTCATTTCCGCACAAAGCGCATTAAATAATCTGCGTTTACCTATGGATAGTAATTACGTATTTCTGTCTATTGTAGTTAGAAAATTACGAGGCGAGCTCCGCACCCTGTTCGAAAGAAGATACGGCATCTCGGACACTCTGCCCACCTTAGGTGATTTGATTTCTTTTTTAGAGGAGCACGCGCGCTGTATCGAAACCGAATATTCTAATGCAACGCGCGGTGTTACCTACTCACCACAAACTGGGCCCTCTCGTCAACACACACCCCCCGCAAACTCTCCGCGCAGTCCACGCTTTAGACCAATTAGTCCCGCGTATCCTCGTAATACTCAGCGCTCGCCATCGGCTCACACTTTAAGTAGCTATCACGTCAGCCCAGTTCCTCATTACCCTCAACGCTACTGGCCCCCCTCCCCCCGAACAGAGCGGCGCGAGTACTCAGCCCGGAATACAGATAAACGCAAGCGATTCTACTGCCCCTATTGTAGGAATACAGAACACAAACTTATCGCGTGTCCGAAATATAATCATCAGCCCACTCAAGGTCGTTGGGATTTCATAGAAGCCAACGACAGATGTCGTAAATGTCTAGGTCCGCATTTTGAAAATGAATGTCGTTCGACAAACTCATGCAAAGAGTGTGGAAGTGCAAATCACCACACCTCGCTTCATCGTCACGGAACTCCAAATTCTCCGGTGTCGTCAGCGCATTTTACGTGCACAGCCCCGCCGGCGTGCTCAAGACAAGCCACATACCTACATGGCCTACACACAACATACGCGTGCACATCAATCATCATCATCAGACCCCAACCAATCGTCTGATCATGCACCGTCTACAACTCATCAATCTCAAAACAAAAAACAATGACTACCTACAATCACGGAGCACATAGAATTAGAAGATCAACCCAATAATTTAAAATGTCATTCAGCTCATAGTACACCTGCATCACATTCAGCTCATAAAATATCTAAATCTAGTTCAGCCCAATATTCTGTAGAATCAGCCCAAGTAAATTCAACTCAGCACATAGAAAACCCATTAAAAACTCCAGTGTTACTTCCCACAGTCGTTTTAAATATATCTGATAAATGCGGAGAATATCACAAGGCTCGGGCTTTATTGGACTGTGGTAGCATGATAACGCTCATAACTCAGCGCATGACTAGAAATCTTAATTTGCAACCAAAACAATGTTCATTAAAAATTACAGGTGTAGGTGATCAGCACATACAAAATTCTAAAGGTTGGGTCACAATAACATTTAGGCCCACACACCGTGACACGCCATCTATTACTACTACCGCTCATATTCTCAAAGACGTTACAGGTTATTTACCTTTGCAAAAAATACCAGATGTTGTACAAGACTCAGCTCATCAGCTCATTCCATTGGCGGATCAAGCTTATCATACTCCTGCGCCCATTGATCTCATTTTAGGCTCAGACGTTTTGGGTCACGTTTTGGATGGTACTAAGATTGCTTTGGGCCCGGGGAAGCCCATAGCCTTCGGTACGATTTTTGATTTTGCACTCATAGGACTCGTTGAACACTCATGCGATTCACCTGTAGCTCAAGTTAACTCTGCTCATATTACTCATACTCATTATACTCAGTCGGCTCACTCTACACATTCTGTTCATTCTACTCATGATATTTGCAAAAGCCTGGAAAGATTCTGGGAGTCGGAAGAACCCCAGCCTCGTTCTGCTCATTCAAACCCGCTACACGAGCAATGTGAACACATATTCAGCTCAACCACCATTCGTGACGATTCAGGCCGTTACATGGTGACTCTTCCCTTCTTATCAGATGCACCCGTATTAGGTAGTACTCATGCTATTGCTCTACGTAGATTTCTCAATCTAGAAAAACGGTTGCAATCCGATCACACACTGCGACAAAAATATATAGAATTCATGAACGAATACATAAACTTAGGACACATGACACCGTGTCATCCGTCTACATTTACTCATAAACCTCATTATTATATTCCTCATCATGGCGTGTTCAAATCAGGTACTGACAAACTCCGCACAGTATTTGATGGCAGTTGTAAGTCATCCAATGGAGTCAGTTTAAACGATTGCCTGCACACAGGTCCAGCACTTCAACGAGACATTGTAGATATTATTATATCATTCCGCGCACATCGTATAGTATTCAGCACTGACATAAAAATGATGTTTAGAAATATTCTCTTAAGACCAGACCAAAGACACTATCAGCTCATACTCTGGCGATCGTCTCCAGATCGACCTCTGCTCACATATGCACTCAACACTGTTACATACGGATTGCGCTCAAGTCCATATCATGCTATCCGCACATTATTACAATTAGCTGAAGATGAAGGTCATCGCTATCCTCAGGCTGCCGAAATTTTGCGTAAATTTGTTTTCGTGGATGATGTACTTTGCGGCCATGACACCATAGAAGAAGCATCAGCACTCCAAACTCAGCTCATTGATTTGTTATCACTCGGTGGATTTAAACTTAGTAAATGGACATCAGACACACCTCAGCTCTTGCAAAGATTTCCAGGCGATCAATGCGAAATGCCTAAAGACTTTGACATCAGCGCAGAGTCTCCATCAATTAAGGTTTTGGGTATTAGATGGATTCCCCAGTCTGATGAATTTACATATCACATCTCATTACCACCAGTTACCCACATTACAAAACGTTCAATTCTTAGCACAGTAGCTTCTCTCTATGACCCAAACGGTTGGGTTACACCCGTCATATTCCGCGCAAAAATACTTCTTCAAAGGTTATGGTTAACTAAATTGGACTGGGACGATCCCACTCCAAATAATATTACAGAGGATTGGCAGCGCATCTATCATGATCTTCCACACATCTCAGATATACATTTTCCCAGACATATCGCTCCACACAAATTCAAATCAACATACTCACTTCACGGCTTCGCAGATGCTTCGGAAAGCGGTTTTGCTGCAGTGATATATTTACAAGAATCAGCTCACAACGGATTTGTTAACGTTCACCTCATAATTGCTAAATCTAAAGTCGCACCGATTAAAAATAAACTCACAATCCCCAAATTAGAGTTGTCTGCTGCAACTCTATTATCTCAGCTCATGTTGCGTGTCTCCCAACAATTGTCTGCTCATCTCACAATTACACATCACGTTTGTTGGTCAGATAGTACCATAGTGCTTGCATGGATAAAAACTCCGCCCCATCGTTTACAAACATTTGAATCAAATAGAGTAACCAAAATTAACTCAAATTCACTCACACTTAAGTGGCGTCATGTACCTTCCCAATTAAATCCTGCTGACTGTGCAAGCAGAGGATTATCAGCTCAAGCTCTCTCCGCTCATGATTTATGGTGGTCGCCTCCATGGCTCAAATTGCCAGAGGATACCTGGCCCAAGGTGCCTTCAGCTCATACTCGACAAGACTTGCCAGGGCTCAAACCAAAATACGTACCATGCAATTTCTCGATACCCGGTGTCGATAGTGATCTGCTCACTCGCTTCAGCTCTTTAGAAAAACTAACTGGTGTCACTGCCTACATGAGGCGATTCATTCGTAACTGTAAACTAAATTCAAACTCGCGACAACTAGGCCCTCTAACTGTAAGTGAACGTAGAGAAGCATTACTCTTCTGGATCCGCTCTGTACAGCAGAATGCATTCGCAGAAGATATTCACCGCCTGCAAACCGATAGAATCTGCACAGTACGACTACAACGTCTGTCGCCTTTTACGCAGGACGGTCTCCTCAGAGTAGGAGGTAGACTCACTCGTTCGGAACTCACATACGATGCTCAACACCCATACATTTTGCCTAGTTCTAGTCCGCTCGTAGACCTCATAATAGATGACTATCATCGCATACACTGCCACCCTGGCACGGACACGCTACATGCTATTTTACGTCAGCAATTTTTGATATTATCTGCCCTCCGCATTGTAAGGCACAGAACGTTTAAATGCATAAGATGTTTCCGTTGCCGCGCTCAGCCCGAAGTACCTATCATGGCTGACCTGCCAGCTGATAGAGTCATACCTCAGCCCGTATTTAGTCACGTATCAACAGATTTCGCCGGACCGTTTCTGCTCAAATCAAGTCAATTACGTAATGCTAAGTTAATTAAGGGATATTTTTGCATATTTGTTTGCCTCACTACAAAGGCGGTTCACTTAGAACCAGTCTCATCGCTCACTGCCGAAGCGTTTATTGCAACATTACAAAGGTTCTGCTCACGTCGCGGGCTTCCGGTATTGATACGTTCAGATTGTGGCACAAATTATGTAGGAGCTAGGAATCATCTACTAGAGGTACAACAGTTTCTCAATGACAATAACGACGCCATTTCTCATAAACTCTCAACTCAAGGTATAACTTGGTTACTCAATCCGCCTAAAGCCCCATGGATGGGAGGTATCCATGAGATTAATGTTAAATCCACAAAGCAACTTCTATACCGTGTTATCGGTGAGCAACACCTCACTTTCGAGGAATTCTTAACTCTGCTCACTAGAATCGAAGCTGTGTTAAACTCTCGGCCCATCAGTCCACTTTCGTCCGATCCCACGGACTATCAGCCCCTTACTGCTGGCCACTTTCTCATTGGCCGTCCGCTCACAGCTCTCCCCGAGCTGACTCTAGATGAAAGAGTAATATCTCCGCTCAAACGCTTTCAGCTCATTCAATCACTCTCTCAGCGCTTTTGGAACCTTTGGACCAAGTCCTACCTCCATACCCTTCAAATCCGCTCCAAATGGCTTTCCTCTTCCTCTCCACCCAAAATTGGAGAACTGGTTCTGCTCAAGGAGGACAATTTGCCTCCTCTACAATGGAAGATGGGAAGAATCTCACGTCTGCTACCTGGGAAGGATGGAGTCATCAGAGTTGTGGACTTGGACACGACTCAAGGCCAGCTGCGGAGGCCTGTCGGCAAGATTGCCCGACTCCCACTGGATTTTGCTCAGGATGGGGCTCAGCTCGCCGCCTGTGCGGGCCCCCCAGGATGTTCGCGCCAACACTAGCGCGACGTTTAGAATAAACACAAAGGACATCACTACGTGATGTATGGCCGACCGAAAGGGGCGCTGTCAGAGAGTGACGAACACTTGCATTTAGATACCCTTCCGCGCCGGATGCATTTTCAGCTCATCCCGAAACCTAGTGAACGCGAACGCGTGTGCGCATATTTATTTGTGCTCGTTAATATAATACCAAATTCGCCGGCGAACCGCGATAAATCTATCGATAATCCGCTCAACAGCTGTGTAGTGTAGTGAGAAGAAACCTCCGCCCAGATACAGAACCACCAGCTCAACAATAAGGTCAGTCCCAGATTTCTCCAGCCCTCACATTAACCTATATACCTACTTCCCTCAGCTCAAAGTCGTATGTGTAAGTTCCTAGCTTACACAATAATAATAATAATAATGAGAAACATTTATTTGCAGCTCTACTAAAAACTAAAAATAATAATTAAGCTTATATTTAATACAATAAGAAAAAATACATAAATTAAAAAACGTCTAAAACTAAAATAGCGTAGGTAGCCGCAAATTGGATCAAGCTCGGCATTGCTGGCACACCTAGGTATGTCCAGCACCGGTCTTCCGCTTGACCCATTCCGCGACCTCACAGCCGTCGAAACACTTGCACACTACTTTAAACAAAAATAATATTATTAAAAAAAGAGAATTAAAAAATAAACAATAAATCTGTAACAAGTGTCAAATGTCTTGATTCATGACGAAAATCGCAATTATAAATTTAAATTGTATATATAAGAATTTTAGTCTTTAATTATTTTAAAATAAATGTGAAATGTGAATACTACCCATATTACCCAACACCAAAGAAAACATTTTATGAAAACAACTAATTAAGGATGCCAATCGAATCAGTAAAATTTTTAATACAGGAAGCAAAGTGCAAAACAAGTAACCTGAAACATACACCTATAATACACTTATATCATGTCGCCAGCTTTTCATGTGCTTTCTGTTCGCGTAAAATAAATTGTCGGAGAGTCTTTTTAAAAGAAGCTAGACTTTAAACTTACTAAACTAAACTTTAAACTTAGACAACAGACGGCTACCAAATTAGAGGAGCTTCAATTGGAATGTCTAAGACATTCACCGTACTCCCCGGACTTTGCTCCAAAAGATTACCATTTTTTTCCAAATTTCGGTAACTTCTTGCAAGGGAAAAAATTCAACTCCGATGGGGCAGTCCAGAGCGCCTTCAAATATTTTATTGATTCCTGTCCGAATGGTTTTTATAGTAAAGGAATCAATTAACTACCTTTTAGATGGCAAAAAGATGGCATAGATAACAATGGTATTTTATTAAATTAATATATTATGTTTTAAAAAAATCGACTTAATGTTCCTCCTTTACAAAACGAAAATTTCATATGTACGAGGGCGGGAATGAAAATTTCGGGAATCAAGGAAGTGACACAACATTACTATTTAAAAATGTATTTATTGCTTTTCGAAGTATTCTCCGCGAAATTTGACACATTTTTCCATACGATGGAACCAATCATTGAAGCAACCATTCCATTCGGAAGTTGGGGTCTCCAAAATGGCCGTTTTGTAGGCGTCCACAGATTCTTCAGGTGATGAAAATCTCTGACCACGCAATTTATTCTTTATTTTAGGGAAAGTATAAAAATCATTAGGGCTTAGGGCTTAGGTCGGGGCTGTACGGCGGATGGTCTAATAATTCTATGATTTCTTGCTCTAAAAACTCTTTTGTTCTGTGCGCGGTGTGAGAACTCGCATTGTCGTGGTGGAGGATGATGCGGCGGTTGCAGTTCTCTTTACGGAGTTCAGAAACGACCTGTGGCAAACAAATGTTACCATACCATTCTGCATTAACCGTTCTTTGTCCCTCAAGAGGAATGGTCGCAACATGGCCGGTTTTGGAGACAAACGTGGCCACCATTTTTTTTGCAACACTCCGTGAACGAACAATTTTTGTTGGCTTTAACTCATTTTCGAACACCCAAACTCGTGACTGTTTTTTTGTTTCGGGTTCGTACGCGTATATCCAGGATTCGTCACCTGATACGATGTTGTATACAGCATTTGAGGATCCTGCGTGGAATCTTTCGAGAGTTCTGACGCACCAAGTAACGCGAGCCGCTTTTTGCTCTTCACAGAGCAAATGCGGTATCCATCGGGAAAACAATTTTTTTACACCTAATTGTTCATGCAAGATTATTTGTATTGTGACTCATGCCAATGTCTAAAGTTGCCTGAATTTCGCGGTATGTCACATATCGATCTTCCTCAATCAGCTTACGCACAGCATCAACGTTTTCTTGGGTGACTGCAGTTTTTGGACGACCTTGACGGGGATCATCAGTGAGCTTGACACGTCCATGTAGAAATGCAGCAAACCAGCGATAAATTGTGGTTTTGGATGGGGCTTTTTCACCAAATGCAGAAATCATCCGGATTTTTAAAACCAAGGAGTTTTAAATTAAAAAGATTTTAATATGACAGGAACAGTGGAAATATTCCATTCCCGGTACTTTTAGTGCAGCCCTTGTGACCTGACCTGACAATGACCTGATATTATTCCCTGCGATCGTCCAGCATTTATTTTGGGGATATGTTCTATTTGAGTTATATATAATTTCAGAGTCAAACGTCAACTGAAGAAAATTCGTATTATTAAAGATAAAAAAAAAAGTTTTTTACATTTTAAAATTCATAAAATATCAGAAAGTGACGAGCAATATTATTATATCGCTCACGGCTCAATACTCTCTCCGTGCTCTACTACACGACTACATACTCCCACTACACGACGCGATGTATCTACTACAATCTACTACGATGTATGTACATTGCACACTCACCGCGAAAATATTCTTCACAATAAACACAAATAATGTGCGCGAGTTTCTTGAAAATTGACATTTTCGTGTCCTCGTATAATATGTAAGAGTTTGAAAAAAGACGTTTCTCTCAATTTTGTTTTTAATTTATGAAACGCGACGTGGATACATGTTTCTATATCACATTACGTCACATTTCGTAAAATATGTGCAAACACAATGGTGTTTTCAGAGTTTTAAGCTCATTTCTATACATTATAGAATACTTATTTATGATATAGGTACTCTGTTCAGAATTAATTTAATCGAAACGTTAACAGAAATATTGAATTCGACCAAATAAATGTGTTTTGTATGCACGGTAAGAATAGGATATTTTTTACCTATTAAATTGGTAGCATTATATAGTGTCCAATTGTTCTATTTGTTTACGTTTACACTAAATTGGATCTGTACTGACCACCGAGTATAGTAAGTAGTACGCGATAGTATAACACAGCCACATCATGCATCAGCATCACCGGCATTCGTTTGTCTTGTTGACGTGCTCATCCTACATCCTACAGAAGTAATGTCGTGAGGTGATTGGTATTGACGCCCCCGGCCTATTTATATCAGCAGGCTTAGCACGCGCACCCTAGAAACTCCAAAGAATCGACAAAATGACAGATTGAAGAAACATTAATACCATTCGGAGCAAAATAGTTCTTATTGTAAGGCAGCAAGGACGAAGCATCGTCGTTATGAGAAACAACATTTTTTTTCTTCCCGAGCATGAGCTCACAAAATGGCCTCTTTTGACAGCTAAAGTAGAAACGTTTTCTTATTTCAATGTCAAATAGTCTTACAATAATGTCAACTACTCCACATCATAGCGGTCCAAGACAAATAGTTTATTTACGTTCAGTCATTTACTTGAAAATTTGATCATTTTTGACAGGCGATTTCCCGGAGTAAACAAAATTTTAGGGTAAGCAGGCTAGATTAAAAACTATTTATTAAATAAGAAAAAATGCAAGAAAAATATCCTTCTTTTAGATTCAAATGTATTTTTTTAGATTGTTTTATCAGTAAGTAGCAAAATAAATTATTTGATAATGTAAAAAATATTCTAGCATTAAACTTAGAATTTTGATGTGTGGAGGTCATAAATAGAATCAATTATTTTGTTTTATTCAACGTTAGGTAAGTAGTAACCAAAACATAAAATATTTAATTGCTTGTAGCTCGGGGGTTGAGGGTTGCGACTTGCGACCCCCAAAAGAGGGAGATGTTTTTCGAAGAAATTAAACCTATTATCTGGTGTTAAAATCTCTATACCTCGAGACGACACACACTGTAAGAGTGAATTTGTTATATTAGTTTTTCATAATTTAGCTCTACTGCGCGTCGACTGTGCGCTTGTGTGTGTTGACCCTACAGCTACACGCTCCACAATTACGGTTTATACTCCACATACACGGTTATCTCACAATCGCGAACAACCACCTGCTAATTATGTGCGTGACGCAAAGTTTTCAAAACTAAAGATAGAGGAAACGTACAACATTTGACGGAACAAATCTTCATATTACACTAAAAAAATTACGCCATCTTGGTTTTCACCATACTTCAAATGTCAGTCATCTTGATTTCACCATACCTCAAATGTCAAAATGGCCCCAAAATCTCCAAAAGTGGGGACAGTTTTCACCTCAACATGCCTCGTCTATAAGATATAATACGTCTATGGCGTGACGTCGATACTCGGATACGTACCATTAATAATATATCCTGTTATCCGGGCATTACGATGTACACAAAAAAGGATATAATATGATGTGTGCAATTTGGGGGCCGGCCGAGCGGCCAGGTGCGAGTCGGCAAAAACACCCGAGGTTCCACACACGGAACTATTGCATCTGCATTTAACGTTGCGTTGGTAAGAATTAACGTTAAATTAAAATATAAAATGTTGTTTCTAATGGCGTAATGGTAAGCTACATCACCACTTCCACACGCCAACAAAAATATCTGCCTCATAAGACGTATTAACAATATTTTTATCATTATTTTTCAAAACATACACGCGTATATAAATGAGATACTGATATAAATAGAACCAGTGGTTGCCTAATGCCTAGTGGTTGAAACTCGCCCATAATTCATATTATTATAATTTTTAAGTTTGAACGTTATAATGATACCTGCACCCATGCAGTCCATCGTCCAATTGACTTGATCTGTTCGAGTGGATCAAGTAGCTTGTGCTGTGTGCAAATTTTTGTCACTGCTCGCCGTGAAGAAGCGAACTACAATTTGTATTTTGTATGGCATCTAATTAGTTAAATAGTTGCCATTGTTTACCACTAGGGGCGTTGTTTCGATGCCATTAGTCATAAAAATTGTAGTTAACTTCTTCACGGCGAGCAATGACAAAAACTCTCACTCTGAAGGACAAGCACGAACAATTGACAAATACATATTGCTAACGTTATGCTATGAAGCTTGTACTTCTTCTGTAATGAATAAAGTTAAATTTTAAATAGACATCTTAACAATGCAGCGCCATAACGCGTATAATTTCGGTGTGAATTGACCATAAGATGTAGAGTTTGTGCTACTTAATTTACTTTTACCTTACTAGGCCTAGTAGTGTTAGGGCGTGTAGATTCAGAACTCAGAAGCTTGGCTCTAGATGAGATAAGAACCCCAAAAATTATTCTGATTAATATGTAATGTTATTTTTATTCATTTTATGTATTTTTGTGTATTATTATAAAAATATAGTGCAGTTTACTCCTCCCCCATGGCATATATAAATTAGAACTTTTCAAATGTTATACTCCTCCGTTTGGATAATTTGCGTTAAAAAGTTAAAAAATTTGCGTTAAAATATTTGCGTTAAAATTTTTTAACTACAAATAAACCTAATTCAAATATTAACAATTCACACACACAGACACACACACATTCAAGCATACAGTCACTCTCTCATACTAATACCAGTGAAAATATTTACAATTATCTACAATTTATTTAAATATACAACTTAAATTTTAAATTTAGGTAAACAGATTTATACAGCGTCAAATATTGTGTCGTAAGATCTCACGGCGCACGCGCAGCCGTACGGTATAAGTTTCATAGGTACCTATGTGCGATAGGCCCTGTGCGCGCGACGCGCTGTTCGCCCCGCCCGCGCCAGTCAGTCGGATTTTAACTGTACGACGTATAGCCGTGAGACGTGAGACGCTTTAAATACACCTTCTAAATACTGTTGTAATTAATGCGGAGTGTGTGAATTATCGACTTGCTAGCTGTGTGAACTTGTATCTAATAAACTAGATTACAGTGATCGGTTTGCTTATTTCATCCATCTGCTTGCATCAACATCCTGACCATCTTTACCGTCTACCAACTTGGTAAGCCATGTCATCTTCATCACCACCACCGCATGCTTCAACTGGTGACCCCAAGAACACAGCTTACACAACCATGAGCATGCAGCGACGACACAGTCAAATCCAAAGGATCGGTCCACGTCACGCGTCGTACCAAGAAAAGCCCGTATTACAGCACACGATACGACTACGATTATATGTCGTATAACCGCTCAAAACTTAACATTAAGGTACCGCAGTTTTCTTCGGACGATCCCGAATTGTGGTTCGCATAACTGGAGAGAACAGTTTAATATTTTTAACATCACTGATGACTTAGCCACGTTTTCATGTGTCACGAACAATTGAGATATTTTACATGCTAAAGCTGTTAAGGACATTATAATTAATCCTCCACCTATGAATAAGTATGAAAATATTAAAAACGAACTAATAAAGTGACTCTCCGCGACTCGTGAATTTAAGATAAAGCAGCTTCTCACCCATGAAGTGCTTGGAGACCGCAAACTATCGGAGTTTCTTCGTCATCTTATTGACCTTGCGGGACCTAAACCACCGGAAGAATTCATTCGGTCGATTTGGACAAACCGTCTTCCGAGTAACGTGCAGACCATTTTAGCTTCGCAACCCTCGCACAGTTTGGAGCAGCTGGCAGACCTGGCCGATAAAATTCAAGAAATCACCTTGCCTGGTAATGTGGCTTCCACATCCTCTGGTCCCATCGTATGTGCTATCGAGTGCTTCTTCCGAAATTGCTGAGCTAAAGAAGATGATACAAAAGGTTTTGTACCTTGAAGCTGGAAGAACACACTCGTACAGCAAACTGCCGAGCCTACCAGCCCCGACCCAAACATAAGCGCAGTCCAGATCACCGCCAGAGATCGAGGTCAAACTCCAGCTATCGTCGACGTCCGTTGTGCTGGCATCATGCGAAATTTGGAGACCGCACGAAACTATGCATACAACCTTGCGATTTCAGTAGTGCGGGAAAACCAAAGGGCAGTCGTTGAAGGCGACAAGCCACTGCGTTTCCTCTTCTACTGGTCATCTTTTTATAACTGACTGTAAGTCTAATGTTCGATTCCTTGTTGACACCGGAAATGATCTGTGTATACACACAGGTGGTGGACCCTCGGTCCTCCCTGTGCGAATATCGCACAAAAACTAGCTTTAATCTTATTGCTGTAAATGGTTCAACTATACATACTTATGGTTATTTAGAACTTACTCTTAATTTAGGTTTAAGACGCAATTTTCAGTGGAGATTTATTGTTGCTGATATAAGCCAAGCAATAATTGAAGTAGATTTTTTAAAATTTTACAATTTAATTGTAGACTGTCGCAATAATTGTTTAATTGTCTACTTCTGCTTGCGCTGATAATAATAAGTGTAATGTATCTTGTGTTAAAATTAATATAGGTGACACTAGGTATCGCAATATACTAAAATATTTTATTCAGGCACACCTATTGACGTTAAACGCAATACAGTACATTATACGGGTGACCTGAAATTCGATACATTCCTTTGAAAGACAGAAAGTAGACCTCATTTACAGTAATATTTTTCATGGCATCCCCTATCCGAAAGTTGATATTTACAAAGTTATTGAAATTTCAAAAATTTTTTCTTTATTTTCGACTTTTTGACTTTGACATGACGTATTTTTAAAAATGTTTGTTAGTGATTTTTTTATGTATTTTAACCGTCAATGAGTCAAATATTATTTTTAAGGAATAAATAGGGACAAACTAAGCGAGAATTTTTCATTATGAGACATGAAACAGAATTTTCTTTTAAGAAAAATGCACATTTTTCTTAAAAACAGGTGAACTTTCTTAAAAAAAAGTATGATACAATGCGTACAAATATTCTAAATAACTTCCTTATCTCATTAGCTTTCCAAAAAGGTGCAAATGTCTACATAAAAATATGACCTTGTAGTAAACATATTAGAAGTAAAATGAAATAATGTCAAAATCGATTTATTTGCGATAAGGTTAAAATAAAAGGAAAAACTTGAATATAATTACGTTTATTGTGTTTAAAAAACATCAATGTTTAATTAAATTTAATAATAAATATTCTACTTTAGGTCTTGTTCAAAATGTGAACTTCTGTTTCTGATACAGGCCCGTAGTCTTCTCCGTACCTCTGTTTTGATTATTCTGGTAGTAAGACTAGTTTTGATTTCTTCTGCTGCATTTCTTATGCGGCTTCTGAGCTCCTCTACAGTAGTTATGGGTGTAGTATACACCAAAGCCTTCATATGACCCCAAAGATAAAAATCACACGGGGTCAAATCGGGACACCGTGCTGGCCAAGGAATTGGCCCGCCTCGACCTATCCAGCGATGTGGGTAAGTTTGGTCTGGCCACTGACGTACGCCGAGGCGGAAGTGGGCCGGGCAACCATCATGCTGGAAAATCATATTACGACGAGTTGCTATTGGCACATCTTCCATTAAACCAGTAATCTCCTCTCTTAGGAAATGTTCGTACATTTCACCATTTAAATTTTGAGGCAAAAAATGAGGTCCAACTAAATTATTATTAATTATACCCATCCAGACATTTAGACTGAATCTGGTTTGATGGGCCCTTTCTTTTTTCATCCTGGGGTTTTCTCCTTTTGGTGCCCAGTAATGTGTGTTGTGGAAATTGTTTATCCCGTCACGATCAAATTTCGATTCATCCGTCCACAATATTCTTGAGAAGAAATTGCGATCCTCCATGTCTGCATTTATCATAAAACGGCAGAATTCCATTCTTCTAACCGGGTCTCCCTCTTCCAACGCTTGGACAGGTGTGTAGTGAAATGGATGTAGACGCGCTGTGTGTACTGTAAACCACACCTTCCATTGACTCAATCCAAGTCTTCTAGCTGCCGCTCTTGTAGAAATAGAAGGATCATTTTGAAAAAGTGTTAAAATTTCTTCTTCTTCTTCTGGAGCATACAAACGAGGTCTGCCTGAATCGCCACGTCTTCTATCAACACGGCCGCTTTCCCGAATTCGTCGAAATGTTGTTGAAAACACTCTAACGTTTGGCACTCGTCGATTCGGAAAACGTTCAACGTATGTTCTTCGTGCAGCAGCAACATTACCATTACAAAGTCCGTAACAAAACAAAATGTCAGCGTATTCATCGTACTCAAAAGCAGCCATCGCGATACAAAAAAATCACAAGTAGAAGTAAGGGTGTAGTTTAAAGCAACAATACGTCCGTACACGGCAATAGTTGACTTAAAACTAATATTAGCTACTAAATTTGCTCTCTAAGCCAGTCGGTAACTCATTGACAAAGGGCCGCGACGACAGTAGCCGAAACATCCCGAAGTTTGAACAAAGGAAACAATTGAAAAAAAAGGTCGCCTCAGGTAGAGTAATTCTTGAGATAATTGTTTAATTTTTAATTGTGTTTAATTGTGTTTTTTGTAAAAAAAGAGAGATTGTTTTGTTTTTGTTTATTACATGTTCATATTTTTATGTACATATTTGTATATTTTTGGAAGCTTATGAGGTAAGAAAGTTATTTAAGGTATTTGTACGCATTGTATCATACAACTTTTTAAAGAAAATCACCTGTTTTTAAGAAAAATGTGCATTTTTCTTAAAAGAAAATTCTGTTTCATGTCTCATAATGAAAAATTCTCGCTTAGTTTGTCCCTATTTATTCGTTAAAAATAATATTTGACTCATTGACGGTTAAAATACATAAAAAAATCACTAAAAAGACAAACATTTTTAAAAATACGTCATGTCAAAGTCAAAAAGTCGAAAATAAAGAAAAAAATTTTGAAATTGCAATAACTTTGTAAATATCAACTTTCGGATAGGGGATGCCATGAAAAATATTACTGTAAATGAGGTCTACTTTCTGTCTTTCAAAGGAATGTATCGAATTTCAGGTCACCCTGTATAAAGACTACACCAGGATCACCCGTCTTTTGCAACCCTCGTAGATTAGCGCCTGACTTTAAAATAGCCAAACAAAAATTCGAGTTAATGCTTAATAATGGTACCGCGAGACCCTCTAAAAGGCCATGGGCCTCTCCGTTACACTTGGCTCCTAAAAAGGATAGCGATTGGCGTCCTTGTGGCGATTACCGTATGTTGGACGCACGAACAGTACTTGATCGCTACCCAATCAAACACATACACGATTTCACCCACGCTATATCTGGTTGAAGGGTGTTTTCAACGATCGATTTAGAGCGCGCGTATAATAAAATCCCTGTTTTTGAAGAATCAAATCAAATCAAATCAAAATTTTTTTATTCAAAATTGGTATTTTTAAATACTCTTTTTGAACGTCGATACTACGTGATGCCTACCACCGGTTCGAGAACTAACCCAGCGAGAAGAGCCGGCAAGAAACTCGTCTGGGGCCATCTTTTACCAAAAAGATGGAAAATTATTCTTTTAAAATCAAAATTATTACAATGTTTACTTATGTCTATGTAACAAATAATAAGATAAGATAAGGTAATAAGCCACCTTATTCCCAAGGTGTCCCGTCTTGAATGAAGTCATTAATTTTATAATACGCTTTGGCACACAAACGTTCTTTAACTACTTTTTTAAACTTATTAATGGGAAGGTTTTGAACCTTTTCTGGGATTATATTGTATAAGCGTATACATTGGCCTTTAAAGGATTTACTAACTTTGCTTAGTCTAAACACTGGCATATCTAACTTGTTCTTATTTCTAGTGTTTACACAATGATTATCACATTTCTTTTTGAAGTTGTTTAGATTATTTCTTACATATAACACATTTTCCAAAATGTATTGAGATGCGACGGTCAGAACTTTTATTTCTTTAAACTTTTCCCTTAGAGATTCAAAAGTCGACATCTTATAAATAGAACGTATAGCACGTTTCTGCAGCACAAATATTGTATTAATGTCCGCAGCGTTTCCCCACAAGAGGATGCCGTACGACATTATACTATGAAAATCTTTTAAGCCGGACTTACAGTCCTCATCAGCTGAGTTAGTTTATGGTGAGCCGTTACATTTGCTAGGGGAATTTTTCAACTCTAGCATTCCAGACTCAGCTGATATTTCTTAATTTACGCGCACATTCTTAAATTCTCGGCTAAATTACTGCCTTTTCCCCCTTCTTGCCATACGAAAGACAAAATTTTCGTATACAAAGATCTTAAAACGGCTGAACAGGTTTTCCTGAGGGATGATACAGTGCGACCTACCCTGCAACCGCCTTACACTGGTCCTTACCCTGTAGTTGAACGAGGCGATAAAATTTTTAAATTATTAATTAAAGGTAAAGTGGTCTCGGTCAGCATAGATCGCCTTAAATTTTAGCTGACTCGTCTACCCATCCTACTTGTAATAATTATATTCCTCCCGTAGTTACACCCAAACCTACTACCACTCCTATTTTAAGTAGCAGTCCTGAATTAACAACCCCAGCTATTAAAAAGGTCCGTTCTGGTCGCTTAGTTAAATTCCCAAATTACTATTTGCAAATTACATTAATAAACTGGATTACAGTGATTGTTTTGCTTATTTCATCCATCTGCTTGCATCAACATCCTGCACCGTCTTTACCGTCTACCAACTTGGTAAGCCATGTCATCTTCATCACCACAACCGCATGCTTCAGGTCCTTACATTTGAAATTGGCGTTTTGTCGTACTGGCCACTTTGATCTCAAATATATCTTCTTTGGTTAGGAATTCCAATTTCAAATTTATACCGCTATTTACTCATGCATTTGTGTTTCGAAAACCGTAATTCATTAGTTTTTTCCTCTTTTGGTTTTTTCTTTGCGTCACTCTGTTTACAAAATGGAAAACTTGAAATATCCTATTGTTTTCGAGTACGATTTCCACTGTGGTACCAGTGCTGCAGAAACGGCTCGAAGGATTAATGATGTGTATGGCGGCGGTGGCACAAAAAAAAACACAGTGCGTTTTTGGTTCCAACGTTTCGTCGAAATTTCCACGACCTGCAGAACAAGCCCCGTGGACGGCCGGAGACCAAAGTTGATAATGAAGAATTGAAGGCTATTGTAGAAGCGGATCCATCGCAAACCACGTCCGAGTTAGCTGCAGGCTGCGGTGTTAGTAATAAAACTGTTTTAATATTCGTCCACCGTATTCCCCGGACCTTGCTCCAACAGATTATCATTTCTTTTGAAATTTGGATAACTTCTTGCAAGGGAAAACAATTCAACTCCGATGGGGCAGTTCAAAGCGCCTTCAAAGATCTTATTGATTCCTGTCCGAATGGTTTTTTTAGTAAAGGAATTAATGAACTACCTATGAGGTGGCAAAAGTGCATAGATAGCAATGGTATATACTTTGATTAAGTAAATATATTATGTTTAAAAAAATAGATTTTGTGTTCCTTCTTTACAAAACGCCAATTTCATATGCAATGACCTAATATTTATTCTTGTATTATGTAATGTTCGAAAATCTACAACTGGGTTAGTAGGAATTGTATGATCGCATTTTGAACGTGTTTTTTGACATTTTTATGCAAGCACACGACAAACATGTAAAATAGATATTATAGATATTTTGGTTTGCTTGCCATGACATTATCTTTGATATCAAACACGTGATGATTATCTCAGTTTAATTTCTTTAGATTTTAGAATCTGAGGTTAAATTTTCTAAATACAATATTTTGAACAAAATAAAGAGCCTATGTTAGCCATTGATCATTAAGAATCTATTGACATCTCATTTATTTAAATCGGATGAATCAGTAGTTTAGACGCATCGAGGGAACAAACATACATACATACATAGGCTGCCAAAATCATTACCCTTCCTTTTGGCTTCGCCGTAGTCGGGTAAAAAAAATGTTCACCATCTTGGAAATTCACTATGCATGACTTTTTGTAATCAGTCCCCCGAATACTTAGAAAAAGCACTCCCAGAAACGTTCAATAGGACACCTATATTAATTTAAATAAAAAAATTTACGCCTTTTTGTAATTTCAAACTGGATTTAATTTTTCGTATTCAGCATCCACAAAAACCTTGAAAACGACACCCATACAAAAGGGATTGACAAACTCCAATAGTATCCAAAAGTAGCGAATTTTCGTAGCCTATTAATTTAATTTTAGCTGCCATTAATCTAACAACCAAATCTGGTTGACAATCTTTCCGTTCCGATTTTCATAATAATTTTTTTATTGTAATGAGCTTAAATGTCTAAGTAGATCCCATTGTCACGAAATCGAGGGAACTCCTCGAAATTTATATGAACACCTATAGTGATTTCGAGTTTTTTTTAAGTAACCCAGCCATATGCTACCAAAAATTATATTTTATGCCTGATTCTTTAAAGATACATATTTGGGAATTTCAGCGTTGTTTAAAGAGCTGCAACTTGTGAAAATGCATATACTATTATGTCAATTACAGTAATCATTATCATCATAAAATAAATAAATAAATAAATAAATTCTTTATTGACACAGAGGAGTTTTACATATCTTAAGTCCCTGACCCCTGCACTAGTGTAAACTGTATTGCAGAGGCCAGTGTCCTCGCCCATGAAGATACATGTTATGCCAATAGAGATATAAACAATTTAAAAGAAATAGAAAAGAGAAGACAAATGATATCAATTATTGACATATGAAATGTAGTTATTTGACTAACAACATGTAGGTCTTAGAAGTGCGCTAAATTTAGAATGTAGGCAAAAACAATGATACCAAACAATAATTACACAATGAACAAAATAATAATTTTAGTGTGTGATGTGTGTGTGTGTGTGGTTGTGTGTGTTTGGTTGTGTGTGTGTGTGTGTGTGGCTGTGTGTGGTTATGTGTAAATCTTGGATAGGTAAATAGGTACAACTTGGGTATGTTATGTTACTTAACAAATAGCAGGCAAGAACAATTTTTCTATTTCATCATAAGTATTCTCTTTAAGCCATTTAATTATTACTTTTTTAAAGGTGTACTTTGTATAGTGTTTATCTATTAGTTTTAATTTTAGCACTTTATTATATATAAATGGTGCCAAGACATTATATTGTTGACGCGCGAATGTCGTACGTGCAAAAGGAACCGGACACCGATCAAGTCTCTTTGATGAAGGAGGTAGGTATGGTACACTTATTTTATGGTATCTCCTAAGCATTTCCAGAACGAATATTTTTCTCACCGACAGGACATCCGCTTTGGCGTATACGTCAGTCGTTGAATGTCTGAGGAGCAATTTAAGAAGGACCTTTAAGATTGCTCGCTGGGCTCTTTCAACTTTTATTAGAAGAGTTTTGCATACTCCTCCCCATGCACATATGCAATATCTAATCAGACACTCACATAATGCCTTATAAGTTTGTATTAGAAGCTTTTCATTTGCGACTTGTCTTAAATTCTTAAAGATGTATACCATTTTTCTAATTCTAGCGACCATAGCATGAGTCTGGTTACGCCAATCTAGTCGCTCGTCTATATATATTCCTAAATATTTGATGGATTCATTCCTCGACAAAACGGCACAAGAACACCTATAATGATCTAAAGCAATGTTACATGGATATGTGTGATATTTTAAATTAATACTGTCATCTGGGCCGCTTCTTTGGGATTTATGAAAACATAAGTATTTAGTTTTCGAAGTGTTAAGAGTGAGAAGGTTGGATTCGAGCCAATACGTAATCCTAGCCATATTAGATTCGGCTATCTGTAGCGCTTCTGTCCACGTTTTTTCGTGCACTAGTAGGACTGTATCGTCGGCAAACATTTGGAGTTCTACATTGCCATGTACAACATTGAACATGTCATTAATGTAAACTAGAAACAGTGTAGGTCCTAAAGTACTTCCCTGTGGAACACCAAATGTGCAAGGAAGCATGTCACTTTCCATACTGTAAAAGAATTATGCAATTTAAAAAATACACGAACAGCTGCTTCCTCCCTGCTGAAACTAGCACCATCTCACACTGAATCACTTGACCTTGTTAACAATTATTTCACATCTATTGGTGAAAAACTAGCTTCTGATATCTTAACAAAAACTAGAACAAATGAATCAGATCTACTAAATAAGGGATCCCCACTGAACGTTAATTCTATGTCATTAACCCCCACAGATTTCAGGGAAATAGATAAAATAATTCTTAATCTTAAAAGTAATAGTGCTCCTGGAATAGACAATATATCTACGACAGTCCTGAGGAATTCACATAACATACTATCCAGCCTGATCTCCCACCTCTGCAACCTGAGCTTTATTAATGGTTCATTTCCTGATGTATTTAAAAAAGCTGTCGTAATTCCAGTGTACAAGGGTGGCGATACCGATTCTGTGTCGAATTATAGGCCGATATCATTACTTAATACTATCAGTAAAATTATAGAAAAATCATTTAATACAAGACTTATAAAATTCTTAGATAGTAAAAATCTGTTAGCAAGCTCTCAATTTGGCTTTCGATCGGGCAAATGTACAGAGGATGCAGTCTCAAAGTTCTCAGAAATAGTTACACAATCTCTTGATAGAGGCCAAAGATGTGTAGCAATATTTTTGGACCTCAAAAAAGCGTTCGACACAGTTTCGATACCGCTACTCCTGGCAAAGCTGGAGAAGATGGGTATACGTGGGTTACCGCTAGAATGGCTCCGAGACTATCTATCATTGAGAAGTCAAATTGTAAGAGTGGAGAATGTCTATAGTTCCGATGCCAAAATAACCTATGGAATACCTCAGGGAAGCACCCTCGGGCCTACTCTTTTCTTAGTTTACGTGAACGAATTGTGTAATCTTAATATGGCCAGTGGAAATATCCTCGCATTTGCGGATGATACCGTCTTAATATTTAAAGGATCATCATGGCCGGATGTTGAAATATATGCAGAGGAAGGTCTCAGAATAGTAACAAAATGGCTAGATCAAAACTTACTAACTATTAATATACCTAAAACAAAATATATTTGCTTTAGGATTACTGCTGCTTCGAATCCACCAACCAATTTCAAAATTAAAGCCCACTCCTCCATCTGTATTTCGGAACGTGACTGTGACTGTGCTACCGTATTGCAAACAGACAGTCATAAATACCTAGGCATTATAATAGACAAACACCTAAATTGGCGTCCACATATTATGGCATTGGGCAAGCGATTACGTAAGCTTTTACCTATATTCAGAAATCTTCGGGATGCTGCTGATTTCTCTCTTATAAAAAACGTCTATATTGCCCTTTGCCAATCGCTTTTGACATATTGTGTTACCGTATGGGGTGGAGCCGCTGCCAGTCACCTCTTGGAGCTAGAACGAGCCCAACGAGCAATTATTAAGGTTATGACCCATAAGCCCAGGAAATATTCTACAGAATTACTCTATCGTGAGACCCAACTTCTGACTGTGCGGCAATTATTTATGCAGAACGCAGTGGTCCGACACCATAAATATGTAGACCTCATACAATTACCACTACATAAAAGACGCATTAGGACTCCGACTACTTCAATTAACACAATGTTTGCAAGACGTCAATTAATTTATATGGGCCCCTATCTATACAGATATTTCAACGATCACAATGAAATCGTGAAATTGAATAAATCTCGCCTTAAATTGTCAATAAAACAATCTCTTCTGTCACTTAATTATTTACAAACTGAAAATATCTTATCTAAATTAACGTAGGCAATTTTGAATAAAAACCATTCTAACACTTACACTAATAAATCTTACATCACTAATCTAGCAACACTGTATACTTTCACTTTAGTTTTAACAAAAAGTAAATACATGTTTACATAACACAACACTACTTAATATATGTATAAAACATCTACTTCAAATTATTATATTATGAGCTGATGCGAGCAGCTTATAACTTGGACCACAAGCAAAATCTCGATAAACAACTGTCCCTGCAAATGTCTACAAACTAATTTGTACTTACCCTCATATTTTTTAATATTTTTTATATTTCATTAGTCATCTTACATCTTACGTGTAATTGTTGAATATTATGTTACGTAAATCTTTGTGAAATGTATTAATTTAGAAACATTGTGTCCACTGTATGGGGTGGAGGGTTGATAGTCTGAGACACAGGAACTCCTAGTTCAGGCATCAACCCACCTAAACTCTTACTGTATAACTGTTTTAATTAGTGTTCTTCTACTTTATGAAGGTGAGAAATAAATGATTATTATTATTATTATTATTATATCACCCACTCTCACACTCTGAAGTCGATTAGACAAGTAATTCTCGAACCAGTCCAAAACAGTGCCCCTTATACCAAGATTCTCCAGTCTAATCAAAAGGATGTTAGGTGAAACCGTATCAAACGCTTTCTGAAGATCTAGAAAAACACCAATACACCTTTCTCCACTATCCATAGAAGTCGCTAAAGCTGTAGTAAACTTCAAAACAGCATCCTCAGTAGAAAACCCAGCCCTGAACCCAAACTGGTTAGGATTAATGTAATTGTTCTTCTCCAGGTAAGAGACAAGTCGTTTATTAACTACTTTTTCAAGAACTTTAGCTAAAGTTGTAAGTAAAGAGATGGGTCTGTAATTGGTGGGATTATCTTTATTTCCTGAATTATAAATGGGACACACTACTGCCCTTTTAAAAATCCTAGGAAAGACACCAGTTTGGAGACTTAGGTTACATAGATAAGTCAGAGGATAAACCACAGAATTAATATTTTGCTTCAGTAAATTGGAAGAGATCTTGTCCCATCCAGGCGCACTATGCGACTGCAGGCTGAGAAGTATGGACAATATCTCTTGGGGGTCAGTGGGCAAAAAGGCCATGGAATTAGCTGGTGTTGTTGCTGACTTGGCGGATGCGGCTAGTTCATGTTCACTTTTGCCCAATTTCATCAGAATATTCATGCCAATCCTTCACCAATAGTTGTGAAACAAGTATTTACCACATTAAGTGAGTTAATGGGATTGTCATTAATGTTTAATAATTCGTGTAATTTATCTTTTTTAAAGACAAAGTTGCACACTTCCCTAATTATTTTCTGTTGCATATTGACAAAAGTAAGTGTCAATGTCATTTTTGACATTGACAGATGTCATGAAGTAAAGCCTATTTAGTTTGTTTATTTCAGTTGGCCAAAAGGCTATAAATAGTGTAGACGTATATTATTGTGTTAGGCATTTACCTCATATGTAATACGTAGTCAGTGTTAAGCACCAATAAAGGAGAATATAAGAATTGTTGCTGTATTATTATCATCACCACTCAGACACACATCAGGACTTACAATCAAGAGGTCGAAGCCCGCTACATGGTGTCAGAAAAAGGAGTAAAAAAATAAGTTGTCAAGAAAACGAAAATCATGAACGCAAAAGGGGGTACATCGAAAACTCCGGAAGCTTCGAGACAATCTGAGTGTGGGAACTTAACAATGGCAGGAAACGGAGTGCAGAAGCTTGAGATCTCTACAGAAATTATTAACAATAATGCTGAAAATTTCAAGAAATGGACCCAATCATTCGAAATATTCCTACTGGCGTCGGGCATGGAGAAAACGGAAGACAAAAGAAAAATTGCAATCATGCTGCATTCCATGGGAGATAAGGGCCTAAATATCTACAATTCCTTCAATTTGGACCTAAGCACTGCTACATTCCAAGAAGTCAAGGCAAAATTCGTCGAGTATTTTGAACCCAAAAAGAATTTGACCGTGGCGCGGCACAAATTCTTTACGTTGAAGCAACGTGTGAACGAATCCTTGGAAAACTTTCTAATGGAATTAGAAAACGCAAGTCATGCCTGTGAGTTTGGTTCGCTACGCGATTCCCTTGTAAAGGACATTTTCATTGCTAATATGGCCACAAACTTCTCGCAGTTTCGTCAAAAGCTCCTACAAGAGCAAGATTTATCCCTAGAAAGAGCCAAACTCCTCTGTAGAACACTCACGATGGCGCAGAAAAGTGAAGAATCAATCAATGCAGCAGCAGGAAAAGAAGAAGCCACAGTATATAAACTACACAAAAATCGTCGGACCAGTTTCCCCCCACACCAGAAGAGAAAAAACTCAAGATCCCCATCACGCCAAGGTCACCCAAGGTCAGCTACACCTGGATCCAGAACATCGTCGTGTGTAAAGTGCAACACATCGCATGGTCGCCGCAACTGTCCAGCATAGAAATACAGATGCAGGTCATGTTTTAAATATGGACATTTTACTCATCTATGTTTTAAGAAAAATAATGTCAGGACTATTGGTTCTGGGGTAGGTAGCATAAATCTCGATGATGAATCGAGCCCCAAGGGTGCTGAGGCTGAGAGATTTACAATAGGGGCATTATTCAACATTAAAAACATAAAGTTACAAAATGCTAGTACAAATTTGATTAACACAAATAATTCCTGGCATTATTCTCTTAAAATAAACAACAAAAATGTAGATTGCCTAATTGACACTGGAGCAGACATAAATGTGATGTCTTATCAAGTATTTAAAGAATTGAATCTTAAATTTGACAAACATAGTAAAGAAATGTGTAAAAAATATAATATCTTTGCCTACAGTGGGCACAGAATTCCGATAATTTCAGTGTCAAACATTTGTTGTTTAGTAGAAAACAAAACAAAACCAGAAAACATTACTTTTGTTGTAACTAAATTAAATTGTCCAACTGTGATTGGTTTACCCACTTGTATAAAGCTAAATTTAATAACAAAAAACTTTCATATAAAGAATGAGAATGTCAAAAATGTTGAGCAAAATGTGTATAATGTGTATCAAAAAACTTGTGACAAAATTGTGACCAGATATAATGATGTGTTTCAGGGTCTAGGCTGCCTCCCATACGAACACAGCATCGTGCTAAAGAAGGATGCTATTCCGTGCGTTGACCCCCCTAGAAAGGTACCCTTCGCGTTGGTTGAACCGTTAAGCAAAGAGCTTCAACTCATGGAAAACATGGGAGTCATACGGAAGGTGAACAAACCTACTCTCTGGGTGAGTAGTTTAGTTATAGCCATGAAAAAGAACGGTGGATTGAGAATTTGCTTAGATCCTAGAAATTTAAATAAAAATTTATTGAGATGTCATTTTCCAATTAAAAATATAGATGAAGTCAGGTCTAAATTGTCCAAAGCCTCTTATTTTTCGCATTTAGATGCGTTTTCTGGGTTTTATAATATAAAATTAACTAAAGAAAGTAGTGATCTATGTACATTTCAAACTCCCTTTGGCAGATACAAATTTTTAAGATTACCTTTTGGAATAAACACGGCTACAGAAATTTTCTATAAAACCATGATAGATCTTTTCGGAGACATTGAAGGTATAATAATTTGGTGTGATGACATTTTAATATACGGTGAAACAATTGAAATACACAATAAAAGGTTAGAAATGTTTTTGGAAAGGGCTAGGCAAGTTAATTTAAAATTAAATAAAGCCAAGTGCAAGTTTCTTCTAGAAGAAATAGCATATTTGGGTTATATTTTTAGTAAAGAAGGTGTAAAAATTGATCCAGAGAAAGTTAAAGCCATAAAAGATATGCCCATACCAAAAAATATTAAAGATTTGCAGAGATTTCTAGGCATGATTAATTTTTTAGCACCGTTTATAGAAAATCTAGCAGAGAAAACTAATACCTTAAGAAATTTGTTAAAAAAAGATACATTATGGTTATGGGATGAAAATTGTCAAAAGTGCTTTGATTTGTTAAAAGAAGTCGTATCCAAAGCACCTGTGTTAACTAATTATAATTGCAACTTACCTGTGATTTTGTCGGTAGATTCATCAAAGAATGCACTGGGAGCGGTATTGATGCAAAACAAACGACCCATTGCATATAGTTCAAGAACACTTACCTCCTCTCAACAAAACTACGCTCAGATTGAAAAGGAATTGTTTGCCATACAATTTGGATGTAATAAATTTCACCAATATATTTATGGCAGTAAAACAACTGTTCATACTGATCACAAACCTTTAATTTACCTTTTAAAAAACCTCTTCATGAAGTACCAGCTAGACTACAAAGAATGATGTTATCGTTGCAGGGTTACGACCTAGAAGTGGTTTATGTACCTGGTAAATATATGTATATAGCAGATACTTTGTCAAGAGCCTCACTCAGTGATACATACATACCTCAGTATGAACAAGACTTACAATATCATGTAAATTCAATATTTTCTAATCTCTCAGTGAGTAAGCCATATTTAGAATTAATATTATTAGAAAGTAAAAATGATGAATCTTTAAATCTGCTCAAGTCTTATATTCAGAATGGTTGGCCAAGAAGCAAAGACAAAGTAAGCTGTCTTGTGAAACCATATTGGAACATTCAAAATGAAATACATATAATGAACGGCTTAATATTTAAAGGCAATAGGCTTATTGTTCCAAAATCCTTGCAAAGACAGATTTTAGATAAAATACACTGTGGGCATTTAGGTATTAATTAAACACTCAACATAGCTAGAGAAACAGTTTATTGGCCAAATATTAACGCGGATATTAAAAACCTAATTGATCAATGTTCAGCGTGTGCAAAATTCATGGCAAACATACCCAAGGAACCGTTAAAATGTCATGAGATATCTTATCTTCCGTGGGAGAAGGTAGGTATAGATTTATTATATTTTGATGGAGAAAATTTCCTTGTCTGCATGGAATATTATTCCAAGTACATAGAGCTAGCTTCTTTGCATAAGAATTACACTGTCGATAACGTTGTTAAAAACCTCAAATCCTTCTTTGCTCGACATGGTATCCCGAAAATATTGATGTCTGACAATGGTCAACCTTTTAACTCTTGCAAATTCAAGTCTTTTCTTGTTGATTGGGATGTAGAACACATTACTACCAGTCCTTATTGGTCCAGGTCTAATGGCCAGGCTGAAAGTGGAGTTAAAATTGTCAAAAACATATTAAGGAAATGCAAGGAAGATGGCTCGGATATACATTTGGCGTTACTACACTACCGCAACGCTGCTAAGGGAGATTTTCCCAGCCCGGCCGCATTATTAATGTCTAGAAACTTGCGAGTAAATTTACCAATTCTAAACAGAAAACTCATTCCAGAAGTGGTCAAATTTTCGACGTTTGAAAGATGTCACAACAAAAGCAGAGACAGAATGTCTTTTTATTTTGACAGGAATGCGAAGTATACATCCTATTTGTTTCAGCCTGGAGATGACATTTATTTCAAAAAGAATCCTAAATCTTTTTGGTCTCCGGGAATAATTAAAGAGAAATTAGGTTGTGGTAGATCATATTATGTAGTGGATCCAAATGGTGTTGTGTATAGGAGGAATAGGGGACACATTAGACCTAGAAAAAAGAATTTAAAAAATACAAATCCTCCACCTTCTTTTTATGGCAACGGCAGCACTGACGATATGTCTCCCATAAACAGTATAGATCCCATGAGTTCGGCAGAGCTCGGAGACGGTCCTGTTCAAAATTGCATTATAGATGATAACTGTGTTCCTATGGAAAGTCTAGAAAATACCGGTTACGTAACCAGGTCTGGTAGAAGTGTGAGACGTCCAAAATTGTACATACATGAGAAATTTGAGTAGATAAGTAATGTACTGTTATTAGTTATGTAAGTTACTTAATACTAATATTAGTTTGCTTTTTTCTCGAAAAGGGAGATGTTGCATATTGACAAAAGTAAGTGTCAATGTCATTTTTGACATTGACAGATGTCATGAAGTAAAGCCTATTTAGTTTGTTTATTTCAGTTGGCCAAAAGGCTATAAATAGTGTAGACGTATATTATTGTGTTAGGCATTTACCTCATATGTAATACGTAGTCAGTGTTAAGCACCAATAAAGGAGAATATAATAATTGTTGCTGTATTATTATCATCACCACTCAGACACACATCAGGACTTACAATCAAGAGGTCGAAGCCCGCTACATTTTCCAAGTATTCTTTATATTCTTATTATTTTTTTGCAATTGATTGTGGTAGTATTGTTTTTTATGATCTTTAATGATTTTACTGCACGTGTTTCTGTAATTTAAATATTTATTTTTTAAAGATTCATCTAATGGCAGCATTTTCAGCCTTTTATGTAGTTTATCTCTCTTAGTGATACATTTAACAACTCCTACGGTGATCCATGGTTTGATAGGTTTGTATCGTCTCTGTATTTGTCTAGTTTCACTATTGTCACTATGACTCTTAATAATTTATTTGTTAATATTTCAGCAGCCAGTTCAGCATCGTTTAATATGTAGATGTCCTCCCATGACTCATCTGTAAGTATATTCTTAATTTTTTCGTAGTTGATTGACACATTTTTATTTATGAGTTTCTTGTTACATGGTAAGGTACTTTTGATGCTGAGAAGAATTGGAGAATGGTCCGTAAGTTGTTGTTCAAAGACCACGGTTTTCCATCGGTGGTCAGTTTTAATCATAAAATGATCCAAGCAATTTTCATACCTAGTAGGGTGAGTAATACCTAATGTAAGTCCGTGCATGGCTATTAGATTAAGATAGTCCTGTACTGTCGCGGTCGTGTTATCAAATGTATTAATATTAATGTCGCCTGTCAATACAATATTAGATGTACGTATATTTGATAGCACATGATCCAGAGAGTTAAGGTAATTGGACGTGTTTCTAAAACAAGGTGGGCGATATGAACAAACAATTGTGAAGTCCGGGTAAATATTTAGAACTAAGCAGTTGCCTTCTGAAAATTTAGGTTCAAGTGCGGACACTCTTAGATCCTGGCGTGCATAAGCAACCAGACCATCATTTTGATTAATACTATTTTTGGTCCAAAACATATTATACTTTTCGATAGTAGGTGGTGGATTATTCTCATTTGTCCAACACTCCGTAAGTACTAGTATGTCCACAGGAAAGCTTAAGGCCAAGTGAATGCCAGAAATAAATCGAGATTGCAGTGGATACTTCTAATATTTATTGTCAAGATAGAGAGCGATCCCATCTCATCTTCAATATAATTTATAATTCGGGAAAATAGTTTAGTATCGCTCAAGAGAACACATTCGGTTAATTGCTCAAAATTGTCAACCTCGTTTATTATATTATTATTACAGAAATCTAATTTTATATATTAAGCTGGGACACAGTCTAGAGAAAGTACCTACCGAAGCATGTAGATACCACATATATTTACTACTAGTGTAGCATTTTAGCATAACAATATTGATGAGTACACTAACAACTAAATCATCCAAACAAAATAAAGTAAATCCATATAACTTTATAGAATTCTGAAATACTAGTTTACCAGACCATACTATAAAATCTGTTCTTAATTTTTTTACAGCTGCGTTGTATATAATATTACTATAAATACCCAAATAAGTGTATTTTACATATTTATTTGTATAGTGTGAGTATGATAGATAACATTTGTGAGTGTATGTGCAAATGTGGTTGTATAAAGCATGCATTTTAATTAAAAACAAACATACTGAAACTAAATAAAGCCTAAAAAAGTGAAAAAGACAGTCACACCAAAATAAACAAAATATGTAAGCACTATTAATAGTCATCGTTGTAATTATAGATCATACAGGATCTGCTCTGTTTTAACTAATACATGCCTGTCACCTTCAGTCTTCCTTAAAAATACGTTCCCATTAGCGGTCCAACAGAACTGGTACTGATTTAACTTGGCAAATTCTCTTGCTTTGTAGAATAGTTTTCTAGAGTCAGCTGGTAGAAATTCTGCTACATAGATTGGGCGTCGTTCGTCAGTGGCACCAATATTTAGCGAGCTCAAGCGTTCTTTCGGATGTTTTTTATTGAAATTTCAAACAGCTTACAGAAACTGCATTTTCATCTGGACATTGATAAATTCCGTAACAATCGGCCCCTTTTTCCCCGGAGCCGGTATACATCCCGAATATTTTGTGCGGTAACAGGTAAATCCACAGCTGATCCCACTTTGTTAACTATCTCAACCAGTTCCAAGGACGACTCATTTTCTCTCACAGGCAATACGTTGCGAATCTCAATAGAGGATGAACGGGATACATTTTTTATGTCTTGAATTTTCGTTTCTAAGGCCAAAATGCTCTCTTTGTATTTTTGTTTTTCTTTTGATAAAGTATTGACTTGGAGTAATAGATCATCATATTTTTTGTTTATAAAATTTAGATTTTTTTCTATTTCAGTGTTAGATTTTTGTATAGCAAAGTTTTGTTGTTTAACTTCCGTAATTTCAGCCATAAGTTTTGCCATAGTAGTCGATTGTTCACTGCAGAATTTCGCAAAGCGTGAGTCCTGTTCGTCCTTCCACTTAACTAGCATTTGCATTATTTCCGTCTTTAATTCTTGAAAAGCATTGTTTGGGGAAAAATCTGAGCGCGGGCATTTGTACCTAGTAGAAGCATTAACGTTCGCATAGTCGAATGGACTGCTCGCAAGAGATAGCGGTATGTCTGAATCGGATCTTACTTGAGTGATCGTAGCAGCGGCTGAGAGCGTAGCACTGGATGCCGGCGTAGACGGCGGAGTTCTTTGCAAGTTCATCTTGTAGATATGTGTGAAGAAAAATAAACTGTATCTCGAATGCAGCAGCCGATAAAACTCGTTGAGCCGTGCGAGCGCAGGTGATCCGTGAGCGCAAGCAGGAGAGCAATTACGTCAATCGTCCTTGTCTAGCTCGGAGGCGGAGCTAACGCGGATCGTTGTCACTCAAGTTGATGCTACTAGTTAATACTTGACGCAAAATGCACTTTAAACTACCACAATTAGCGATTATAATTGCAAATACATTCTTATTATTTTTTGATTTACAACTAACTACACGTCTGCTCGCAAACAGTGCCACGGGCGAAGAGGAAAAATCATCATTACTACCATTATGACACCATACATCTTTATAAGATGAAATAGGTATTTCTCATAGTCATCACCGATATCGGTATCTTTAGAAATTTGCTATTCCCAAATTTATATTTATCATCATCACCATTTGCTGTAGTACTACGGTCTGTTTGTCCGCCCTTCTAGCTACTGTAATTATAAACATAAATGGATGAAATTTGGTAAAGTTATATATTGTGTATAGATCTCGGTTTTGGTATCTTGGATAAAATAATATTTTATTTATTTTAGTTTTAGGGGTGGCTCTCCATACATATGAAGTAGGGATGAAAAATACTATAAATATTTCACACTACCCCATCGTATGGGGTATCGTTGAATAGATATTTTAAAATAAAGGCATACCTACGTGACTTTTTACAAAGTCAACCATTTTCGAGTAATCGGCTTCCAAAGTGGTTTTTTGAAATTCAAATCGTCGGATCATCATGCCGCAGGACGTCCTACACTATGTATGCCTAAGCGTGGTCTCCACTCTAATACTTGTCTGCTCCATCGACCGTCTGTAGACATGGCCGGCCCACTTCCACTTCAGCGTGCTAATTAGCACGCTGAAGTGGAACAATGTGCAGCAATGTCTCTTTACTTTCGTTTTACGTCTTTACTTGATTTTAGTTCTCGGGCGAATGACATCGTTACGAATTTTATCCACCAGAGATACCCTCAACATTGCTCTTTCCAACGCACGCTGAGGAACCTTGAATTTGTGAACTAGCCCTATGATCAGTGTCCAAGTTTTGGCTCCGTATGTCATTACCGGTAGAACACATTGATTTAGGTCTTAATCGACGATTCAAAGATGTCCCGGCGCTTCCCGAATGCAGCAAAGAATGGCATACTTTTAAATCATTATTTACTAATTTATACATTTTAAAAAATATTTTTGAAAAAATTATAAAAATATTGAAATTACAATTTATTATTAACCTGACGACCTCTGTGGCTCATTGGTTCAGCGCGTTAGTGCTCAAGCCGGGGGTCGCGGGTTCGAATCCCGCCGATGGAACAAAAAGTTTTTCTGTGTTCCCGGGTCATATATATGTATAGTATAAAAGTATTAAATACACTTCCCGTTTTCTGGTACCTATAACACAAGTTTATCTGATACTTAGCACGGGGCCAGATTGACGTGGTGTGAAGCGTCCATAGATATAGATATATTTACCCCTATGACGTTGCTCGTGATTGGAGTGAACAATGGTGGGCGCGTGGGGCGGTGCGCTGTCGCCCCCGAAGCTGTAGGGTAACCAAAATTCATGATATTTTTCAGATTTTCCAACTTTCAAGTACTTATGCTTAGACACAAATGCTTTTCCATATTAAACGGTTTTATTTAGCTTGGCCAGTTTATTTATTTATTTGTTTGGGTCAAACTTAGTAATTGGAATTTTACCCCCTTCCTGACACCAGATCGATCTGATATTTGGTACCGACTCTTAATCTTGATGACAATACAATAATAAAAAAAAATTATGACTGTAAATCCAAAATGGCCGCCGATACAAAATGGCGGATTACATATTACTTCACAACAACCTCTATATGGGTATCAAATGAAAGGGCTTTATTGGTAGAATAGAGCTCACTATAAAAAAAAATTAAGATGGCCGCCACCACAAAATGGCGGATTACATATTTTCCACAACTACCTCAATATAGGTGTCTAATGAAAGGGCTTGATTAGTAGAATAGAGCTCATTCTGAAAAAATAAAATCCAAGATGGTCGCCGCCATCAAATGGCGGATTATTCACAATCACCTCAATACAGGTGTCTAATGAAAGGGCTTGATTAGTAGAATAGAGCTCATTCTGAAAAAATAGAATAATTTTGACAGTGTAGGTATATTTACTTTTACAACTTTGAGTCGGGATCCAAGCATGGGTCTCCCATCCAAGTCAAGATTTTGTATCGTGTCGAGGACTGTATGGCGTTATCATCTAGCAACAAAACTTAAAACTTGAAAATAAATTAAATAAAAAAATATTATTATGTTAAACGATTTTATTAAAATAAAAATAATGTAGGTAATGTACTAAAAACTAAAAATAAAATAATTCGGTAAGTCCTAGCTACCAGATAGCACCAATCTTCTTATCAATCTGGGGTATTGATCAGACAAATAATAAAATCGTTGTGCGCGTGAAACTATTATATATTAACTCTAGATACGCAACGCCCAACGATTTTATTATTTGTCTGATCAATACCAGATCACACTAATCTTCTCATCAATCTGGGATTGATGAGAAGATTAGTGTGATCTGGTAGCTTGGACTTACCAAATTATTTTTTAGCTTTTAGTACATTAACTACATTATTTTTATTGTAATAAAACCGTTTAACATAAAAATATTTTTTTATTTAATTTATTATATTCTATTTTTGATACAAAACATGCTCTGTTTCTCTCGAATCGGAATAAAAAATCACCCCGTATATAACGATAATGAATGCAAAATTCGATAACATTTATCTTTATATAATTATATACCTAATATATAAAAAAATAATAATATAGATATAAAATTAATATGGAAAATTGGAAGAATTTTGTCGCAAAATGTATTTAAACTAAATTTGGTCCACTGCGTTTCCAAAGGTTTCTGAACACAATATGTGTCTCCAATATGATGTAATTCAGGATTCCATTATTTTTATAAAGGATTTTTAGAATAATATTTTTGGATAATAAATCTTGTTGTTATTTGTTTGGCGAATAATTATTTCGAGAGAAAAATCTTTAACTAACAGGTTGTTGTTCTGTGTAGTGAGATGTGAAAATAACGACTATGTATATAAAGGCATGTATTTAAACTTGGGACAAAACAATCGAATTTTGGGTGTGAAAAAACCGAATATTGAATCTAAATTACCAATTTGGCGAAAGAATATAAGGAACAAAAAACTTCAAATCTGGTGACTAATTAATACCAGTTTGTTGCACTGAATATTCCAAACTGGCAGACAGATATTATTTTAACGAACAAATAACTAGCTTGGCTTTGGAAGTTCCAAGATGGCGGACGTACTTTATTTTATAAAAATTAATTAATGGGTGTTCTTTTGTAGGTTTCTGGGGGTGCTGATTACAAAAAAGTCATCGCTTTTGAATTTCTAAGATAGTAGACATTAAAAATGGATATAGGTATCCAACAATATGAGACCCCATAAGAAGTTAACGGACGGTCGACTCAATAACTAGTGAAAGTCAAATTTAAATTTCTCGGGGAATTATATATTTGACGTCAGTATTCGTGTGTTATTTAGGGGTATTTCTTTTGTCTTCAATGCATAACACACGAAAACAACATGTATGTTTCATGAAATGTTTTACATGAATCTGACTTGTTTTTCCACGCTAATTTCAAAAACATATGCCGTTTTTATGTAACAGCTTTAGTTTTGCCTCTATGAAATGACGCGGTTTTTCAATAAAAATGCACACTGTTTAAGTTATAAAAATTAAGTAAATTTTCTTTTACATGATTTTCTCGCGCGAGATGTGTTAGGAGTACTTCATATTTTGAATGCTCCAACAGTAATCAGCCATCATATTTACGTTCCAGTATCCTTGATATCTCTCCTCCATAGTGCGAATATCCTGATGAAAGCGTTCCTACCCTTGTTCCTCGCTTAGGTCACTGAGATTTTCAGGAAAATAGTCTAGATGTCTAGGTAGTGAAACTTAATACTCACGTTGCATCCAAGCTGCTGGAAGTGTATCAGCAACTGTTCAACGTGCTGAATATAGGCATTAAACTTTCTTTTTCCAAAAAAATTCGCCATAACCAAACAAACTCTTCCCATGCACATTTCTCGATAGCTGTCATATTGTTGATGAAATTTTTATCATTTACCAACATCCTGATTTGTAGGCCATCAAAAATGCCAGATTTGATTTTCTCACTACTCAATTTTGGGTACACCTTTGCAATGTATTTGAAACATTGGCGGTTTAGTGTACAAAGGCTGGGGTCTTCAAATTAAATACTGGATGTGCTGAATCACTTTATTTGCACAACTAGTTAGGTAGGCGGTGGGCAGACGACTAACTCTCGCAGGAGTTAATTCGCCACGCCACGAATATAGCTGACTTTACATTATGCAATTTCCGAGAATTATAACACACACTACATACACCCCCTTCTAAAAAAAAATGATTTACATAATTGACAAATAACAAAAAAAAATTGAACTTAGCAAACGTTAACATTTGGGAGCTTATGTTGTGACAAAACACTTAAATCTGTACCCTGATTACAACTTAATTCCTTCCTTAACATCTTCCTTGCACGTGAAACACAAACTTTGTATATTAGAATAACACAAAATTGGAGATAAAGTGAATGCAAATATTTCTAACTTAACGTCTTATAACAATATATATGTGCTGAGATGACATTACGCAACCTTCGCGTACCTACTTGCTAACAAAAATGCCAATGCACCATTAACCTAGTTATCATCCAAGAACCTTACAGGTCTTTTAATTTTTCTGCCACTACGTGATTTCTGTAAAGGCGTATACACATTAGCCTCACTATGCTGATCTAATCTACTGTCATGTCTAACTTCATTTTCTTCTAAAATATACGCGGGCTTAAGTCTATCAATCGACACATTACGTTCTCTATTATCAATTAATATTTTAAAAACTTTACTATTTCTTTCTAAAACTTTATATGGTCCGCTGTACGGAGGCGTTAGCGGTCTCCGTACCGCGTCCACTCTTAGAAAAACATGTGAACAGGAATTTAGATCAGCATGCACAAAAGTACTATTACTATTTTTACATGCCCTTTTTATGGGCTTAATTTTGTTCAAAGTGTCTCTTAAATTACTTATAAATGAATGTGGATTATCAATTTTCATACTTTTATCTGAACAAAATTCTCCCGGCAACCTTAAACAATGTCCCAGAGCAAATTCCGCCGCGCTAATATTATCGTTGTCCGCTTGACAAGCAGCTCTCAATCCTAACATGACCGTAGGTAGTTCTACTAACCATGATAGATTATTATTCAATCTAGCCACCAGAGCCGACTTCAAAGACCTATGCCACCTTAGAAAGGTGGCATAGGTCTTTGAAGTCGTCTTACCGTTACACTGTGGGTGGTATGGGGTAGTTCTCGTTTTTTGGATACCTAATAATTTCATTAAATCTGTGAATAATTCGCTTTCGAACTGTCTACCTTGATCGGTGGTAATAATTTTAGGACAACCGAAACGACAAATCCATCCTTCATAAACTGCTCTAGCTACCGACTCTGCGGTCATGTCCTTCACAGGGCAAATCTCAGGCCATCGTGTTAATCTATCGATCATAGTGACGCAGTAACGGAAACCGTGCTCAGTTTCCGGTAAAGGTCCTATCAAATCAACGTGCAAATGTTCGTAACGCTCGCTATGGTTAAAATCGCTAAGTTGGAAACTGTGTGCCGAATAACCTTACTTCTCTGACACCTCACGCACGTCTTGGCCCAGGTCCCTACGTCCTTATTCATACCTGGCCAAAAAACTTTTTTACTAATTAATGCACGCGATACCCTAACTCCAGGATGAGAAACGTCATGAAATTTATGAAAAATACTTTTCCTAAACTGCGATGGTATATACGGCCTAATATTCTGAGCTGATGTTTCACAATATATTTTAATATCATCATTATTATCGAGCGCTAACTGTTTCCATTGCAATTTATCATTCGTTTTCATTAAATCCGCGAGCTCAGCGTCTGTCGCCTGTGCTCTCGCAACCTCCACGTATTCGCTTGAACTAGGGCATATGATACTCTCTATTCTCGATAAAGCGTCGGCCACCTGATTTTCAGTGCCTTGTATATGTTGTATGTCGCTTGTCAATTCGCTAATATACAACAATTGACGCGCTCGCCTAGGTAACTCTTTATTAGAACTTATTTTACTTAAAGCAAAAGTGAGCGGCTTATGGTCCGTGTAAACTGTTAAATTTCTACCTTCGATTAAATCTCTAAAATAAACTATTCCCGAATAAATCGCTAAAAGCTCCTTGTCGTACGTGGAGTACTTCTTTTGCGGTTCTGATAACCTTTTTGAAAAATATCCTAAAGGTTTCCAAGAATTGCCTTCCCACTGATTTAAACTGCCCCCATACTAAAATCTGACGCGTCAGTCATTAACCCTAATTTAGCATTAGATATCGGATGCGAAATAGTGACGGCATTTTTCAAATTTTCTTTACACACTTCAAATGCACTATTCGCCTCGTCTGTCCAATCTATACGCGTCTTATCTCGTTTTTTAGCCCCGTGTAAATACCTATCTAAAACTCCCTGAACTCGAGCAGCGTTAGGAATATGATTTCTGTAAAAATTTAACATGCCCAAAAATCTACGTAATTGTTCTATTGTCTCCGGTTTCGGATATGACTCGATAGCTTTAACTTTTTCCGGCATCGGACTAATACCTTTTTCTGAAACTAAATAGCCTAAAAATTCTATAGACCACTGTCCAAAAACACATTTACTTAAATTAATAGACATTTTATATTTACTCAATCTTTCAAATACTAATCGCAAATGTTCTCTATGTATATCGGGGTTATCCGATGCAACGATGACGTCATCTATGTACCCGAACACGACTGACTGACCTTTGCCCCCTGTACAGTCGCCGCCATAATTCAATTGTTCTATGCCTGATAAGACTGTATTATTGATAAATCTTTGAAATGTTTGTGCCGCGTTACGCAGGCCAAACGTCATTCTTGGAAATTCAAAAAGGCCAAATGGCGTAATAATAGCTGTTTTTTTAATGTCATCTGGATTAATACCTATAAAATGATAAGCTCTACAAATATCTAATTTTGAAAAAAAAATTCTTATTATGTAACCCATACGTAAAATCTTGTACTCTAGGTATCGGATAACGATCTGGCTTTGTAATTGCGTTTAACATCCTATAGTCCCCACAGGGTCGCATACCACCATCCTTCTTAGGTACAATATGTAAAGGACTGGCCCACTCACTATTTGAAGGTCTACATATTCCTAGTTCTTGCATCAACTGAAATTCTTTTTTAACCCTATCGTACCTGTCGGCCGGTAACCTCCTGGCACGCGCGTGGACAGGTGGTCCAGTAGTCTCTATGTGATGATAAACGGAATGCTCTGGGACGTCCTTGAAGGTTGGCGGTCGCGTGATGTCCTGAAATTGTTCCAGTAAATCCGCGTAAGGATGGTTGCTATTTATGCTTTTAATAGTGTCGACAAAATTTGTACTTTTAATTCCACAGACCCTTAGGGTGGTCACCGTATCAATTAACTTATTATTATACAGATCTACATTTAATTTAAAATTCCTCAAAAAATCGGCACCTATCGGCTGTTTTACATCACATACGACAAAAGGCCATTTAAATGACCGTCTTAAGCCTAACGATAACTCTAAATTACATATTCCATAACATTTAATTTCGCTGTCATTAGCAGCATACAACTTTAGATCGATTTTTTTGATAGGCTTTCTAACACACCACTTTGGAATTACGGAAATGTTAGCGCCTGTGTCGATCAAAAAACTATATTTCGTTACATTATCTCTAATCAATAAACGATGGCTTTTGGTTACCTGACCTTGAGTACATCCGTCCACCGAGCCCGCATGTACCCCATCTAGTTTTCCGGCTGCTTGGCTCGCCACGCGCAGGGTTGCTCGCAGCGGTTAGCCCTCGATCTGTACCGAAAGTGAAAACGGCACAGCCAGTCCGGGTCCCCAGGTACTCTTCGCGGCCGCGATGTCGATCTTCTCCTGAAGTCGGTTGGTCTGTCGTTGCTCCTCGAGCGCCCGCGACCCCTTAGTTCGGCGCGGAGCGCTGCAACCTCCAGTTCCAATCTGCTCATCTGCTCGTCCGACTGTCCATCTACTGCCTTCTTGCATGACACGGCTGCCACATCTCCGACGTTGGTGTATTCAGTAATCTTGTCTGCCATGACCGCCAGCTTGTCCAGAGACTGATCTTCACAAACCGCCATGACTGCTCGAACTGATGACGGCATCTTCGACAACCACAGGCTCTTCAGTGTGTTGTCCGCAATTTGTGCGCTGCGCCTCAGATCTTTCATGCTCCTTAAAAACTGGGAGGGTCTTTGCGAACCCAACTCCAGCTCCGACACCAACTTCTGCATTTGTCTTTCGGCACTCTCTTCATAAACCTGCAGCAGTCTCTCCTTAAGCGCCGTATACTTGTCCTGGGCGGGCGGTGACATCACGAGGTGCTGACCTGCTGAATGGCCTCTTTTCCGAGTTTCGATATGACCAGGTTGAATTTGGTCTCCTCACCCTGCTTCTGTGGGGCCATCACAGCCTCGAACTGCGCGAACCATAACCTTGGTAAGTCTGTCCACAATTCCGGTAGCTTGGTGGACACGCTTATGGATGCCAACGCCGCGCCTGACGCCTCTTCATTGCAACCCGTGTCTGATGCCTTGTTCATTTTTCTCGAACGAAATTGAGCCGATGAGTCGACGAGTCAATGAGCTGATGAGCCGCCTGCCGCTGTACTCGCCACGTGCCACGGCGTGTTCTTCTATTACGTCACGCTAACTTCCTGTCGACGTGTGGAATTCGATCTCGAACAAAAAATTTAGCCCACAGCCGATGTCACTATTTACGCCGATTCCCTTCACTACAAACTTTCTTCGAGAGTTCTAAGTCGGGGTCACCAGTTTAGTGTACAAAGGCTGGGGTCTTCAAATTAAATACTGGATGTGCTGAATCACTTTATTTGCACAACTAGTTAGGTAGGCGGTGGGCAGACGACTAACTCTCTCAGGAGTTAATTCGCCACGCCACGAATATAGCTGACTTTACATTATGCAATTTCCGAGAATTATAACACACACTACAGCGGTATTTGTTATGGGATGAGCAAAGATGTGCATAGCTGCTGTGGTACTGGTGTGTGATAGTATGTCACTAGTACTCAAGACTGGTCTCATAGCAGATTTAAAGTTGGGATATGTCCACTTCGTGCAATTTTTATTGTTTATTCCTATGATTTTCGTTACACAGAAATAACAGTAATCTTGATGATTAGATGGTTCACGCCATATCATTGGAGATTTATACTTAAAAGAGGATATTTTTTGATTTGCCTATAATCGCAAACACTCAACACAATTTTACACACCAAACTAGGTATCCAGGGCATAGCATTCGTCAGCAATGGAAACCCAAGGTAGTCCAAGTATGCTGACACTAAGTCCGACACATTGAAACGGAATTATTTGAACATATATTCTCCACAAATAACACAAAAACAATCAGGACTGCTTAAACACGACCTATCTATTACATAATTAAATTTATACAGAAACTTGTTTGGTTACGCCGCTATTGATAGAAATTATCGACTTCTTTTGCAAAATTTAAGACGGCACCTGTATCGCACTAACCAGAACTGCTACAAAAATTCTGAGGGTAGATTAGAAAACCGCGTACCCAAATTAGTAAACAATAGCTAAAAAAACTTATGCAACAAAAAAAGGTCAATTTTGTTTATATATAAAGATTCACATTCGCATCTGCTCCTTATTACTGCAGACATGACAACGTTCTTCCAATTCAATCAAATATCTCTGCGTCAGGCGAGAGTCTAGTAAGTAGTAGATCGAGTCTCGTCTAATGATTAATGATGTCTAATCGACGGTCAGCCGTCTGAAATTAGCGGCTACTTATCGATGACGGTCATTTACCTTATTTTTTGGAGTCTTATAAATACTTATTCTTGTAATAGCTAACGTGATGCACGTCGTGAAGTAACCCGTTGGACCACGAGTCGTCGCAGTCCGTAGTTCCTCGCGTGTACTCCTGCCGCACAATTACATAATCAGTAAATAATAATAATCGATCGCACAATTTGTTGTTGTGTTGTTGTGTGTTGTGAAAACTTTTAGGGTTCCGTACCCCAAGGGTAACAAGTAACAACTAACAACAATGCCCAACTACTAAGACTCCACTGTCCGTCTGTCTGTCTGTCTGTCACCAGCTGTATCTCATGAGCCATTATAGGCCATAACTAAACGATTGAAACTTTCACAGATGATATTATATTGTATTTCTGTTGCCGCTAGAAAAAAAATACTGAAAACAGAATAAAATAAATATTTAAGTGTGACGACTCCCATACAACAAACGATATTTTTTTGCGTATGGTACGGTTCCCTCCGTGCGCGTTCAAATTCTAATATTCCATTATGTATGTATCGTAGACCGTAGTACATTGTACGTGTTTATACCTTTTCTACACGTCCATCGCCCTTGTGCTTGGTGAGTTTACATGAGCACACGTTTGGGCAGGGTAGATAAAAATATTTCGCCAGCGGCCTGTGAGACGGTTACGTGACTTTTCTGCACTTACACGGTTTTGTTTGTTTCTATGAAAAATTAAATATACCGAATAAAATCTAGAAATATGGTTGCTGCAATGATAACAAATGATAAGTCTAATCTTATTTAGTAAATATTGGTCTGTAGTTATGTAGAATCCCATAAAACTAAGGATGTAGATCATGTTTAATGCTTTGCATCTAGTATTATGTAGGTATGATGTATTTTATTTTTTCTAGAAAAATCAAAAACAATCTTTTAATCATCAAAATTGCCATTAGAGTACTAATTTCTTTGGAATACGAGAAAAAATATGCTGAAATTACGATGGAAAATTATGAATGTTTGGGGGTAGCAATTTTGTTGAAGTTTTTGTGTAATTCTTAGTTATATTATTTCATTTCATAGTCAATATTCTGAGTTTTAAGAAAACAATCCAAAGTGGTCGATATTTTTAACCGACTTCCAAAAAAAGGAGGCAGTTATGCATTCGGCTGTATATATATCGTCTGAGGCTCATGAATTTGGATCTATACCATTTAGACACACTGGGCTTACGTGGGTATATCGTGCAAAGAGAAGTAACAGACTTACAATATCACTCGTTTATTCGGAATCACATCACAATTCTTTATAAATTTACTACACTTTATAAAATCAGTGCACTTTTATAAACACTGGCACTAAAACGGAACTAGGACAGTTCCGTGACGTGTTGACAAGTTGGTGGCTCAGATTGAACTCACCGGACCAAAATGGCTGGTTGGCACAAGAGGGGACGCCCCCCACTCTAACACTGCTCTCATTCCGACACGTCCCGACTCTGTCAAAGCGCGCTGGCCGCGCGGGCCACTTTGTCTGGCGATTAGCGAATAATTTCTCTTCGAAATTTTGTTGGACTATATTCCATGAGGTATCTGGCGTCGCCAGGTTAATATGCAGTATTAATTCGATGGAAATGGAAAGGTATAAAGGAAGGCTCTAACCGAACCAGCTTCTGTGCGGGGGTCTGCAGCTGGAGTTTTCGTCTTCCTTCTGTTCACAACACTTTAGTCTTTCCAGAATTCTTATCGCGTTCTATAGGAATATATCTCACTTTCGTGGGCGGTAATTAATAACGAAAAAGTCTAAATTAACACACGCGGTCGCTCACACTCGCTCTGTTGCAGTAGTCTTGCAATAATGTCCGCCTATTCGCATTTCTTCCGTATAGCGCGCGTATTTAGCCATGTTAGGTGTATCCATTATCGCATAACCTATCCATAGACTAAGACAGCGGTATTATTAATTAACTAAAGCGAAGTAATAACAACTAATCTTATTACCTAGATGCCTAAACTAAAGGAGATCCAGCCTTAGCTAAATCTCACTGCGTTGGCAGTGAGCAGAGACGTACTACAGGGCGCACGTAACTTCCCTTCGCGGTTTTCGCGTTAACAACGCGGGTTGTAGAGATGTGTAGGTACTGTGAGTAATGTATTACGCGTAATATAGCACGACCGCGTACTGAAGCAGTACGCATTACCCGACAAAATTTAGCATGACGTATGACATTAAACATGGCATGCCCCGGCGGCCGGCATGCTCTACGATTAGCGCGGCCTGCCGTGTTCTGATAGTACTCGGGTGTCCGTCGGATAATATCGGTAAGGTTCGAGTACAAGTGACGAGGAGTCTAGTCCGCCAGACGGGATACTTTCTTCGTCACACGGATTTGTTTCCTATATACATAAAATATACCTAATTACCTACATGCCTGTTGCCAAAAATGCCATTCAGGCTAAAATTACCTCGCATCAGTTGAAAAATAAAGTGTACAATTACCATATAAATAATCTAACCAAGAGCATATCAGGACATGTCTAAGGAGGGTTCCGTAATTATCACCGCGTAATAAGTTTTTTTTTAATTACATCAAAAGGTTCACAAAAATTTCCTAAAGAGTTTTAGCATGATCTATCACCATGGAAAGTTATATCTCATAAAGTATCTCATAAAGTATCTCATCATATCTCATAAAGTTTGGAAATGCTAGGGGGGGGGACCAACTTACAAACCACTTTGGAGGCCGATTACTCGAAAATGGTCAACTTTGTAAAAAAGTCATGTATGAAACCTTGCCTTTATTTTAAAATACCTATTCAACGATATCCTACACGACGGGGTAGAGTAAAAATATTTTTTTCATCCTCACTTCACATGTATGGAGAGCCACCCCTAAAATATAAAATTGTTATTATTTTATGATCCCAAAACCGAGATCTATACTCAATTTATATCTACATCAAATTTTATCAATTTCTATTAATAATTACAGGATCTAGAAGCGCGGATAGACAGACAGACAGACAAACGGACGGACAGAGCGAATTTATATGGGTTCCTTAAGTATTACGTACCCTAAAAAAGACGATTGAAAATTTCAATTTGCTATGGTGTCTTTAGTATTTATTTCGATATCATGTATCATTATTTGTCGTAGGTTAAGGAACGTCTCCGGTATGTCCTACAGCAAAACCAAACAATTGTTATTTTAAAATAATGTTTATAATAATTCATAATACGGTAAATCAAAGTTCAAAATGGTCCGATGGCGTTGGCGTACTGTCGATATTCGGTTCGGGGTTCGCGCGGTAGCGGGTGCGGTAGTGCACGCGGTAGCGGGTGCGGTTGCGGGAATGCGCGCGGTAGCGGAAGCGGGTGCGGTAGCGGTAGCGGGAGCGCGCGCGGTATCGGTAGCGGGAAAAATAACTGAGGCGGCAGCGGGAAAGTTCACTCCCTCGTCAGCGATCAATAGCCGTAACTCACAACAACAACTCGTAACGCGTGATAAGGACTGGAGCGGAGTCCAAAGCAAACTCGATTGAACTGATACACGGTTAAAGGTTCACTGTTATTAAAGCGATAAAGAATCCGTTGAAATCTACGGTCAGATTCGCGAACACCAATATTAAGGAACATTTGGGGGCAATCAGCTGACAGAGCAATTTTAAAAAGACGAAAATATATTATGATGTTAAATAAATCACCCTGTAGATTCGGGCCGGTATGTAAGATATCGTTGATAGACTGGCCCGATATAGTCCGACAACTAGCATCTAAAACTACGCGTAGTTTAGTGGAGGTCTTATCTTCGCGAAATACGCCGTGATGCGGAATATAATATGAAGGAACCGAATTATTGTCCTTCTTAATTTCAACCGGGCTCAAAAAACCTTTATTTATATAATCGCGCATGACGTCATTATAAGCGGCGCGCATATTCAGTGATGCATCGAGCTTACGTTCCAAACAATGAAAGCGTCGAAGAGCGATAGCGTACGAATCGCCTAATGAATAAGGGTCACCTTGAAATGGCAACGCGACAACATACCTACCACTGTCGTCGCGATCAGTGGTAGCGCGGAAATGTTCTTCACACTCGAGATCCTTATGACTCATCGAGGGTGGTGCCGTCAATTCCTCAAGCTCTCAAAATCGCTGGACGAGAGAATTAATATTATTTTCTTGAAGCACAGAGCAACAAGATGTAGTATAATGAGACGTATGCGACGTAGGTACGGAACCCATAATCACAAATCCAAACACCGTCTCAATAGCGGGGGGTAAATCATATTGATAACTACGTACTATATTAGGTAATAGCAAATGCGGGTATACAGAAACCCCAATCAGAATATCCACTTCACCTTCAGTCGGTATCTGCTAGCGGGAGGGCTTTCAGGTGCGTTAACGAAGACACGCCTACGTTAGCGTTCGGTAACCTATCGGTAATACGTTCCACGATAAGCGGAAAAATATTAAAACTAATATTTTTATTTAAGCGCGAGTATACGACAATATCCACGGAACCCTTACATGATTTTTCCGAACCCCCAATTCAAATCAAATTAGTATTTTAAAATTTATTCAAAAGCCCTAGACGATTATAACATTCCGACGTAATGAAACTACTTTGTGAAGCGCTGTCTAGTAAGCATCTCACGACTATGGGTTTGTCATTTACATCACAAACAATAACCTGGGCGGTAGGTAACAAAATCGTTTGTTTACGTGCGAGCGACGTCGAGCACAGTATCGAAATGCATTAGGGCAGGGGTCTCCAAACTACGGCCCGAGGGCCACATCCGGCCCGCGGACAGATTTTGTCCGGCCCGCGGAGAGCTAGCATAGTTGAAAACTTCTTTTAGAGAACATATTTTTTATAGCAAATTAAATTTAGTTCACTGAAGTATTAATATGACATCTACATTGATATGGTCATGGGCTAACTACACATAACATTGTTGTAGGCTTATTGTTATTGTTTTTGTGATAAGTTGGATAAAGAAACACAGAATTGTAATGAGTAAAGACATGTATAATATGCAGAAAATATGAAATACTAATGAGATTTATGTTATTGAGATTTTCCACTGACAATAGTTTGTAGTTGTGGACTAATTTTACTTGTACCAATTATTAAAAGAGATTTAAGATGCTCATCAGTTAATTTAGATCTGTAAACATTTTTTGTGTACTCCATTTTGGAGAAGGTCTTCTCACACAAATAAGTAGTACCAAAAACAGAAAACAGCCCACGAGCAAATTAATGCAAATTATCAAATTTTGTCAGTGGAAGACCCTTATAAAATTCCAACAAAGATGAGTTTTGATATTTGTTCTTAATTATATCACTGCACTGTAGATCAATCATTTCCATTTGAAGTTTCGGGGCTAGGGTTTCAATGTCAGTATCAAAAGGATTCTGAAAAATCTTAATTTGATTCGCAATGGCATCAAAGTCCGAGAAACGAGTATCAAAATTTATTTTCAAAGCACTCAAAGTTTCGATTGCAAAATCGATAGGAAACTCAGTCTCAGTGGTGTGACTGAATATTTCACATGTTTTAAAATGTGAAAAATATTTACTTCGTAGTTGTGATTGAAACAGTATCAATTTCTTCCGGAATGATTTAATATTAGTGTATAAATCAGGAAGATACTGGTTTTCTCCTTGCAATCTCAAATTCAGATCGTTCACATGTTTAGTCAAATCAACATAGAATGTTAACTTCCACAGCCATGCGTTGTTTTGTAATTCAGTAAGAGGGCGATGCTTTTCATTCAAAAAAATTTCGATCACTACTCAAAGTTCAAAAAAGCGCTGAAGGACTTTCCCACAACTAAGCCAACGTACGGCAGTATGATAAGGTACGTCATTTTCTCCATTCTCTTCAATAAATTGTCGGAATTGTCGGTGATTCAGCCCAAAAGTTCTGATAAAATTAACAGTTGATATGACTGGTTTCAGAACTTCAGACATATTCAAACATTTTCCGCACAAAGACTATTGATGAATGATACAATGTAAGACTAATGGTTTTGAACCACCGTCATTTTCTACAGCCTTTGACACAATAGCGACCACTCCTTTATGTTTCTCACTCATGTTTTTGCCTCCATCAGTTGTAATACATTTCAAGTTTTTCCATCGAAGGTTCTTTTGGTTAATGGCCATTTCAACTCTTTTAAAAATATCTGTACCAGTAGTTGTGCCATGAATACTATACATATCAAGAAGTTCTTCATGCACTTCATATCTTTTATCTACTCCTCGAATATAAATCAACACCTGAGCAGTATCTGACACATCCGTTGACTCATCCAAGGCCAAAGAAAACCACTCAACATGTCCATTTTTGTCGAACAGTTGAGAGGATATATTTTCAGCGATGTTTTCTACCCTTCGAGCCACAGTGTTTGCTGACATACTGACAGTTTTTAATAAATTTACCTTTTCAGGGCACATTTCTTCAGCTACTGCAATTATGCATTCTTTGATCATTTCTCCATCGGTGAATGGTTTTCCACGTTTTGCGATTTCAAGAGCCACACAAAAGCTGGCACGAGTTGCAGCCTCTTGTTCAGTTTTGAGTTTTGTAAATGAAGATTGCTGCGATTTCAATCCGCGCTTCATAGATTCGAATTTGTTTGTCCGCAAACTTCCTGTATATTTTGAGTAATTTTGAAAATGTTTTGTTTCGTAATGACGTTTAATGTTATATTCCTTGAGAACGGCTATGCTTTCATTGAAAATCAAACATAACGCCTTGTTACTGGACTCAATTACGAAATACTGAATGTTCCACTGATCTTTGAATTTTTTGCATTCACTATCAATTTTTCGCTTCTTTTCCATACTACTAAATCACACACAAAAGCAACAATTCAAATCAAAATACTGAAAAACAAACAAACAAAAAATACAAAGATGTCTTAAACTTAAACACGCACAAACACGTTTTAAGGAGGTACGCACTATTTTATTTCACAACAGTGTCATAGGAACTGACTTGTGGTTGCGCCACTAGCCTTCTTATATATTCCAATTACTGCCATCTAGAAGTGAGTGGAAGACACCAGAACTTTCTCGAACCAACGAGATTATTCTGTACGTGCTATTAGCGCCATCTGTTAGCGATAGAAGGTACTACCTATTTCCGCTTGTGTCCACCAGATGTCGTGTCACGTTACTCCTCATGGCTCGTACTCTACGACTAATCTAGAAATTACAGATAATGACAGGAAAATTTATATAATGCAGTGTTGCCGTTTTGCGGACTGTAGTCCGATTTGCAGCCTTTTTTAAACGTTACGTACTTTTTCCGACTTTTTTTTTCATCAGTGGACTATTTCACTTTTTACCACCGGCAACAATCATAATATGGTTTTGGCCCTCGGAACTTACTGGAGTAATCAGTATGGCCCTAAGGCTGGAAAGTTTGGAGACCCCTGCATTAGGGTATGGTGTCGTCGGTCACAAATGCGGCATTTAGACTTACTAAGACAAGAGTTCGATTTATGTTTTATGCTTTAGCAATTAACGCAAGCTTTATTTCCTTTAATATAATTAAAGCGGGCCAATGGGGTCAAATCATTGAAAGCGGGACACTTGTAAAGATGTTCATGCACAATGTTGTTATTGCACATACATCTGAGCGGGCTACAATTATTATTACTATAATCCGAACATGCTACGTAAGACTGCGGATTAGGCGCGGTATTATTATTTCGGTGTTTAATCAACCTTTGTTTATTAATAATACTGGTCGAAGTAGATGAACTAGGCTGCGTAATTCTAAATATTCTACACTGATCTTTTATGAATGAGATAAAACTATCCAGTGCAGGAATTTTATTATTACGTACCGTCATTTCAAAGGCGCGAATAGTTTCTGTATCGAATTTTTTCAATGCGAGTTGTAATAAAATAAAATCGGAAAGATTTTCTAAATTTAAGATTTTAAGCGAATTAACCGCCGTTACGAAATTATTTATAAATGACTGGAAATTCGAAACAGATGCGGAACCATTCAATTTTAAATTTAAGGCTTGGTCTAAATATGTTGACGCGAGGATACGAGTATCTTGATACCTATCCACCAGCGACTGAAATATTAACTGATAATTCTCAGCGCCAGCGACGCCAGCGAATACTGATTGAGCCCTTGGCGCCAACTTACCTATTAAATAATATAACTTGTCGGCATCGGTCAACGAGCTATTATCATGTACCGTTGATTTAAAACTGGCATAGAATTGTGGCCAATTTTGTATGTCACCATCAAAATACATCATCTCAATCGCAGGCAACCTCGGCGTTCGAACAGTTGTATAAACCTCCGTTTTAACCTCGGGTTCAACAGTTTCAAGACGAGATTGAATGCGTTTAATAACGCAATATAGGTCCTCGAATGAAGTATACGCTTGAAAACTAGGCGGAGTTTTCGGATTAATAGATAGCAACTTCGCGTTATAGGCATCTAACAAGTTATGAAAATTTGTTCGAATATCACCTATTGTCATACATTGACTGAGAAATAATTCCTTATCTGCCTCGGATGACTCGGCAGTTTGCGAACGTTTATATATTATATTTTGAACACGTTCGAACAAAATATTACGTTTAGCGACTAGAATGGCTAACTCTGGATCCTCCGCCATTTTCAGTTAGATTTATTATATAATCAAAATACTATTCGAATTATATACCTAAGTATTTATAATATACGTAGGTTATGCGATATTTATGTTACACCCAAGTATCTATTTACTAATTTATAAATAGAATACTTAAGAATATATGCGGTTTAATTATTTATTCCTATAGGCAACGACTTTAAAGCGGTTGAAAATATAATAATATGAGATTTATAATAGAACTATGACAGTTCGAATAATAATTCCAATAAGGAATCTCTGTAGGTAGCCACGTTATATCGTGTATTACCGACGGCGGGGCGGTTTCCCAAGAAATGGGCTTATAGAAGCGAAAATATGTATTGCCACTGCCTAGTTAGGCACTTTTAGAAGCTACATTTGCGGGAAATTAAATAAAACCGGATATAAATCCTTGATGGAAATGGATTAAGATCCGGACCAAATGTGGTCCGGCTCGAATGAACCAAACAATGGCCGCGCGGGCCACTTTGTCTGGCGATTAGCGAATTATTTCTCTTCGATATTTTTGTTGACTGTATTTTATGAGGTATTAATTAGATGGAAATGGAGAGGTATAAAGGAAGGCGCTTACCGAACCAGCTTCTGTGCGGGCGTCTGCAGCTGGAGTTGTCGTCTTCCTTCTATTCACAACACTTTAGTCTTTCCAGAATTCTTATCGCGTTCTATAGGAATATATCTCACTTTCGTGGGCGGTAATTAATAACGAAAAAGTCTAAATTAACACACGCGGTCGCGCACATGCGCTCTGTTGCAGTAGTCTTGCAATAATGTCCACCTATTCGCATTTCTTCCGTATAGCGTGGGGGTGGTAAAGCGGGGAAGGGGGAAGCGGGGAAGCGGGGGGTGGAATACTGCTTTATCGATATTATGAGATGCCATTCATAGTGGCGTTCGATGCTTCCAGATGGCGCTACCACGCGCCAAACAAGTTTCTGATAGATGGCGCACTTGTAGTTCCGTTTCCGCTTTATGACCGGACGCGACATATATTTGTATGTTCAACGATAATTCCGCCGTTTGTGGACCGATTTTAAAAAATATTTTTTTGATGGTATAATTCCAAGTAGGTCACGTCACGAACCTGATGATCGGATCCATTAGGAACTGAGGGAACTCCTCGAAATTTATATAGACATGTCGAAATCAAATGATATCCGGGACGCCAGCGCCACCTATCGGCGCTCGATGTAGTTAGTGCGGCGCGCACGCCAACCGCCAACGGGCAATTCACTCTTGAGTGCGCAGCGCGCGCGGGCGATTATCATCTACCACTAAACCATCGCGCGTTCTAGGATATTAATTAGTAGTACTAATAATGATTATTTTATTAACTTTGTGAACGTTTCAATATACTCACTCAGTGATTGAACTAAAGTGGTTTTGATATCTAACATTACCCACTACCGCCCACTGTAATAGGAATTCAAAATGAATAACGACGAAAATCAGCCTTCCCCGTTATCAGATGTGGGGTCCATGTAGAATCAGAACAAAGAAACAAACATGTGGCGTGCCATGTTCGAACAACAAAACAAAAACATGCAAGCTTCGATCGCCGCGCTTCAATCTCCGAAACCAGCATATCGTGAGGAAAAACTGCCATTTGATCCTGAAAAACAAGATATGGACGCAAGATCTTGGTGCGCGACAGCAGATTTATGTTATGCAGAAAATCCACCGACCGGCAGTCGACTTGTTTTGACAGTTAGTAAGGCACTCAAGGGCGAAGCATCCACATGGTTGTCACAAATAGCTTAAGAAGGTATGAGTTAGAACGAGTTTAAAGTACTTTTCACAACGAGATTTATTTTGACCGAGACATTGGCGGGTACCCTCATAAAATTAAATGGCGAAAAACCGAGTGAAAAGGAAACGTTACCCGCGTTCGCAAGTCGTTTAATTTCATTGTTGACTAACCGCTGGAAAGACGTAAATAAAGAAGAAATTGCCGTTGCTACAGTACTCGCTCACATATCTCAATTTGACCCGAGAATTCAACGTATGGCGCTCACGACAAGCATTGCATCACGAGACAAATTACAGCAGGAATTATACGCTTTTTCACATTTGAAGCGGAAGTTCAACACTAGTGAATTATCTAACGCAAACGATAATAATAAGCGTGCGAAGATTAACACAATTAAGTGTAATACAGTTAACTGTGGGCGCTTGGGCCATAAGAGAAGCGAGTGCAGAATCAAGCCGACGGAGTCAAGAGTGCGACCTCAAACGTCTATATCCTCGTCTAATCAAGCGCCTCAGCAGCATACAGCGAAGACTTTAGTTTGCTTCAAGTGCGGCAAGCCGGGACATATAGCCGTCTGGTGTACGAGCGGCGCGGGCGGCGGCGGAGCACAGGCCGAGCGGCGCGTGGATGTCTGCGTCGTGCAACCACCGTCGAGCACGTTACAACACAAAGGTGAATTAATACGATTTACATACGATTCTGGTGCTGAATGTTCGTTAATTAAAGAAAGTTTTGCTTCTAAATTTAGCGGAAAACGCACAAATAATGTTATTGCTATGACTGGTATTGGACAAACGCGAGTATTCAGCACAGAACAGATTTTATGTTGTGTAGTGGTTAACGGTTAACCTTTCGAAGTTCTATTACATGTTTTACCTGATAATTATTTACAAAGTGACGTTATGTTAGGCCGCGAGATTTTAAATTTGGGTCTTGTTGTTAAAATTACTGCAACAGAGGTTTCCTTATATAAAGTTCATAGTGTTAATTCGGTGCGACAGGAATATAATGACGCGATTACGTTAGATTTAACTTCCATCGTGACGGATGTAAGTAATAACGATTAAATTAATGTGTTGCAAATACTCGAGTTATTTTCAAATTTTTTATAACCGGTTTACCTACCACTCGTGTGACCACACGCTTAAGATAAAATTGATAGACCCGAATCGCACTGCACAGCGACGGCCGTATAGGATATCTGAAGAAGAACGTAGTATTGTGCGCGACCGTGTGAAGGAATTGTTGGATGCGAATATTATCCGACCTAGCTGCTCACCATTTGCAAGTCCGGCTCTTTTAGTTAAGAAACAAGATGGATCAGATCGTATGTGCATAGATTATCGCGAGCTCAACAGCAATACCGTCTCCGACCGTTATCCACTTCCTCTGATTTCAGATCAAATCGCACGTCTTTATGGTGCGAATTATTTTTCAAAATTAGATTGCGCTAGTGGTTTCCATTTGATCCCCGTAAATGTAGAGTCGATAGAGGGTACTGCTTTTATAACAGCCGAGGGTCAGTAAGAGTTTTTGACTATGCCATTCGGCTTGAAAAATGTTATTTCCGTATTTCAACGGGCTATCATGAATGCTCTAGGTGATTTAGCTCATGATTACGTAATTGTGTATGTTGATGATATTTTAATTATTTCACCCGATGTAGAGTCAGGTTTGCAGAGACTTCACACAGTGTTGGAAGTTTTGACCAAGGCAGGATTCTCTTTAAATCTAAAGAAATGCTCCTTCCTCAAGACGAAGGTAGAGTTCCTGGGATTTGAAGTAGAGTCTGGCCAAATCAAACCAAATCACAGAAAAATAGATTCTTTAACGCTTCTGCCACCCCTACAGACAGTGTCCCAATTACGACAGTTTATAGGGCTTGCATCTTATTTTCGCTAATTTGTACAAAATTTCTCTAGTATAATGGCACCCCTGTACCGACTGACTTCACTAAAAGGCAACTTGACGTGGAAACCGGAACATTAAGCTATCCGTCAAAAAGTAGTCTCTATACTAACTAATGATCCAGTACTAATGATCTATGACTCCGAGCTCTCGATAGAGCTCCACACAGACGCAAGTAGCTTAGGGTATGGTAGATGGTAAGCGATGCGTGGTAGCCTACTTTAGTAAGAGAACATCTGCTGCAGAGAGCAAATACCATTTGTATGAGGTCGAAACTCTTGCAGTCGTGAACTCAATCAAACATTTTTGGCAATACGTGCATGGCAGGAAATTTACCGTCGTTACAGATTGCAATTCTCTTAAATAATCCAAAACTAAACAGGATTTAACACCGCGAGCGCATAGATGGTGGCCATTTCTGCAATCCTTTGACTTCGATGTAGTTTATAGAGAAGGGAAACGAATGTCACATGTAGATTTCTTCTCGCGAAACCCTCTCCCGCTAGATTCAACATCAGTAGAGTCTTGTGAAAGCTCAAAACGTATTGATGTCACAAAACTCTCTCCTAACTGGCTTCAGGCCGAACAACAGCGTGATGTTGAGATTTTTAAAATTATAACTGATTTAGAAAATAATCAACTCGATGAGCAACAAGCAAATACTTACGAGATACGTTCGGGCGTCCTACACCGTAAAATCCAACGAAAAGGACGATCTAAATGGTTACCTTACTTACCTCGCGCTCTTCGATGGTCAGTAGTTAATAATTTTCACGACTATCATACATCTCGGTGCTGACAAGACAACTGAAAAGCTATTTGATTATTCAGAGTTTTGTGCACCGATATCAATGTGTTTATAATAATATATATAATAAATTTAACTAAAAAGAGAAAAAATATTATCTTTAAACAAAAAATTAAAACCTACTTCCAAAGTAAAAATGCACAAAAAGTATGAAATAAAACATATTTTCTAAATAATTTCCTTTTTAAATTCGGCTAAAATTTTAACTATTTCTCTACTCAATCTTCCTAATTTTGAAGTCGGTACCAGCAAATTTGAACGTGAGTTCTATAAAATATTATAGTATATTGTTTGGGCTGGTATTGACTTCAAAATTAGGAAAATTGATTAGAGAAATAGTTAAAATTTTAGCCGAATTTAAAAAGGGAATTATTTATAAAATAAGTTTTATTTCATATTTTTGGTGAATTTTTACTTTGGAAGTCGTTAATAATTAGTTTCTTAATTATCAGAACCACACTCTCTCTAAGAAGAGTGTAATTTTGTGTCAAAATCACTCATTTTCAAACGATTGTACAATAACTAAAGTTATATTTTTCATGAATTGAGTGCAGTAAACTGACAAACGCGCGTCGACTGCTGCGTTACATTACACAACCGGCACAATAATGAAGGGATTTTTTTTCGAAATTTGGATAACTTCTTGCAAAGGAAAAAAATCAACTCCGATTCAACATGTTCAACAAAAAAAATTCAACATGTTCGTTCTCAAGTCAACGGGTATATTTTCTTTTTTTATGTATGACTACGCATTACTTTTTACAGCTTAGTCCGATTTTGATAATTCTTTTTTTGTTATAATAGGATTACATCTTAGTTGATCCCATTGTCACCAAATGGTAGACCTGGTGATGGATTCCATGAGGAATCGAGGGATGGAAATATGAAATAGGTATTTCTCATAGTCATCACCGATATCGATATCTTTAAAAATTTGCTATTCCCAAATTTATATTGATCATCCATTTGCTTCACTTCACAGGTTTTAATGCTGAGTTGTTCATTACAACAAACTTAAAATGATTAACCATTCATGATGTTAAGCATGTAGTTAATAGTGATTATTAGATTGTAGCTAAAAAATATTATAAAATAATAAGTTTTTCACAGAAATTAAACCAGCGAAAAAATTGAAAAGCAAAAAATAACAAACCTTTTTTATTTAACCATAATAACTAAGTTCTTAAACTAATGTAAGTATACTTAAGTATATTGAGTCGGCGCCAAACAAGGAAACTAAATAATAACGTAACGTAAGTAAAGTACGTTTGGCACCGACGAAAAAATTTGTTCAATTAAATTCAATTCACTTATTGATCACCAGAATAATTACAAAGATGGTAAAAAGTAGAATAATTATAAAGATGGTAAATTAAAAAATGTTATATTTCTAGTACATTCTGGCATTATAATGGCGTGTGACACTTTCATGTTATTATTTGTTACATTTTGCTTTTCAGTCTTTTCGGCGGTTTAAATTTTTTTTAAACTTGTCCCCTATAAGGTCATTGTACTTTTTCTTCCTGCCCGAGAAACCGACTACAGTATCACTAGGTAGGAGGTACTGTTAACTCTAGATCTACCGCCCGCCCTGTGGTCTGCTAAGTTTTATAAGTATATTAATGTTTATTGAGTTTTTTTTAACGAAATGTGTACGATTTGACTAATCGTATGATATACCCCTGTATTACTCGTCAACACTCCACCACACCCGCAAGTCAAACGGCTACATGATGACTAATAGACGTCTAATGTTGTAGGGACCTCACAAAAGTGCATGCTTGCACTCTTGGTTCCAAGTCATTTCAATATCTAAATGGTATACTAAGCTAAACGTTGTATGTACGTAATAAGTGAAAAGACAATATAATATTATCTCATATATGTATAATATGATATAAATATAATATCATATCACTATTTATATAGTAAATATAAAGTAAACAATATTTTGGTTAAAAAACAAATAATTTTTGGGGTATCACGAGTGATTTATAATAAATTAGAAACTTTATAATTATAAACTATGGCTACCTAACAGCCAGCCGGTTACCCAGCGCCGACAGTAAGCCACCCAGTGCCGCCAGCAGACATGATGTCCGTTACCGTGTCATCCAGAATACCAGAATTCTGGATGGACCACCCGAGAATCTGGTTCATCCGCGTGCAAGCGATATTGGCGCCTCAGAAGTTGAGCGAAGAGAGCCGTTTTGATCTGGTGGTCTCCAAACTCCCAAAGGAGGTAATCATACAAATATCGGATTTCCTGGCAAAGCCGCCAGACACTGGAAAGTTTGAGGCGCTCAAGTGAAAATTACTCGGCATCTTTGAAGACTCTATGGCCAGGCAGATAGAGAAATTGATCGGCGAAATGGAGCTGGGAGACCAAAAACCCTCCCAACTACTAAATCGACGGCATCTCGGCAGAATTGGCCAAGATAAATATACGTTTGGCCAACATGGAGCGCGACCGATCTAGAGACCGACGGAGCAGCAGCAGAAACCGTCATTTTGTCCGCCCACGTTCAACTACAAGAAACCGCAACCCGAGATCGACGCAGTGGCTCTGCAGGTACCACTACAAGTTTCGCCAAAATGCCTATCGTTGCGAGCAGCCATGCGCATGGAGACCGAGGGAAGCTGGCAGCAGCAGCAGTTCGGCCGCCCCCGCCATGTCGGAAAACTAGCTGAGGGGGTGCAGCCCCCGGCGGAGGCCTGTACCATTGTCCCCTACAGCCGCCTATCAGTCACCGATCGCAACTCTGGTCTGCGTTTCCTCATAGACACAGGTGCCAACGTCTGCGTGCTTCCGGTGAGCAAGAATATTTTTAAATCTTTGCAATCAGCTAATTATAAATTGTACGCCGCTAACGGCACCGAAATTAAAACCTATGGTGTTAAAACTTTAGTATTAGATATTAATTTAAGACGTCTTATCGCTGGGATTTTATTATAGCTGGAGTCAAGCAGCCAATTTTAGGTGCAGATTTTTAGCTCACCATAAAATTTTAGTTGACATGCACCGTCGTAGACTCATACATCAGATTACTGACATGAGTAGATCAGCGCCGTGTGGTGACTACCGCCAGTTAAACGCAATTACGAAGCCTGACAGATATCCCATTCCTAGGTTGCACGATTTTACGTACATTTTAGCGAATAGAAAGATTTTTTCAAAATTAGACATAAATAGAGCATATCATTGTATAAGCGTAGCACCGAGCAACATAGAGAAAACTGCAATTATTACCCCTTTTGGGTTATTTGAGTTTCATGATGCATGCATGAAGCATGACATTCGGTTTAAGAAATGCAGCACAGACATTCCAACGCTTTATGAGTAATACCGTTTTACAAGGTTTAGATTTTCTTTTTAATTATTTGGATGACGTTATTATTGCCAGCGAGAATGCAACCCAACATAAGGAACATTTAAGGCTGATCATATTAGAAAGGTTCAATACTTATGGTATCACTATCAACCTAAGTAAATGTTGTTTTGGACAGTCGCGATTAGAGTTCTTAGGTCATGAAGTTAGCGAAGACGGTATCAAGCCGCTAAATGAAAAAGTCGAAGCAATTGTAAATTTTCCCAAACCAGAAACTGTTAACGATTTGAGACGATTTTTAGTAATGTTAAATTTTTATAGGCCTCATTTACCGAATTTAGCTTTTTATCAGAGTGAACTCAATAAATATTTAGTTAACGCAAAGAAAAATGATAAAACAAAAATTGCGTGGACAAAAGTAGCTGAGGAAGCGTTTTTAAAGTGTAAAAACGGCCTTCAACAAGCCGCTATTTTATCTCATCCTTTTCCAGAAGTTTCTCTCGCGTTAATGACAGATGCCTTTAATACATGCTTAGGAGCAGTATTGAAACAGAGGGTTAACGGTACATGGAAACCTCTAGAGTACTTCTCTAAAAAGTTATCGAAAACTGAACAGAAGTATTCTACGTTTGATCGAGAATTACTAGCTATTTATAAGTCTATCCAATATTTTAGAAAATTATTTGAAGGTCGACCTTTAACAGTGTTCACAGACCATAAACCTTTATGTCACGCCTTTTCAAAAATAGGTAAAGAGGATAGGGAAACACCGCGAAGGGCGCGGCATCTTCTTTTTATTAGCGAATTTACGGTTGATATTCGGCATATTTCGGGAAAAGATAATATCGTGGCCGACACATTGTCGCGATCAGAAATCGAAACAATTTTATGTCCGACTGTACTCGACTTCGACGAAATCGCTGACGATCAACTGAAAGACAAGTATGTTTCGCAATTGATGCATTGTCCAAGTAGCAATAACAATATTAAATTACAGAAAATGTTATTACCTTATTCTAGTAAGCCAATTTATTGCGAAATTTCTAACGATAGTATTATAAGACCATATTTGCCAGAAAAATTTAGAAAATTAGCTTTTAATAGTGTTCATAGTTTGAGTCATCCAGGTGTTAGGGCTACCAGAAATATGGTAGCTCAGCGTTATTTTTGGCCTAATATGAATTTAGATGTAAGAGAATAGGCTAAAGCATGTGTGCAATGTCAAAGGTCGAAGGTCAGCCGCCATGTAATTTCAGATTTGGGAGAATTTCCAAAAGCTAATCGTTTCGAGTATATCGATGTGGACATCGTTGGTACATACCAATTTGGTAACGGTACCAACATCTGCACAAGGATTTAGATATTTAGTTACTATTATAGATAGATTTTCCCGTTTTCCCGAAGCTTTTCCGTTACATGAAATTACAGCTGACGCGGTATCTAAGACTATTTATGAAGGTTGGATAGTAAGATACGGTTGCCCCAGTAGGATTACATCGGATAAAGGACGACAGTTTGAGTCTAGTCTGTTTTCAAATTTAATGAAATTTTTGGGTATTTGTAAGAGTCGTACTACTCCGTATCACCCTCAGAGTAACGGTGCGGTCGAGCGATGGCATAGGTCGTTGAAAGCAGCACTTATGGCTCGTTTAGGAAGTTCCACTGGTAATTGGATAGACGAATTACGTACCGTACTGCTAGGCCTTCGTGCAGCGGTGCCCACCGATAGTGGGACTAGCGCCGCAGAACTGGCTTTCGGAAAAACTTTACGTTTACCTGGGCAGTTCTATGACAACACGAGTGAGGTAGATACGAATAATCCATATAGCTTGGTCGAGAAAATCCGCGAGACTATAAATAGCTACCGCCCTACGAGAGATAAGAAAAACTCACGCAAAATTTTTGTTAATTCGGAGTTAAAAGATTGTCATTTCGTTTTCGTAAGGGATGACGCGGTACATAAGTCATTGAAATCCCCCTACGATGGTCCATATAGAGTGTTAGAGCGAGATTCTAAAGTATTCAAAGTTCAATTGCCGGGTCGTGAAGCTCGTATCTCAATCGATAGATTGAAACCAGTTTTTATACTAACGGATAATGATGATGATGTGTCGTTGAAATTATTAAATAGAGAACCTATAATGAAAAGTAATGATTTAGCCCCGGAGCCGTATAAAATAGTTACACCAGAGAATCAGCGAATTACTAGAACCGGGAGAGTTGTTAAGAGACCCGTGAGATTTTTACTGTAGGTAAGAATACATCCCAGTTTAGTTTATAGTAATTGACAGCTCATAGATAAGTTGTAGTATTAACTGCACTCCTAGTATGGTGTTAGCAGTACATGACAGTTGTAGTATTAGCTGCACTCCTAGTATGGTGTTAGCAGTACATGACAGTTGTAGTATTAGCTGCACTCCTAGTATGGTGGTAGCAGTACATGACAGTTGTAGTATTAGCTGCACTCCTAGTATGGTGGTAGCAGTACATGACAGTTGTAGTATTAGCTGCACTCCTAGTATGGTGGTTGCAGTACATGACAGTTGTAGTATTAGCTGCACTGCTAGTATGGTGTTAGCAGTACATGACAGTTGTAGTATTAGCTGCACTCCTAGTATGGTGTTAGCAGTACATGACAGTTGTAGTATTAGCTGCACTCCTAGTATGGTGGTAGCAGTACATGACAGTTGTAGTATTAGCTGCACTCCTAGTATGGTGTTAGCAGTACATGACAGTTGTAGTATTAGCTGCACTCCTACTATGGTGTTAGCAGTACATGACAGTTGTAGTATTAGCTGCACTCCTACTTTGGAGTTAACAGTACATGACAGTTGTAGTATTAGCTGCACTCCTAGTATGGTGGTAGCAGTACATGACAGTTGTAGTATTAGCTGCACTCCTAGTATGGTGTTAGCAGTACATGACAGTTGTAGTATTAGCTGCACTCCTACTATGGAATTAGCAGTACATGACAGTTGTAGTATTAGCTGCACTCCTAGTGTGGTGTTAGCAGTACATGATAGTTGTAGTATTAGCTGCACTCCTAGTATGGTGGTAGCAGTACATGACAGTTGTAGTATTAGCTGCACTCCTAGTATGGTGTTAGCAGTACATGACAGTTGTAGTATTAGCTACACTCCTACTATGGTGTTAGCAGTACATGACAGTTGTAGTATTAGCTGCACTCCTACTATGGAGTTAACAGTACATGACAGTTGTAGTATTAGCTGCACTCCTAGTATGGTGGTAGCAGTACATGACAGTTGTAGTATTAGCTGCACTCCTAGTATGGTGGTAGCAGTACATGACAGTTGTAGTATTAGCTGCACTCCTACTATGGAGTTAACAGTACATGACAGTTGTAGTATTAGCTGCACTCCTAGTATGGTGGTAGCAGTACATGACAGTTGTAGTATTAGCTGCACTCCTAGTATGGTGTTAGCAGTACATGACAGTTGTAGTATTAGCTGCACTCCTAGTATGGTGTTAGCAGTACATGACAGTTGTAGTATTAGCTGCACTCCTAGTATGGTGTTAGCAGTACATGACAGTTGTAGTATTAGTTGCACTCCTAGTATGGTGTTAGCAGTACATGACAGTTGTAGTATTAGCTGCACTCCTACTATGGTGGTAGCAGTACATGACAGTTGTAGTATTAGCTGCACTCCTAGTATGGTGTTAGCAGTACATGACAGTTGTAGTATTAGTTGCACTCCTAGTATGGTGTTAGCAGTACATGACAGTTGTAGTATTAGCTGCACTCCTACTATGGTGTTAGCAGTACATGACAGTTGTAGTATTAGCTGCACTCCTACTATGGAGTTAACAGTACATGACAGTTGTAGTATTAGCTGCACTCCTAGTATGGTGGTAGCAGTACATGACAGTTGTAGTATTAGCTGCACTCCTAGTATGGTGGTAGCAGTACATGACAGTTGTAGTATTAGCTGCACTCCTAGTATGGTGGTAGCAGTACATGATAGTTGTAGTATTAGCTGCACTCCTAGTATGGTGGTAGCAGTACATGACAGTTGTAGTATTAGCTGCACTCCTAGTATGGTGTTAGCAGTAAATGACAGTTGTAGTATTAGCTGCACTCCTACTATGGAGTTAACAGTACATGACAGTTGTAGTATTAGCTGCACTCCTAGTATGGTGTTAGCAGTACATGATAGTTGTAGTATTAGCTGCACTCCTAGTATGGTGTTAGCAGTACATGAAAGTTGATACTGAATTGCATTATACACTTTGAAACGTAACGTGAGGTCTTCGATATAAAATAATATTTATGCTAGACTCACAGTATTAAAGTTTTGGAATGCTAGCTTGTAGTAGCATGATTTATGCTCGTATATGCATGAGTATGGATGATTTTCATATTCAGAAAGTTTTTAATATAAAAAAATTATTCTCGAATTTTGGTTGAATGTACCATTTACACACTTTATACATTTTGTGTTTTTATCCTGTGCATTATTTTACAAAGAGTTTATTATATGGTTTTTGTTCAAATTTGTTTTATGTGAACATTTTTTTTTTGTTATATCTAGATTAAATTATGTTACATCTAAGGCACGTAAATTTTAGCATCGAAGTAAGTAACGGACATTGTGCAACTTATTCTATGTAATTTGCTAGCTTGCATATTCAACAGAAAATACGTTATGTACTTTAATAAGTTTTCAATAATTAAATAAAGTTGGAAGTCGCTTCGGTATAGTCTACTTTACTTTATTTTATCATAATGGGAAATTACCAAACAAAAGACAACGTGGCAGTGGCACAAGCTTAAATTAATTCGGGTACAGGTGAAGACCTGCATCAAAAAGTAAATACTATGAGTTTTTAATTGTTTTGGCGGTTATCATCGTCGGCGCCCTGTCACCGCCGGGTCCGGAGCTGGCTCCGCGAGGAGATGCGATCCAGCAGCGCGAGCGTGCTGCCTACCGTGGTGCGTGTCCCCGCCGCGCCACAGCCCGCCGCAGCCCGCCGCAGCCCGCCGCGCCCACGGTGCAACAGGGATACGTGTAGATTTAGGTTTGCTACATCATATTTTTAGGTATTTTAATTTTTTTTATAATATTTTTATATTGTTTTGAATATACAAGCAAGCAAGCAGTAATTCTAATTAACAAGCTGTTTAGTTTAATGTGTGTCTAAATGCACAATAATTTTAATTTTAATTTTTGTGAAATCAAGGAATTCTGTCATAGAATTAGCTATTTGAATTTCTAGTGTTATTTTAATTGAAGAAAATTAATGAATGACCAGTTTGGCAAACAAATTATTTTGTAATAAAAATTAGTGATAAATGTTTTGTATAAACTTGTGTATAATGTTTTTTTTTGTTTTATAAGAGAGGATGATGTAGGGACCACACAACAGTGCATGCTTGCACTCTTGGTTCCAAGAGTTGGTTCCAAGATCTAAATGGTATACTAAGCTAAACGTTGTATGTACGTAATAAGTGAAAAGACAATATAATATTATCGGGACTATATATTTCATTTATCTCTCCAACATAAAGTACACCCCACAATGTCACTGTCATATGTGACGTCAATGCACGAGATCTACAAATACCCTCACGTACACAAATACCCTCACATACACAAATACCCTCACATACAGACAGTATATATACAGTACATCCCTTCCTTATTTTAATTTATTTTGTTTATATATAAATTCTACTTGTGTTCAATGTTCTATCAATATTGTTTGGCGGTCTCGACCGATAGATGGCGCTGTATCGGAGTTAGATCGCGCTAGCGGTGTGTCGAGCTCATTATTATAAGAGGTGACTTGTATTTCCCAATAAATTTTCCCCTGTCATAATAATAGCTCTTAATCCGTAGCTGTCCCCAATATCCGGTTTGAACATCACCCGGGTGATGTTAGGGAGGGTCAAACCCTCCCATCGTCTACCACCAAACAAACTAGCCACCAGGCTAGTTATAGCCCGACTTAGCTACAGCGGTCTTAACCCGACCCTTAGCATAGACCCGTTCGAAAAAAAAAAAAAAAAAAATCCCAATAAATACTTTATTCTCACATCCAACTGGTTTGTTTCATTCATTGGACGCCAGGGGGGGGCAAAGAACCAGTATCAGATGTTCTACATTTGTACATGGTCCTTTCGAGCCAGATCCGGATGTTGAGCATTTAGTCCTGCTAAGCACGCGGCAGTTGTGGTGTGCCTTTTTGCCATCGAGACGAAGACCGGACAAGTGGGTTGCACAAACTGGTCATCAGCTGTGCAGCAGCAGCAACGAGAGGGGGTTGCGACGTGCTTCAGCGGACGGCGCGGCGCGGCGCCTGGAGAACGTGCCTGTCAGGAGGAGCGGTCAATGGTGAAAAGGAAGGTGGAACGAGGAATGCAGACGCAGCCACAACCCGCAGCTAGTGAACGGAAAGTATACAGTCCATTGAAGTGAAATTGGAAGAAAAACTGTGAGTTATTAATATTTTATTGGAAATTGAACTTTATTTCTTTGAGTGATTTAACTTAGTGAGTCATAACACTTTTGTTGCAAACTGAACTTTATTTGTTTGAGAGTTTTAACTTAGAATAATTATTGGATATTTAATAGTAGTTTAGAACTTTGTCGTTTAAATCGAAAATTTGGTTGAGACGGGAAACCTATGCCCGATTTTACAAAAAGTATAAAGTTTTAAAACACGTAAAATTTTTCGAATTTCATTACAGACATAGAATATTTTCTACATTATAAAAATACGTCTCATAACTATTAAGTTCCTATATTTTGTGTTTACTTTTTTTACATTCAGTTTAAACATATTGTTCGTTGCACTGGTCTCGGGAAATTAAGTTTAAAATGAAGAAGTTAATAAAATTGCAAAATAATCTTAAAGTTAGAATTTCGAAAGCATTCACTAATTTTAAAAAGTCTCCAAAGGAGCGCATCAATAAACAATATGTTGAAACTAGAATAGAAATGTTAGAAGAATTTTGGTCTCAAATTAATGACAATCACAATAATATTATTGACATGTCTGAGGATCAAAACGAACCGTATTTCAATGACGATGAAATGGAGACCATTGAAAACTTATATGTCGAATATAAAACTACATTAAAACTTGCTCTGACATCTTTACAAGGGCCTTGTAGTAATAATAACGATTCCAAGAACAATAACGAAGTGATTATTGGTTCTAACATAAAGTTGCCGCGTATAGTAATTCCAACTTTTAGCGGTCAATATTCGGAATGGATAACTTTTAGGGATCTTTTTGTTTCACTTGTCCATTCTAATGTACAATTAGATAATGTACAGAGAATGATGATCTTAAGGATTATTTGTCCGGGGAGGCCGAACAGCTTCTGACACAAATACCTATATCGGAATCAAATTATGAGAGATGTTGGTCGTTGCTTAATTCTAGATATAATAATAAAAAGTACTTGTCGCACTTTATTTTAAAACGTTTATTGAGTCAAAGGAACATTACATGCGACTCGACTAGTGGTCTAAAAAATTTAATTGATACTACAAATGATTGTTTAAGTTCATTAACTAACTTAAGTATAGATGTAAGTACATGGGATATTATTGTTATTCATATAATTACCTTGAAGCTGGATCCAGAGTCCAGGAAGCAGTGGGAATTTTCTGTAACAAGTAGTAACACTTTTGACGAATTACCTACACTTAAACAATTTATAGAATTTTTAACTAATCGTTACCGAGCATTAGAGTTTTTAGATTCTAAACCAGCACCTGTAAATCGAAATGCTAATGTTCATAATAAGAATTCTAATGTAAATAAGCTTAAGACTTTCCATGCTTCTTCTTTTAAAGGCAGTGTCCATTCTGTATGGAGAATCACAACATTATAAATTGCACTGGTTTTGCTCGAGAAACTGTAGATGCGCGACGCAATTTTGTTCAAACCAACAACTTATGTTTCAATTGCTTGGGTGGAAACCATTCGGCTAAGTTCTGTCGAAGTTATAAAACATGTCGCATATGCAGGAGGCAACATCATTCCTTATTGCATCCAAATAATATAAGTGAGACCAATGCCGTTGTGACTCAAACTCGTAATAAAGTGACACCTAGAGAAGTTACGTCATCGTGTTCAAAACCCAAAACACCCGAACAGGTGACGGACAATGTCAATCCGATAACTACATTATTTTCCACCGGGCGCGCTCGGAATCAGGTATTGTTAGCTACTGCATTAGTCAAAGCCACTTCGAAAACCGGAGAACATGTAATAATCAGAGCATTGCTGGATCAAGGATCACAGACATCGTTTGTGACAGAAGCAACAGTACAATACTTAGGACTAAGGAAAGTTCCAATAACGGAACATGTATCGGTGCTAGGAAGTGATACTAGTTTATGCCCAAAAAAATGGTTTTCATAAATCTCAAATCACTGGTTGACTCATCTTACAATATAACTGTAAAAGCTTATGTATTAAAAACAATCACTAGTCTTTTACCAGCTACTAAGCTAGATGTATTTGAATGGCTTGATGCCGTGGAAATAAATTTGGCAGATCCGAATTATCATACACCCAATAAAATAGATATTTTGTTGGGCGCTGAGGTCTATGGCAAGATAATTCAGGAAGGTATAAAAAGGGGTCCTCTAGGTTCATCCGTGGTACAATGTACATCTTTCGGATGGATTGTTTCCGGTGAGGTAAATACAGCACCTAGAGGTATAGAAACATACGAATACAAAACATTTCACTGCCTTACCGACGAAAATGATATGCTCAAGCGATTTTGGGAACTGGAATCGGACTTAGAACTTACAAAACAACAAAAAATGTCAAAGGAGGAAATAAAATGCGAGGAACTGTTTAATCGTACCACGCAAAGGGACGAAGATGGTAGATACATAGTTCACTTACCTTTTAAAACTGATGATCCAGATTGTAAACGCAGTCCTTCTCGGGAAATAGCTGAAAACAGATGGCAGAAATTAAAATTAAAATTAGAGACAAATTTGGAATTTCGTAACAAATATGAAGCGGTAATGGAAGAGTACTTACATCTCGGTCATATGGAACAGGTACCTATATCAGAAGAAAATGCGTCAAATGCAGTTTACTTACCTCATCACGCAGTCTAGCGAGATGACAAGGATACAACAAAGCTGAGGGTCGTATTTGATGCATCTGCAAAAGGAAAGAACGGAGTTTCATTAAACGATTGCTTATTAATAGGGCCGACTCTTCAACCAGATTTACGGCATATTATGATATTATGTGGAGGGTACATCCTATTTGCCTAGTGGCCGACATTGAGAAAATGTACAGAGTAGTCAAAGTAGCAAAACAGCATGTGGATTTTCAGCGGATAATCTGGAAAGATAAAGAATCAAATAAGGATAAAATCTTCAGACTTTTGACTGTTACATTCGGTACGGCTTCCGCACCGTATCTTGCAATAAAAGCACTTCAACAACCGGTGTGTAAGCTAGGAACTTACACATACGACTTTGAGCTGAGGGAAGTAGGTATATAGGTTAATGTGAGGGCTGGAGAAATCTGGGACTGACCTTATTGTTGAGCTGGTGGTTCTGTATCTGGGCGGAGGTTTCTTCTCACTACACTACACAGCTGTTGAGCGGATTATCGATAGATTTATCGCGGTTCGCCGGCGAATTTGGTATTATATTAACGAGCACAAATAAATATGCGCACACGCGTTCGCATTCACTAGGTTTCGGGATGAGCTGAAAATGCATCCGGCGCGGAAGGGGATCTAAATGCAAGTGTTCGTCACTCTCTGACAGCGCCCCTTTCGGTCGGCCATACATCACGTAGTGATGTCCTTTGTGTTTATTCTAAACGTCGCGCTAGTGTTGGCGCGAACATCCTGGGGGGCCCGCACAGGCGGCGAGCTGAGCCCCATCCTGAGCAGAATCCAGTGGGAGCCGGGCAATCTTGCCGACAGGCCTCCGCAGCTGGCCTTGAGTCGTGTCCAAGTCCACAACTCTGATGACTCCATCCTTCCCAGGTAGCAGACGTGAGATTCTTCCCATCTTCCATTGTAGAGGAGGCAAATTGTCCTCCTTGAGCAGAACCAGTTCTCCAATTTTGGGTGGAGAGGAAGAGGAAAGCCATTTGGAGCGGATTTGAAGGGTATGGAGGTAGGACTTGGTCCAAAGGTTCCAAAAGCGCTGAGAGAGTGATTGAATGAGCTGAAAGCGTTTGAGCGGAGATATTACTCTTTCATCTAGAGTCAGCTCGGGGAGAGCTGTGAGCGGACGGCCAATGAGAAAGTGGCCGGCAGTAAGGGGCTGATAGTCCGTGGGATCGGACGAAAGTGGGCTGATAGGCCGAGAGTTTAACACAGCTTCGATTCTAGTGAGCAGAGTTAAGAATTCCTCGAAAGTGAGGTGTTGTTCACCGATAACACGGTATAGAAGTTGCTTTGTGGATTTAACATTAATCTCATGGATACCTCCCATCCATGGGGCTTTAGGCGGATTGAGTAACCAAGTTATACCTTGAGTTGAGAGTTTATGAGAAATGGCGTCGTTATTGTCATTGAGAAATTGTTGTACCTCTAGTAGATGATTCCTAGCTCCTACATAATTTGTGCCACAATCTGAACGTATCAATACCGGAAGCCCGCGACGTGAGCAGAACCTTTGTAATGTTGCAATAAACGCTTCGGCAGTGAGCGATGAGACTGGTTCTAAGTGAACCGCCTTTGTAGTGAGGCAAACAAATATGCAAAAATATCCCTTAATTAACTTAGCATTACGTAATTGACTTGATTTGAGCAGAAACGGTCCGGCGAAATCCGTTGATACGTGACTAAATACGGGCTGAGGTATGACTCTATCAGCTGGCAGGTCAGCCATGATAGGTACTTCGGGCTGAGCGCGGCAACGGAAACATCTTATGCATTTAAACGTTCTGTGCCTTATAATGCGGCGGGCAGATAATATCCAAAATTGCTGACGTAAAATAGCATGTAGCGTGTCCGTGCCAGGGTGGCAGTGTATGCGATGATAGTGATCTATTATGAGGTCTACGAGCGGACTAGAACTAGGCAAAATGTATGGGTGTTGAGCATCGTATGTGAGTTCCGAACGAGTGAGTCTACCTCCTACTCTGAGGAGACCGTTCTGCGTAAAAGGCGACAGACGTTGTAGTCGTACTGTGCAGATTCTATCGGTTTGCAGGCGGTGAATATCTTCTGCGAATGCATTCTGCTGTACAGAGCGGATCCAGAAGAGTAATGCTTCTCTACGTTCACTTACAGTTAGAGGGCCTAGTTGTCGCGAGTTTGAATTTAGTTTACAGTTACGAATGAATCGCCTCATGTAGGCAGTGACACCAGTTAGTTTTTCTAAAGAGCTGAAGCGAGTGAGCAGATCACTATCGACACCGGGTATCGAGAAATTGCATGGTACGTATTTTGGTTTGAGCCCTGGCAAGTCTTGTCGAGTATGAGCTGAAGGCATCTTGGGCCAGGTATCCTCTGGCAATTTGAGCCATGGAGGAGACCACCATAAATCATGAGCGGAGAGAGCTTGAGCTGATAATCCTCTGCTTGCACAGTCAGCAGGATTTAATTGGGAAGATACATGACGCCACTTAAGTGTGAGTGAATTTGAGTTAATTTTTGTTACTCTATTTGATTCAAATGTTTGTAAACGATGGGGCGGAGTTTTTATCCATGCAAGCACTATGGTACTATCTGACCAATAAACGTGATGTGTAATTGTGAGATGAGCAGACAATTGTTGGGAGACACGCAACATGAGCTGAGATAATAGAGTTGCAGCAGACAACTCTAATTTGGGGATTGTGAGTTTATTTTTAATCGGTGCGACTTTAGATTTAGCAATTATGAGGTGAACGTTAACAGATCCGTTGTGAGCTGATTCTTGTAAATATATCACTGCAGCAAAACCGCTTTCCGAAGCATCTGCGAAGCCGTGAAGTGAGTATGTTGATTTGAATTTGTGTGGAGCGATATGTCTGGGAAAATGTATATCTGAGATGTGCGGAAGATCATGATAGATGCGCTGCCAATCATCTGTAATATTATTTGGAGTGGGATCGTCCCAGTCCAATTTAGTTAACCATAACCTTTGAAGAAGTATTTTTGCGCGGAATATAACGGGTGTAACCCAACCGTTTGGGTCATAGAGAGAAGCTACTGTGCTAAGAATTGAACGTTTTGTAATGTGGGTAACTGGTGGTAATGAGATGTGATATGTAAATTCATCAGACTGGGGAATCCATCTAATACCCAAAACCTTAATTGATGGAGACTCTGCGCTGATGTCAAAGTCTTTAGGCATTTCGCATTGATCGTCTGGAAATCTTTGCAAGAGCTGAGGTGTGTTTGATGTCCATTTACTAAGTTTAAATCCACCGAGTGATAACAAATCAATGAGCTGAGTTTGGAGTGCTGATGCTTCTTCTATGGTGTCATGGCCGCAAAGTACATCATCCACGAAAACAAATTTACGCAAAATTTCGGCAGCCTGAGGATAGCGATGACCTTCATCTTCAGCTAATTGTAATAATGTGCGGATAGCATGATATGGACTTGAGCGCAATCCGTATGTAACAGTGTTGAGTGCATATGTGAGCAGAGGTCGATCTGGAGACGATCGCCAGAGTATGAGCTGATAGTGTCTTTGGTCTGGTCTTAAAGAGAATATTTCTAAACATCATTTTTATGTCAGTGCTGAATACTATACGATGTGCGCGGAATGATATAATAATATCTACAATGTCTCGTTGAAGTGCTGGACCTGTGTGCAGGCAATCGTTTAAACTGACTCCATTGCATGACTTACAACTGCCATCAAATACTGTGCGGAGTTTGTCAGTACCTGATTTGAACACGCCATGATGAGGAATATAATAATGAGGTTTATGAGTAAATGTAGACGGATGACACGGTGTCATGTGTCCCAAGTTTATGTATTCGTTCATGAATTCTATATATTTTTGTCGCAGTGTGTGATCGGATTGCAACCGTTTTTCTAGATTGAGAAATCTACGTAGAGCAATAGCATGAGTACTACCTAATACGGGTGCATCTGATAAGAAGGGAAGAGTCACCATCTAACGGCCTGAATCGTCACGAATGGTGGTTGAGCTGAATATGTGTTCACATTGCTCGTGTAGCGGGTTTGAATGAGCAGAACGAGGCTGGGGTTCTTCCGACTCCCAGAATCTTTCCAGGCTTTTGCAAATATCATGAGTAGAATGAGCTGAATGTGTAGAGTGAGCCGACTGAGTATAATGAGTATGAGTAACATGAGCAGAGCCAACTTGAGCTACAGGTGAATCGCATGAGTGCTCAACGAGTCCTATGAGTGCAAAATCAAAAATCGTGCCGAAGGCTATGGGCTTCCCCGGGCCCAAAGCAATCCTAGTACCATCCAAAACGTGACCCAAAACGTCTGAGCCTAAAATGAGATCAATGGGCGCAGGAGTATGATAAGCTTGATCCGCCAATGGAATGAGCTGATGAGCCGAGTCTTGTACAACATCTGGTATTTTTTTCAAAGGTAAATAACCTGTAACGTCTTTGAGAATATGAGCGGTAGTAGTAATAGATGGCGTGTCACGGTGTGTGGGCCTAAATGTTATTGTGACCCAACCTTTAGAATTTTGTATGTGCTGATCACCTACACCTGTAATTTTTAATGAACATTGTTTTGGTTGCAAATTAAGATTTCTAGTCATGCGCTGAGTTATGAGCGTTATCATGCTACCACAGTCCAATAAAGCCCGAGCTTTGTGATATTCTCCGCATTTATCAGATATATTTAAAACGACTGTGGGAAGTAACACTGGAGTTTTTAATGGGTTTTCTATGTGCTGAGTTGAATTTACTTGGGCTGATTCTACAGAATATTGGGCTGAACTAGATTTAGATATTTTATGAGCTGAATGTGATGCAGGTGTACTATGAGCTGAATGACATTTTAAATTATTGGGTTGATCTTCTAATTCTATGTGCTCCGTGATTGTAGGTAGTCATTGTTTTTTGTTTTGAGATTGATGAGTTGTAGACGGTGCATGATCAGACGATTGGTTGGGGTCTGATGATGATGATTGATGTGCACGCGTATGTTGTGTGTAGGCCGTGTAGGTATGTGGCTTGTCTTGAGCACGCCGGCGGGGCTGTGCACGTAAATGAGGAGGAAGCAAATGCGCTGACGACACAGGAGAATTTGGAGTTCCGTGACGATGAAGCGAGGTGTGGTGATTTGCATTTCCACACTCTTTGCATGAGTTTGTCGAACGACATTCATTTTCAAAATGCGGACCTAGACATTTACGACATCTGTCGTTGGCTTCTATGAAATCCCAACGACCTTGAGTGGGCTGATGATTATATTTCGGACACGCGATAAGTTTGTGTTCTGTATTCCTACAATAGGGGCAGTAGAATCGCTTGTGTTTATCTGTATTCCGGGCTGAGTACTCGCGCCGCTCTGTTCGGGGGGAGGGGGGCCAGTAGCGTTGAGGGTAATGAGGAACTGGGCTGACGTGATAGCTACTTAAAGTGTGAGCCGATGGCGAGCGCTGAGTATTACGAGGATACGCGGGACTAATTGGTCTAAAGCGTGGACTGCGCGGAGAGTTTGCGGTGGGTGTGTGTTGACGAGAGGGCCCAGTTTGTGGTGAGTAGGTAACACCGCGCGTTGCATTAGAATATTCGGTTTCGATACAGCGCGCGTGCTCCTCTAAAAAAGAAATCAAATCACCTAAGGTGGGCAGAGTGTCCGAGATGCCGTATCTTCTTTCGAACAGGGTGCGGAGCTCGCCTCGTAATTTTCTAACTACAATAGACACAAATACGTAATTACTATCCATAGGTAAACGCAGATTATTTAATGCGCTTTGTGCGGAAATGAGCGGAGTTAAAAACGTCGCGCGTATGCTTGATCGAATATGAATATTAGGTAGGCCGAGTATTATATCAACAAACCCATCTATCAGAACACGGCGGTTTTCATACCTACGTGTGAGTATATCGAGCGCGACGCTGTAATTATCATTTGTGATTTTTAAATGCGCAATCATGCTGAGCGCCTCCCCCGATAGGCAAGACAAAAGATAGTGCAGCTTAACTGCATCTGTAAGTGACGTCATGTCGTCTGTAAGACTCCTAAAAATCGTAATAAACGATGGCCAGTCCTCAACGCGTGAGCTGAATTTTGGCAGTTCAATTTTGGGCAGAACGGCAGAAGTGAGCTGACTTGACTCTGAAGTGGAACTTATATTTTCCGCTGCAGTTAAAATATCATAATATTCGGATAGCGCGTTCTCGTAACCGGCTGTATAAAACTTTTCAATTTCTTCTGTAACACTGCCGTCGTCTAAAATTTCGCAGTATAAATTTTCTAATTTTGTTTCAAATTTTGTAGGTCGTTAAAACGCGCATTAAACTCCGTTTTGTTAGACTTTGAGTCACCTTTGTGTAATGCCAATGCGATCTCTCTGAGCCGACTAATAGATTTTATAGTTTGCCTAAATATGGCCGCTTGAGATTTTGTAGGCATGTTTAAAAATATATGCGTGTAACTAAGTTAAATATTTAAAAGTAATGAGCGGAAAATACGCGCGCAATTAATTAAAACGCAGAAAATAGATTTTAATAATGTGCCGACAATGTATACAATTTAATCTTAAAATGTGTACGAGTTAATTAACAAATGAGCTGACCGATCGCCTGATGCTAATATAGTATTAGTGTATGTTTGATGAGCGGAGATTAATGCGTTAGAAGTCGTCTGTAATATTATATTAATGTCCTGAAGTTTGAATATAAACAATCTTAGCGGGCGCGTTAGAAACAAAATAACGTAATAAAAACAATGTAAGTAGGTATGAGCAGGTTCAATCTCAATAGTGTGCCGACTTATTCAAAACAGCTGTAACGTAACACCTATAATATATTTGTATAAACACAGAACGTCGATAAGAATTCTTATTTAAAACAGCTGTAACGTAATACCTAATAATATTTTTGTATAGACACAGAACGTAGATAAGATATGAATTCAATGTGAAGGTCACTATTTATTCTATGAAGAATACCTAATTGAGAATGAATGTAACAGCTGTTGTTCGCACGGGCGCCGTGTAGGTACATATTACCTACAGAATGCACACAAATCAAGTTTTCTGTATCGAAGCGAGCCGACGATGTTAGTATGGGCACTTGAGATGTTATGCAACCCGTAACTATTAAAATAATGCTAAGTTAATTAATATTGTGTTTTAAAATTTGAGAATATGAAGATATAAACGTTATATATAGATAAAATAATTCAAACTTAGTAATGCAACGACGATTTACAATTCTGTTATGAACCGAACGTAATTCACAATACGCACTAGTTATTATTTTATATGCGAATCAAACATTAAAATATTTTGTAAGTAATTAAGAGCTGAGAAAATTATATGAGATATTATTGGCACAAATTATGTATTAGGTACGTTAGGGAAGTTCTGGAATGTTCGAGTTCTTTGTTCGACAATAAGCCGACAACCTACCCACTATTTTTTTTTTTTTTTTGGGTTTTTCCTATGAATTTATGGGCCGAAATATGCACAAAATAATTTAAATAATTAACATATAGGTTAATATCAAAGTACAGAATAGGGGTTTAATGTTAAATGTGCCGAATTGATAATGGGAATGGACTGTAACTTGGTTTTAAAATGGCGGGGCGGCCTGGCCAGAATTAATTGGACAAAATATAAATAATCGAGCTGATTTTATGTGCAGAATTGGGCGGAGTGCAACTGTAGGTGCTGGTTCTAATCAGGCCCAACGCCGGTAATAGGGAGAAGGGCTTCACGAAGGCTCGATGGACCAAGAAATGTGTAAGCTAGGAACTTACACATGCGACTATGAGCTGAGGGAAGTAGGTATATAGGTTAATGTGAGGGCTGGAGAAATCTGGGACTGACCTTATTGTTGAGCTGGTGGTTCTGGATCTGGGCGGAGGTTTCTTCTCACTACACTACACAGCTGTTGAGCGGATTATCGATAGATTTATCGCGGTTCGTCGGCGAATTTGGTATTATATTAACGAGCACAAATAAATATGCGCACACGCGTTCGCGTTCACTAGGTTTCGGGATGAGCTGAAAATGCATCCGGCGCGGAAGGGATCTAAATGCAAGTGTTCGTCACTCTCTGACAGCGCCCCTTTCGGTCGGCCATACATCACGTAGTGATGTCCTTTGTGTTTATTCTAACGTCGCGCTAGTGTTGGCGCGAACAACCGGCAATAGACGAAGGTATTAATTATCCATTAGCAGCAAAGGTAACTCTAAATGATTTATACGAGTATGTCGATGACATGTTAAGTGGATGTGAATCGGTAGATCAAGGGCTTAAATTGTACAATGAAATGAGTACTATGTTAAGCAAAGGGGGTTTTAAATTACACAAATGGTCGAGCAATAGTAATACATTGTTAGAAAGCATAAAAAAGCAAAACAAAAACGAAGAAACAGTAGAAGGTTTACAGCTTAAATTAGATGATGTTTTAAAAATATTAGGACTTATTTGGAACCGCAGTAGTGACTCCTTTGTGTACTCGGTGAATCTTCCAGAAATGCAGCAACCTGTAACAAAAAGGAAAATATTAGCTGATGTGGCACGTTTATATGATCCTCTAGGCTGGGTAGCACCAAGCATTATAATAGCAAAGGCAATTATCCAAAAGCTATGGTTAGCGGGATTAACTTGGTACGAGATAGTGCCTACAAATTTAATGAATGAATGGCGTACTTACCGTGATGAGTTAAAGGGGCCATCAGAGTTTCGCTTACCTAGATGGTTGGGCACATCTTCCAAGAACGCCATAGTGGAACTGCATGGATTTTGCGATGTGTCCAAGGTGGCCTATTCAGCAGTTGTTTACATTCGCGTAATTAATCCAGATGGTTTGATTCACTGCTCACTTGTAACAGCAAGAACAAAGGTAGCCCCGGTCAAGCAGGTGTCCATACCAAGGTTGGAATTATGCGGTGCAGTTTTACTCACCAGGTTAATGTTAGAAACATCTAAGGTTTTGAACGTTCCAAAAATAAATTTGCATGCATGGACGGATTCAACAATTGTTCTTGCGTGGTTGAACAGCCATCCGAGTCGATGGAAAGTGTTCATTGCTAACCGCGTTTCTGAAATCTTATGTTCATTAGATTCACATCAGTGGGCACATGTAATATCCAAGCAAAATCCAGCAGATTGTGCCTCAAGAGGTCTACACCCTACTGAATTGGTGAATAATAACTTGTGGTTGAAAGGACCTGAATTCCTTACTGAAAATACCTTACAATATGTGAGGCCTAAGGATATAAGCACTAATTTAGAAGCAGTGAAGTCACATTGTGCTGTAGTTGACGCTTCTTTCATTGAGAGATTTTCTTCTCTGACGAGATTGACTCGAGTTTTGGCCTATTGCCGCCGCTTTATTTCTAAAGCTAAAAAATCTAAAAATATTTTAAACCCTTACCTTTCGAGTGAAGAACTATCCGAAGCGCTAGAAGTATGCATTCGATTCTTTCAACAGGAACATTTTGAGGAAGAATTGTCTGCAATAAATAATAATAAAACCTTAAACAAGAAGAGTCGACTTACCTCGTTAAATCCGTTTCTTGACAAAAAACAATTGTTTCGAGTTGGTGGCAGATTAGAGCACTCAAGTTTAAACTGGGAGAGAAAACACCCAGTTCTGCTGCCGCGGACTTCTCATTTATCAAAACTGATAGTAGAAAATGCACACAAGTGTACACTACACGGTGGACATCAATTGATGTTAACTTATTTGCAATCTAAATATTGGATATTGGGTGCAAAGCAGCTGGTAAAGACTGCAACGAGAAATTGCGTAACCTGTGTTAAAAGTAATGCTATAATCAAAAATCAGATAATGGGGCAGCTTCCGACATCCAGGTCAACCCCATGTCGTCCATTTAAACACAGTGGAGTAGATTACGTGGGGCCCATTCAAATAAGAACGTCAAAGGGTCGTGGACATCATTCTTTTAAAGGATACATATGCCTGTTTGTTTGCATGTCCACAAGAGCAATACACCTGGAAGTCGTAAGCGACCTCACTGCACAAGCTTTCTTACAAGCTTTTAAACGCTTTGTTGCTCGCAGAGGCCATTGCCAAGACATCTGGAGCGACAATGGAACTAGTTTTACCGGGGCTGCAGCAGAACTAAAGAAAATGTTCGTTTCTGAAGCTGCAGGAATATTTAAGGAAGTAGCAGAATCTTTGGCTGTAAATGGAACAAATTGGCATTTCATTCCACCTCATTCACCCAACTTTGGCGGATTATGGGAAGCTGGCGTGAAATCTGTCAAATTTCACTTGAAAAGGGTAATTGGTGACTCTACGTTAACCTTCGAGGAAATGACGACAGTATTGGCACAAATAGAAGCTTGTCTAAATTCTAGACCCATGTGTAGTGTTAATGATCCACAACTTGAAATTCTAACACCAGCTCATTTTCTCGTAGGTGAACCATTGATTCTACCACCAGAGTATACTTATGAACACGATAATGTATCGTCTCTCCAAAGGTGGCAGTACGCGCAAAGAATGGTACATTCATTTTGGCGCCGATGGTCTCAGGAATGTCTATGCTTCCGTCTTGTCTATGACAGACGGAAGCGGAAAGGGCGCGAGGACGCGCCCGCGCCGTCTGCCGGCAAGGCGGACGGCCATTATTATAAAATCGCCAACTACGTTTACAAGGTTAGCAATCCTTTATTTAAGTAAATACGGCAAGTAATTAAATTAAATATCAATAATTGTGCATTTCGGCGTGGACAAAGTGGCGACCGTGACAGGACACCGAATATCACGTGAATTGGCGTGCATTGAAAATAAGTGTCGTAAGTACATAGACGCGGGCCGGTCTTAAAACAAAGGTATGCATATTTTGCCTTGTCCCAAGTAATTGCCGTACCTATTTCCCATTCCAATCCTATCTGTATTGTTCATTCCGTGGTGCATAACATATAATTTGTGAATTTCAAATACAAAGTCGACGCCTTGTTGTACTGTCGGCGCCATATTTTTCCCAAAGGTATCTAATTTAGTCGCACCTAACATATTATTTTAACATACACATTGGAATTGTAACATTATTCTGTATTGTGTGTTGTTATGTCATAAAATTTCCCTTTTTCCAAAGTTATCTTTAACATAATTCGTACTCTTAAAAAGAAATTTCAACTTTACGAGGCGGACATCGCCATATTAAAATTATAGGTTATCATTAATATGTGAAATTGTTTACGTATAATTTAGTCGCATTATACCCCAATTCTTTAAGCTATTGCTTTATTGTTATTTCATAGCCTTTGTGCCGAATATTTCAGCGCCCGGTGGGGTCGCCGATCACAAATCGTTTCGCCGGCCGGCGTGCTCGGCGTTGGGGCGGCGCGGGCGCCCTCGGCCTCCGCTAGCAATAATCGCGACGGGCGAGTGTGCTTCGCGCCGGCACGCAGTGGTGTGAGTCGATTGCGGCTGGATCTAAAACGGTCAGACCTTTCCTTTTATAAAAAGTTTTTCGTGAATTTGCAATGTCTGAAAGTGAATCAAAAACAAGATCTAAAAGTCCTATGATGGCTTTAAACGTACAACATTCGGACTCTAGTGGTGACCAAGTAAAAATCTTAACTAAGAAACGTGGAATTGTTCGAGCTAGGTTAACTAATTTTAAAAATTACGTACAAGTTTTTAACACCTCAACTACTTATTCAAATTTACAAATAAGGGAATTGAGTTTAAGATTGGCTCAAGTTCAGGAATTATTTTCAAACTTCGATATAATACAAACCGAAATAGAGGAGCTTTCAGATAATTTTGAGGAACAAACAATTCAGCGTGAAATTACCGAGAAGGAATTTGTTACTCAAATAGCTTATGCACAGTTAATAATTGACACATTTTCAGCAAACGATAAAAATTCTGAACATGGATCTGAGAAGTCGCATCAGTCTAATTGTTGTCATGTGAGTGGTGGAAGTATGCCAGTACGGCTACCGACTATTAATCTACCTACCTTTGATGGTAATTATACAAAGTGGTTAGAGTTCCGTGACTCGTTCAAGTCATTAATACATGAGAATGATGCGATTTCACCGATTAACAAATTTCATTATTTAAGGCATTCGTTACAAGGAAGCGCCTCTGTAACTATTAAATCTATAGATTTTTCCGCTAATAATTATGAACTTGCGTGGATTAATTTATGTGAAAGATACAACAATAAAAACATTTTAGTAAATAATCATTTGAAGGCGATTGTAAATTTAAACCCAATTCAGAAGGAATCATTCAGTGCCCTTAGGTATTTAGGTGATCAAGTTTTTAAAAATTTAAGTGCGCTTAATAGTCTTGATATTTCCACGACGGGGTGGGACCCTTTAGTTTTATTCTTAGTCTCAGCCAAATTAGATCCCGTAAGCAGTGTCAAGTGGGAAGACTATAAAGGACATATTTCACAAATGGCCACACTTAAAGATTTTAAAACATTTATTCAAAATAGAGCGAATACCTTAGAAAGTAGAAGTACAACCAATAATTATTATGACAATAAAATTAATAACATTAAATCTAATAATAACAATAAAGGCAATGGCAATTTTAATAAAAACATAAAATCATTTCTCGTTTCGGAGGTTTCCAAAAAGGGTTCTTGTCTTGTTTGTAATAAATTAAACCATTTTGTCCATCAATGTCACAAGTTCAAAACAATGAGTGTAGACGAAAGAATTTCTGTAGTTTCAAAACTTCATTTATGTATCAACTGCTTACGTTTTGGTCACACGGTAGCAGAATGCCCCTTGAAAGGTCGATGCCGCATCTGTCAAGAAAAACATAATACATATTTACATAAAAACAAAAATACAGTTAACAATAGGGTTGTTGAGAACACCACATTTACTTGTATTAATACAGTAAGTCTACCAGCGACATCACCAGGCCAAGTCATACTGTGTACAGCTCGAGTCAAAATTATTAACAAAGAAACCAATCGCACTTATCTTGCTCGCGCGCTGTTAGACACGGGAATCCAGGTGTCTTTTATCACTGGTGACCTAAAACGAAAATTAGGAGTAGTTTCAAAAAAAAAAATTGGTAGTTTCAATATTTCTGGTATAAGTAATATTACATGTCCAGTGTCTGAAAGATGTAGTATTTTAGTAAAGTCATGTGTAAGACCTTTCAGTGTAAACATTAATTGTTTAGTTATACCTAAGATAACGGGTACTATTCCAAAAACCAAAGTCGACATTCAAAATTTAAATCTACCCGGTAATCTAGAACTTGCTGACCCTTCATTTCATGAACCCTCCGAAATAGATATTTTGTTAGGTGCAGACATATTCTTTGACATTCTTTGTCCCAATAAAATTAAATTAGGTCCAAATAAACCTATTCTTCAAGAAACTAAATTAGGATGGATAGTAGCTGGCCCTACTGTTCAAGATAATAATAATTCTGTCCCATCCATCCTTTTAACAGCTGGCTCTGCTAACCAGCCAAAGGCAAACGGTGATGTTTGTTCTCAGCTCTTGCTTCAAGATGCGGATGCCCATTCTTTGATGTCACTTCAAGACGTCAACCTACCCCATGAAGTATCACTTCAAGATACTTCTGGCTCCAATTATTTGATGTCACTTCAAGACGTCAACCTACCCCATGAAGTATCACTTCAAGATACTTCTGGCTCCACTTCTTTGATGTCACTTCAAGACGTCAACCTACCCCATGAAGTATCACTTCAAGATACTTCTGGCTCCAATTCTTTGATGTCACTTCAAGACGTCAACCTACCCCATGAAGTATCACTTCAAGATACTTCTGGCTCCAATTATTTGATGTCACTTCAAGACGTCAACCTACCCCATGAAGTATCACTTCAAGATACTTCTGGCTCCAATTATTTGATGTCACTTCAAGACGTCAACCTACCCCATGAAGTATCACTTCAAGATACTTCTGGCTCCAATTCTTTGATGTCACTTCAAGACGTCAACCTACCCCATGAAGTATCACTTCAAGATACTTCTGGCTCTAATTCTTTGATGTCACTTCAAGACGTCAACCTACCCCATGAAGTATCACTTCAAGATACTTCTAGGTCCCATCATTCCCTTGAGGTATCACTTCGGGATGCTTCTAGGTCCCCCAATTTTACACTTTGTCCTGAAGTATCACTTCAAGATACTTCTAGGTCCCATCATTCCCTTGAGGTATCACTTCGGGATGCTCATAGGTCCCCCAATTTTACACTTTGTCCTGAAGTGTCATGTGAAGATAAGTCTAGATTCCCCCATTTCAAACAATACAAGATAATTCCGTGTCTAACCCTTCAACATCACTAGGACAAGCTTTGCGTGATATCACTCTGAGGTGTCACTTCAAGATACTTCCGGGTCTTCTTCCATATCACGTAAAGATATAGATGCTTGTTCTCGGGTATCACTTCAAGATGCCTCGGAGTCATTATTGGTGTCACTTAGAGATGTCAAACCTTATTCCGAAGTATCACTTTTAGATACTTCTTCCATATCACGTAAAGATATAGATGCTTGTTCTCGGGTATCACTTCAAGATGCCTCGGAGTCATTATTGGTGTCACTTAGAGATGTCAAACCTTATTCCGAAGTATCACTTTTAGATACTTCTGGGTACACTCCTTTAAATTTCTACTCCGAAGTATCGCATCAAGATAATAATTCCGGGTCTTCTTCCATATCACTCAAAGATATGGTTGCTTGTTCCCAGGATCATCTACAAGATACTCCTGAGCCTTTTTCTAATTCCTGTAAAACTTTTAAAAAAAGTTCTTCCTTATCTTCTTTCATATCACTTCAGGACATACATGAGTCTATTAAGAAATTCTGGAAAATTGAGGAATTGCCCTTAGATAACAATACTCATTCTTCAGAAGAACAATTTTGTGAATCTCATTTCATAACGCATACCAAGCGTTTACCTAACGGTCGATTTTCTGTCATGATGCCGCTGACGGAAGATCCGGAGCAGGCTCTTGGTAATTCATTTTCTATTGCAATAAAAAGTTTCTTCAACCTTGAAAGAAAATTAAATAAAAACAACCATATCAATAAACAATATTGTGAATTTATAAAAGAATATGGTGAGTTAAGCCATCTTAAAGAAATTAAAAAACCTAAATTTGGATGTTTTCTTCCTCATCACCCTGTTATAAGAGAACAGCGAGAAACTACTCGTCTTCGGGTTGTTTATGATGCTTCTGCTAAGACCACTTCCGGAAAATCATTAAATGATATTCAAGCTGTAGGTCCTGTTCTACAAAGTGACTTGTTTTCCATTCTTCTCCGCTTTAGGAGTCATAAATTTGTTTTAACTGCAGATATTAATAAATTTTATAGGCAGATTGTTTTGGATGAATCTCAACGTAATTTACAATTGATACTCTGGAGAGATCCAGAAGATCAGGTAGAATATCAAAGTCATCCAATTAAAGTTTTACAACTTCAAACGGTAACATATGGTATGGCGTCGGCTCCATTTTTGAGCACCAAGATGCCTGGTTCAATTAGCGAATGAATGTTCTGATCCAATCATAGCCAATGTCATCAAGAATGACTTTTATATAGATGACCTAAACACAGGAGCAGAAACTCCTCAAAAATTAAAACACATTCAGTTAAATGTTACCAAGGTTCTTGACTCGGCTTGTTTTCCGTTAAGAAAATTTCGGACTAATTGTCCTCAAATATTGAATGATCAATCAGGATCTTCTACTTGTCTTGATTTTTATGACGAAGCCAATGTTCTAGGTCTGAAATGGTGCCCCAAGTCAGATTTATTATATTTCCCTAGTGTCATTGAAACGACACCCAAAATTACTAAAAGAACAATCATATCTACCACTTGTAAGCTGTTTGATCCCTTAGGGTTAGTTAGTTGTTGTATAATAAAACCAAAAATCTTGCTTCAAAATTTATGGAGTGTGAAATTAGATTGGGATGATCCGGTACCGGAACAGTTCAAAAAACGGTGGTTCACGTTTTTGGAAAATCTTCATCATTTATCTAGAGTGGTAATCCCTCGTTGTGTCATGGGCGGTGATCCTGAAGCCATAGAAATTCATTGTTTTATAGATGCTTCAAAACAGGCTTATGGTACATGCTTTTTTGTACGCTCAATATATAAAAATGAGATATGCGTGAAATTGCTATGTGCAAAATCACGAGTTGCACCTATCAAAACTCTAACTAGCACCTATCAAAACTCTAACTATCCCACGTTTAGAGCTAACCGCGGCCTTGTTAGGATCTCAATTACTTAAAAAAGTTTTAAAAACAATACCATACAAAATATCTCAGAGCTACTTGTGGACAGATTCAACAGTTGTGTTGGGCTGGCTTAGATCACAAAGTAAAATGTTACAGGTTTTCATACGTAATCGTGTTAGTAAAATTAATGAACTCACCCATGACAGTGTATGGAATCATGTTCCAACGGACTTAAATCCTGCAGATCTGACTTCAAGAGGTGTTGACCCCCAGAATTTACAAGCCTCAGTTTTGTGGTGGGAAGGTCCTTCATTCCTGAAGGAAGGTCATAATGCTTGGCCTACTCAACCTCATTTGCCTACAAATTTACCTGAGATTAAGAGCTTGGTTTGTCACAACAATAATGTATACGAGTCATTTATAAATTTTTCTGATCATTCAAACTTTTCAAAGTTAAAACGTAGCTATGCATATGTATTACGTTTTGTTAACAATTGTCAAGTAAATAAATCTAAACTCACTGGTCCATTGCAGGTTGATGAACTTGAAAATTCCTTGAGACTTTTATTAAAACAAAGCCAATTAGAGACTTTCTTTTCTGATAAACAGCTTCTACAAAACAATAAAACCTTGCATCACAAAAGCAAACTACTACCTCTTAATCCTTTCTTAGATAACGATGATTTATTGAGAGTAGGAGGTAGACTATCTCATTCCGACTCGGAATATTCAAAAAAACATCCTGTCTTACTTGACGCTAAGCATCATTTAACTAAAATTATTTTCCAACACGAACATTTACGTTTGTATCATGCGGGTCCGCAATTGCTACTTTCATCTATTCGTGAACAATATTGGCCCATCGGGGGCAGAGTTTTGGCTCGTTCCATTTATAGAAAATGTGTGGTCTGTTGTCGTTTGCGTGGCCAGACCTTACAACCTAAAATGGGAGATTTACCTGTAGTAAGAACTTGTCCAGATTTTCCTTTTAATCAATGTGGTGTCGATTTTGCCGGGCCCTTTATGATTTCTTCTAAAAAGGGACGTGGGAACCGTATAACCAAGGCATATTTATGCGTGTTTGTATGCCTTGTAACCAAGGCTATTCATTTAGAAGTCGTTAGCGACCTTAGTACTGATGCCTTCCTTTCATGCCTACGCAGGTTCGTATCGAGACGCGGAAAACCGGCAGTACGAGGGCTGCACTAAAAGTATCGGGAATGGAATATTTCCACTGTTCCTCTCATATTAAAATCTTTTTAATTTAAAATTCCTTGGTTTTAAAAATCGAATACCGTTTATTTATTTAAAAAAAGATTCTCGGTCTTGTCACAAGGTCTTGTCAAACTTGTTTAGTCGTTGAGAAAATGGAATTGACTCGAGAAAATTCTAGAGCGATGATTTATTATGACTTTCGAAGTGGTTTAAAACAAAAAAAAGTGTGTTGACCGGATGATTTCTGCATTTGGTGATGAAGCCCCATCCAAAACCACAATTTATCGCTGGTTTTCTGAATTTCAACGTGGACGTGTCAAGCTCAGTGATGATCCCCGTCAAGGACGTCCAAAAACTGCAGTCACCCAAGAAAACGTTGATGCTGTGCGTAAGCTGATTGAGGAAGATCGACATGTGACATACCGCGAAATTCAGGCAACTTTAGACATTGGCATGAGTCAAATACAAATAATATTGCATGAACAATTAGGTGTAAAAAAGTTGTTTTCCCGATGGATACCGCATTTGCTCTGTGCAGAGCAAAAAGCGGCTCGCGTTACTTGGTGCGTCAGAACTCTCGAAAGATTCCACGCAGGATCCTCAAATGCTGTATACAACATCGTATCAGGTGACGAATCCTGGATATACGCGTACAAACCCGAAACAAAAAACCAGTCACGAGTTTGGGTGTTCGAAAATGAGTTAAAGCGAACAAAAATTGTTCGTTCACGGAGTGTTGCAAAAAAAATGGTGGCCACGTTTGTCTCCAAAACCGGCCATGTTGCGACTATTCCTCTTGAGGGACAAAGAACGGTTAATGCAGAATGGTATGCTAACATTTATTTGCCACAGGTCGTTTCTGAACTCCGTAAAGAGAACTGCAACCGCCGCATCATCCTCCATCACGACAATGCGAGTTCTCACACCGCGCACAGAACAAAAGAGTTTGTAGAGCAAGAAATCATAGAATTATTAGACCATCCGCCGTACAGCCCCGACCTAAGCCCTAATGATTTCTATACTTTCCCTAAAATAAAGAATAAATTGCGTGGTCAGAGATTTTCATCACCTGAAGAAGCTGTGGACGCCTACAAAACGGCCATTTTGGAGACCCCAACTTCCGAATGGAATGGTTGCTTCAATGATTGGTTCCATCGTATGGAAAAATGTGTCAAATTTCGCGGAGAATACTTCGAAAAGCAATAAATACATTTTTAAATAGTAATGTTGTGTCACTTCCTTGATTCCCGAAATTTTCAGTGCCGCCCTCGTAATATACTGCGACAATGGGAAAAAATTCGTAGGCGCTAATAATGAGTTAGGTAAAGCTATGCGATCCAGTCGACATTCGATTCACACTTATGCAACCAACGAAGGCATAAAGTTTATGTTTTCACCCCCTTATGCCCCTCACTTTGGTGGGATTTGGGAATCAGGCGTTCGTTGCGCCAAATATCATTTAAAACGTATAGCAGGAAATGCTTCTTTAACTTTTGAGGAGTTAACCACTTTGTTTGCACAGATAGAGGCAATCCTCAACTCCCGACCTATATCTGCTTTATCGTCAGATCCTACTGACCTTAATCCTTTAACTCCTGGGCATTTTTTAATTGGCCGCCTGTTGATATCTGTACCGACACCGCCTACGGCACCCTCGAGACCCAATCGATATCAGCTAATCGAGAGAATCCGTCAACATTTTTGGGACCGATGGAGACGTGATTTCCTTTCGGAGTTGCAAACCCGAACCAAATGGGCAAAGGATCGACCGTCTATACGAGTAGGAGATCTCGTGCTGCTAAAGGAAGAAAATCTGCCTCCCTTACACTGGAGGATGGGTCGCGTCACCAAACTGTATGAAGGCACAGACAGTATTTGCAGAGTTGCTGACGTTCATACCACAAAGGGCACCGTCAAGAGGGCAGTTCAAAAAATGTGCGTCATTCCCGTGTCAGCAGAAGAAGTGTTGGAGCCCAGTCTCCAACGGCCCCCCAGGATGTCTATGCTTCCGTCTTGTCTATGACAGACGGAAGCGGATAGGGCGCGAGGACGCGCCCGCGCCGTCTGCCGGCAAGGCGGACGGCCATTATTATAAAATCGCCAACTACGTTTACAAGGTTAGCAATCCTTTATTTAAGTAAATACGGCAAGTAATTAAATTAAATATCAATAATTGTGCATTTCGGCGTGGACAGGAATATCTGACGAAATTTCTCGTTAGATATAAATGGCCAACACGATCGCCATCACCATCTGTTGGGGACGTTGTAGTTATAAAAGAAGATGGTTTGCCTCCTTGCAGATGGATATATGGTCGGATAACTGAAACTCACCCTGGCTTGGACAAGGTTGTGCGAGTGATCACGATCAAAACCAACAAAATCACTTCGTTTAAAAGACCAATTTCCAAGATTTGTATTTTGCCAATTGGAAATTAAATTAAAATATACTATCTTTAATCTTCCATGTATTCTAATTTACTTTGTTATACATTGTTTTGTTTATAAAATTTTCATTGTTAGAAATATAAAGTCTTAGTTTCAAAGTGACCACGGTGGGCGGTGCTTTATAAGGACATTATTGTCCTTATGGTGGGCGGTATGTTCAATGTTCTATCAATATTGTTTGGCGATCTCGACCGATAGATGGCGCTGTATCGGAGTTAGATCGCGCTAGCGGTGTGTCGTTATTCTCATTATTATAAGAGGTGACTTGTATTTCTCAATAAATACTTTATTCTCACATCCAACTGGTTTGTTTCATTCATTGGACGCCAGGGGGGCAAAGAACCAGTATCAGATGTTCTACATTTGTACAACTTGCATTCAGTCATAACTAAATTATTAGTAATAATGCCCTATATTAATGTTGTAACGTCTTTATTGGTTATCATTATTTAATTCGCAATTCTTAGCATTAAATTAATAATTTAGGAAACACAATTAATCTGCTTTTAAATCAATACATTCACCTTCCTTATTATTTCCACGATTTCACTCTTTATTTTTCTTTCTTATTTCCTTTACCCTTTGTTCTGACGTGGTTTTACCTCACTCTCCTTGTCCTCCAAAACCTTCCCATGGTTCTCGAACCTCTTTTATTTAAGTGTGGCATACTTCGTCTTGGTTCTTTTTTTCTGTTAAATTATTCTAAACTTCTATATTCAATTTCTATTTTTCCCAGATTCAAGAACCAAATTCATGCTAAGCTTGGTTTCTTTATTAAGATTCTTGGGTACATCTTATCCCTCGGCCCTAAATTGCACCCTTTTACTTTCCTTCTTCCTCTGTATACTCTTTTCAGCATGGCCGACCTTCAAAAATTGAGGTTATAGTGAATTCTGACACTCAACACCTAACATGGTACAGTAGAAAAGAGTTATGTTCTTCCAACTTGTTGTTCCAACTCCACAGTTATTTGCGATGTATTTTCTTAACGACTTCATATCTATATTAGATTTTGTGTAAGCTGGAAATCGTAGGGTAATCGACTAACGTAATCCGCCTCAATTAACCACAATGGTAAAAGCAGCATGCACTTTAAAATACTGGTACAAACACAAACGTGATTTTTCACATGAAAACTTAACAGAATTCAAATATTATCTAGAAAGCTTAAAACTCACAGATGTTTATACAAGCACGACGGGTAATCAAGCTTTCAGTATCTTTTTTAATGAGTTTAAGCTATTCTATGATCTTTGTTTTCCTGTTATTCGACTCAGAATTTCAACTAATAAAAAACATAAGTGGATAAAAGAAAACGCAAGTTATTATGGCTATACCGAAAAGATCCGAGTGCTTATAACAAAAACATTTATCAAACTTACACAAAAAAAATTAAGAAGATAATTAATTTGACACAAAAAGCGCAAAACCTCTATTACATCAATACGTTCAAAAAATAAGTCAAAAGCAACCTGGAACATCATTAATAGGCATAAAAATAACCTTCCTAAAGACCAAATAAAACATATTAAAACTAGCAATGGACTAATTATATCAGACCCTAAAAATATAGCACAAACATTTAATACTTATTTTATTGACCACGTGAAAAATTTAAATAATAATGACATTTTAAACTATAGACATACCTTGACATGTAATCACTTTAATTCTTTATTTTTCAATTATGTAGCACCTCTTGACATTAAATCAACAATAAATTCATTAAAAAATACAACAAGTGTCGGTATTGACGACATATCAGATTGTGACAGATTGTGTTAGTCTGTGTCCTATCATGCATTTTTGCATTTGCATTATTTTCATACAGTAAACAAATCTTTGTTATACTGGAGCAATATTTCAAATACCATAAACAGCACTTACCGATGCCATTTATTAAAATAATTATTATTTACTTAAATTCTAATACTACTCAATCCCAACTGTTTAGCACCCCTGACATGCATTCCTTATCTATCTACCTCTTTTGTCCTCGCTCGAGCGTCTTTTGTATTGCTTATCGCGTTGTTGCGCCTGTAGTGAATACGGCTAAACATATTTCTGTCTCACTTTTACGCGTGCGTTTTAATAACTGTGTTTATTGGCCTGTTCGCACCTTACGCAAACGAGTTGTCCGTGCTAGTATTTATTGTTACCGTATACCTAAAGTAGTCTGTTATTATTCTGTATCCTACAATTATCTTACTTTTAATTATGCATAAAAATTCACCACTAATTATGTACTATCAGAATGTAAGGGGATTGCGAACTAAAGTGGACATATTCAAGCGCAGTGTTTGTACGGCAAATTACGATGTTATACTTTTGACGGAGTCCTGGCTGTTGGACGGGATCACTGATAGTGAGATTTTTGACGATCGCTATGTTATTTGGCGCCGCGACCGGGACTACTCTTCCACACAGCAGAAGTATGGTGGAGGTGTACTTATAGCAACTCATAAAGATCTGCTAGTTAAATCGCAACCAAACTTCCATTCATCCGCCGAAGATTTATGGGTAACATTGATAATTAACTCGGGTAAGCAGATTTCTGTTAAATTACATTTATGTGTTTTATACTTGTGCTCACAAAAATTAGGTAATTCTTTCTCACAACAAATAAGTAACTATTTTAATAAGGTTAACGATATATTTTTGCAAAATCCTCTTGATAAATACTTAATAATCGGCGACTTCAATATGAGTAAAATTCGGTGGCATTTAAATAATGATTTAAGCTATAGTCCATCTGACTATCAGTCTCCAAATGAAATTTTACTTATTGACGAGCTACACATGCATGGTCTTGCCCAATACAATGGTGTTTTAAACTCCCAGGGTAGAATACTAGACTTAGTAATTTCAAATGACGTAGTCAAGGTAGTGGAATCTCTTGACCCCCTGGTGCCAACTGACCCCCTACATAGTGCTTTATGTATTACTCTGGATTTTGTCACTTTAGATTGTTTAAATCCGGCTCCTCGTACGAAGCGTTTATTTTACAATGGCGACTACGTTGCAATTAACTCTGAAATATGTAAGATCGATTGGAATCTTGAATTTTCGAAAAGAACTATGGAGGATTCGGTACAATACCTTTACGATTCTATTAATAACCTTATCTATAAGTACATCCCTACTAAACAGTTAACCAATAAAGCTTACCCTGCCTGGTATTCTAAGCCACTGATCAAAGTGATTAGAGAAAAAAATAAATTTTTACGAAAATATAATATCTACGGCAATCGTACAGATCTTGTGCCATTTCAACTGCTTCGTGACAGAGTGAAGCACCTGGAAAGAGAATGTCATCAGACGTACATAAATAACGTCGAAAAGTCTATCGTTAAAAACCCTAAATACTTCTGGACCTATATTAGATCACGGAACAATTCTAATTCAACTACCTTTCCGTGCAGCCTTAAGTATAACAATTTACAAGTAAACACAGGTAATGAAATGTGTGACACTTTTTCATCTTATTTTCTTTCCAACTTCGCTCAGACACCCCCAGCTCCGGCGAGCCAACCCGGTAATATTAATCCCAGTTCGCCGATTGATGTTTCAGTTTCACATATCTCTAACGTTAATATTCAATGTGATGTGGTCAGAAAACTTCTGTTGGAGCTTGACACTTCTAAATCAGCCGGACCAGACAACTTGCCAGCTCAATTCTTTATATCTACTGCTACTTCGATTGTGACTCCCATAACCTTATTATTTAGTAAGTCATTTAGGGATGGAGTAGTCCCAGGTATATGGAAATCTGCGTTTATAACCCCGGTACATAAAAATGGGCCTAAAACTGATGTTACAAATTATAGACCCATCTCAAAGTTGTGTATAGTAGCGAAAGTTCTCGAGCGCATAATATATAATCAATTATTTCCGGCTCTGAAGACCTCTCTTGGTTCCTTTCAACATGGGTTTCTAAGTGGAAGATCCACAGTCTCCAACTTAGTGATTTTCAATGACTATCTAACGCAGGCCATGGATACTGGCAAGCAAGTTGATGTCATTTACACCGATTACTCTAAATGTTTTGACCGTATAGACCATACTATACTTATTAAGAAGCTTGCATCCATGGGAGTCGCAGGGAATCTTCTTAGATGGTTCTCTTCCTATATTGACCGAAGGTCCCAAGCCGTAGTTGTTAAAAATTATATTTCTAGTTGGGTAGACATTCCTAGTGGAGTTCCCCAGGGATCGTTGCTTGGCCCTCTTCTTTTCAACATAATGGTTAATGATATTCAAAATTGTTTACATTCATCTCAATTACTTTGCTTCGCAGATGACATGAAAATATTCTTAACTATATCTTCTCAATCTGATGCATCTATACTCCAGGCTGACATCTCGCGTCTTGAGCAGTATTGCCTTCTAAATGGTCTGGATCTCAATCCCTCCAAGTGTTGTGTTGTTACCTTTTCAAGAAAACTGACCGTAATACCTACGAGTTACATGCTCAAGCAACAACCATTACAGCGCCTCACAACAGTTCGTGATTTAGGCATTTATCATGACTTTAAATTACTATTTGACACGCACATACATAAAATAGTATCAAAAGCCTACAAAACGCTTGGTTTTGTTCAAAGATGTGCGGCATCATTCAAGGACATTAAAACAATAAAAACATTATACTGTACCTATGTGCGCCCTCACTTGGAGTATGCCTCTCAAGTTTGGAATCCTAGGTACAAAGAATACATAGATCGCATCGAAAATATTCAAAAGAAATTTGTTCGATATCTTTGCTATAGATCAAAAATGTATTATAACTCAGAAAATTATTTAGAACTATGTAAAAGGCATCACCTGGTCCCGTTAAGGATCCGACGTGATGTTGCTGACTTAGTTTTCTTACTTAAGATAGCTTCCAATAAAATCGATTCGCCTGAACTTTTGGAAAAACTCAACTTAAATACACCTATAAGAATCTTTAGATCTAACCCCCTTATTTTTCTACCTGTAGTCACGACCAACTATCGGAAGAACTCGTTTGTCTTGCGCGCAGGTAACAATTTTAATAAAATCTGTAATTCTGTGGACTTAGATTTATTCACAACTAGCGCGGCGACAGCTAAGCGATTACTTTATCAATATTTGCTCCAGTAATGTAGTGCTGACTTTATCTTTGTACTTCTAAATTTTAAAGGGTCTAAATAAGTTTTTTTTTTTTTTTTTTTTAACTATTATCCTAATTGTACTATTGCTATATATAAGCTAACCACTTGATAGTTGATTTTACACTTGTGACTGTTTCTTTCGTTATAATTTATAAACTGTGTCTAATTAGCGTGTATTAGTGTACACTATGTTTAACTCATGTTAACCTATTCGGTTTCTACATGTGAGGACCTGTAACTGGCTTTCTAATGATTAGAATAGCTTTATATTGTTATCACTGATAGCTGTTGGTCTTCCTAACAAAATAAAATAAAATAAAATAAAATAAAATAAAATATCTACCCCGGTAGTAAAAAATGTGGCTGAAGTAATAGCATCACCGCTTAGTTATATTATCAACCTTTGTATAGAGGATGGCACATTTCCTACTGAACTCAAAACAGCCATAATCAAACCTCTATTTAAAAAAGGCGAAAAAGAGGATGTAACATGTTACCGTCCAATTGCTATTATTTCCGTTTTCTCGAAAATTATAGGAAAAATTATATATAAAACTTTGTATTCATATTTTTAAAAATTTGATCTATTTGCTGAAGAACAAAAGGTATTCAGAAAGGATTTATCTATTAATTTAGCTATTTACAATTTCTTAAACAAAATAGTCTTAAATATGGACAAATCTATACCAATGACAGCTCTATTTATGGATATCTCTAAAGCCTTTGACTGCGTGATACATGATATACTAATAGAGAAATTGAATATATATGGGGTAAGAGGAAGTATCCTTAATTTGATAAAATCCTTTCAAACAAATAGGACCCAAATTACTCAAATTACAAGAATATGTACAAAAACAAAAACAGAGCTTACATACTCCTCGAAACCTCGAAAATTAGAATATGGCGTTCCCCAGGGTAGTGTTCTGGGGCCTCTTTTATTTCTGATATATATAAATGATTTCCCTCGCTGCATAAAGTACCCCATGACTCTATTCGTAGACGACAGTACTGTCGTGTTTACCTGTTATGATCTTAGTAGTTACGAAAATGACATAAATAAAAGTTTAATGGACATTATAAATTGGTTGAAATCTAATAACTTACTCATAAATCTAAAGAAAACACAAATAATGAAATTCCAGCAAAGAAAGCCACTATTAAAGACATTAAATATCAAATATAATGGGGTTAAAATTGAACATATTGGAGTTACAAAATTTCTAGGTATATATATCGAAAAAGATCTTAAATAGATAAAACATTCAGAACATGTATGTAGAAAAGTAAATCAAATTTCTTATGCTCTATATACTACCTCAAAAAAGGTTAATGAAAAAGGTTTGTTAATGGCCTACAATGGTTTCGTAGTCTCTACTCTTCGTTATGGTATCATATTCTGGGGTAACTCCACCATGCGTGAAGATATATTTAAGGCGCAAAAGAAATGTATCAGAATTATAGCCAATATACGTACAACTGAGAGTTGTCAGTCGTATTTAAAAAAATATAAGCTTCTTACCTTTCCGTGTTTGTACGTATACGAAGTAGCATTATTTGTGCGATCAAACCTACATTTGTTAGAGCGTTTCAACACAAAAAGACTAGCCGACAAATTATGTTGTGTTGGATCAAAAACCACCCTAATTAGAAAAAATGGTATGACAACTAAAATATATAATAAACTACCGCAGAGTCTTAAAGAAATAGACAGCATTCAAAGATTTAAAAATGAATTAAAAAAGTATTTAGTCGATAAATGCTTCTATACTGTCGAAGATCTCTTTCGTGACTAATTAATTGGTTATGAATGTAAATTTTAAACAATATGTATCGAATGTTGATCGCTGACTTGTTATAAACATTAAAATCAATTTACTATTGTTATAATAATATTATTCTAAATTTATTACGTACTATGACATGTTTTAAATATTTTTATGGAGAAATTTACTACCTATTTACACTGACATTTTAATTTAATAATGACAGTTTATACATAATAATTTTGAATAATATTAATGAATTAATTTTACTATATTATATTAATTATTGTTGACTGTAATACTTTTATGACCTATTGGTAATGGCATGACATCATTTTAATGTTTACCTAATTTATTCGATTGAAAATTTGACATAATTATTTTATTTTATTTTATTTTGTTAGGAAGACCAACAGCTATCAGTGATAACAATATAAAGCTATTCTAATCATTAGAAAGCCAGTTACAGGTCCTCACATGTAGAAACCGAATAGGTTAACATGAGTTAAACATAGTGTACACTAATACACGCTAATTAGACACAGTTTATAAATTACAACGAAAGAAACAGTCACAAGTGTAAAATCAACTATCAAGTGGTTAGCTTATATATAGCAATAGTACAATTAGGATAAAAGTTAAAAAAAAAAACTTATTTAGACCCTTTAAAATTTAGAAGTACAAAGATAAAGTCAGCACTACATTACTGGAGCAAATATTGATAAAGTAATCGCTTAGCTGTCGCCGCGCTAGTTGTGAATAAATCTAAGTCCACAGAATTACAGATTTTATTAAAATTGTTACCTGCGCGCAAGACAAACGAGTTCTTCCGATAGTTGGTCGTGACTACAGGTAGAAAAATAAGGGGGTTAGATCTAAAGATTCTTATAGGTGTATTTAAGTTGAGTTTTTCCAAAAGTTCAGGCGAATCGATTTTATTGGAAGCTATCTTAAGTAAGAAAACTAAGTCAGCAACATCACGTCGGATCCTTAACGGGACCAGGTGATGCCTTTTACATAGTTCTAAATAATTTTCTGAGTTAAAATACATTTTTGATCTATAGCAAAGATATCGAACAAATTTCTTTTGAATATTTTCGATGCGATCTATGTATTCTTTGTACCTAGGATTCCAAACTTGAGAGGCATACTCCAAGTGAGGGCGCACATAGGTACAGTATAATGTTTTTATTGTTTTAATGTCCTTGAATGATGCCGCACATCTTAGAACAAAACCAAGCGCTTTGTAGGCTTTTGATACTATTTTATGTATGTGTGTGTCAAATAGTAATTTAAAGTCATGATAAATGCCTAAATCACGAACTGTTGTGAGGCGCTGTAATGGTTGTTGCTTGAGCATATAACTCGTAAATTATAAATTTTATGAGTGTGATGGTTATTAATAATCTATTAATTGTTGTAGAATGTAGACTGTAATAATTATTTTTTATTGTTAATTTTGCATGCCCATAGAGGCCTATGTGCTGAACCTAACATCAAATATTATAAGACCTATTATTGTAACACACATACGCAAAAATAAATGAATTTGAATTTAACATGAAAACTCCACTAAGGACAATTTCCATTGATGTCTATGTCTAAAGCCGGCCGTCGCATTCAGTGGTTCTCGCCTTTAGTGTATTTGGAGCTCATACTAAGAGAGCATACTTTATTCTAATAACTCTGATCTTGTTGCTCTTCTCCTCTATCTCTCTCTCCTCTCTTTATATTTAGATATTATGATACAGTGAAATATTCTAATATTTTTATTTATATAGATACCAAATGCGACATTTGAACTTTTTAACAATTATTCATTTATTATTCTTACCTATTAGTTTAATTTGAAATTTACCATTGTTACTCAGTAGTGTCTTGTTGGGTTGTGTTGTTGTAACGATTTCTAGCAGTTTGTGCGGTCTTTTATCTAGTGTATAGTTTGTAAGGGAGTTGTATGTTTTACTATCATCATATTATATTATGTATTATGTTTATGTGTGTGTATATATGTATGTATATGTATGTGTGTATGTGTATGTATATATATATATATATATATATATATATATATATATATATATATATATATATATATATATATATATATATATATATATATATATATATATATATGTGTGTGTAAGTATGTGTATACGTGTTTATCTATAGTATATTACGATGCTTGATGTTATGCAGAAAGTTGCATGATGTCCGTGGCTTACTACACTTCACGGTTCAGTTGAAAATCGGTGTCATGTATGCGCGTGTCTTTATACGACATACGTGGCTTATGCCGAACTGGACCCATTTTCTAAGTCACATGAAGGCACAATTTGTCCTATTTAATTTACAGCAGTAACTATGGTGTATGTCTCAATTTGTTATTCTTTTTTATATCTTCATATTTTGTCATGTTACATTTTTGTCTTTTGTGAACTGAAAATAAAAAATTTCTTTATTTCTTTCTTTCTTTCTTTCATCAAAATTATGATGTTAAAACATACTATATTTTACATAATACATACTAGTAAGATAAAACAATAAACCTGTTTTGTTATGTGGGTTCGTGTAATATTTCGGAGAACTCATTCATTATGATACGTTCAATAGTACATATCTGTAGTAACAGAACATTCTATTCCTATTATATATTTATCTATAATATATAATAAGATAAGAATGATGAATATTCTTATTATATATATTCATTGATTAATTGTGAAGTATGCCCTCGTTATTTATTTCACACAAAATAACTTGTACCTACGCTTTTCATGTAAGACTGTTTCTTGATAATATGCATTTTAGTTGAGTTGTACCTAGCAGCATATTTTACGTCTTGTTGTTTTTTTCTTTTTTTCAAAACATAATGTAATATGCGTCCGCAGATACTGAGATTATTTCCATTGCTACTTTGTTTGTTATGAAAATATACGTTGCGAGCATAAACACAATTTCTGAATATTAGAATATATTCTAAGAATGGATTATATTACTGAAATGGAAAGATCACTATTTTTTATCAGATCAGTGTCGACAGAGGCTTGGGTTACAGGCCACTACTATGCAATATGGATATTATCATATAATATCTAGATGTAGAAACAGTGACAGGTCACTACTATATATTTAATCACAAACCCTACAACTGCGCTTACTTAAACAGTAACACGGACAAAGTGAAACAATTGTTTTGAAATTGGTGCCTATGACACGGTTTAAGTTTTGGAAACCTTAAACTTACCTGAAGTTTAAGTTCTCCAGGTCGTCCCCATCTGGCAGAGTACCTAGTAAACGTGTAGCATTGCCTCGTTGGATAGCAATGGCTATCCGTTGTGCCAGGTAGTTCCCAGCTCTGGGGTCTCGGGTGGCTTCAGTAAGCTTTTTTGATATTTCTTTAAAAAGCCGTAATAAGTATTTTATTAGAAGACCCAGTCAATGCATCTATATTAGTGACCCCGACGAACTTTTGACGAACAGTACGTGAGTGACAAGAAAATATTTTAAATAGTTGGAATGGCTGTGAAGTAAATTCAGCGCGAGCGGAGGAACACGCAGCGAAATAGAAAAACACTCGGCGCAATAGGAAAACATGCAGCGGAGCAGTATAGACGCGTGGTGGGTAAAACCAGCAGGCGGCTCATCAGCTCATAGGCTTATCCGGCCGTGAATTTTTCCGCTCATACGAAGAAGTAAGAAAATAAACGCAGCATCCGCATCACAGGGCAAGAAACCAGATATGGCGCCTAAAAAAGAGACGTCTGGCGCCGAAGAAGCCATCACAGCAATTGCAGCAATGCGCACCGAGATGAGGGACCGTGCGCGCTCGAGGTGCAACTCCCGCCAGAGTTTTAGAAGAGGATCCAGCTCTTGGTACAGGAGAGCACTTGGAACCCGGATTGTCTGTGCCGTCACCACTACCGGCCAGCCGCTGCGAGTAACCCTGCGCGTGGCGTGCCAAGCAGTCGGAAAACTAGTGGCAGTAAGATCGGGCTCAGTGGATGGATGTACTCAAGATCAGGTATCTAAAAGCCATCGTTTATTTATTAAATATAATATTACAAAGTTTAGTTTTTTTATCGATACAGGTGCTAACATTTCCGTCATACCCAAAATGTTGTGTTAGCAGACCTATAGAGAAATGCGATCTAAAGTTGTATGCTGCTAACGACAGCGAAATTAAATGTTACGGTATACGAGTATGTAATTTATAGGACTTTGAATCCTTAGGACTTAGACGCTCATTTAAATGGCCTTTTTTAGTATTTGATGTGAAACAACCTATAATCGGTGCCGATTTTTTAAGGAATTGTAAATTAAATATAGATTTGGATAGTAATAATTGATTTGATAAGGTAACAAGCTTGAATGTTTGTGGATTAAATAGTATTTTTTTTTTCGGCACGATTAGGAGCATCAATAGCAATCATCCTTACGCGGATTTACTGGAACAATTTCAGAACATCACGCTACCGCTGGCCTTCAGGAATGTCCCAGAGCATTCGGTGTATCATCCCTACCATCACCCTCGTTAGGTGATGGGAGGCAGACGACTGGCTCTCGCAGGAGTGTCGTCTGTCCTCGTACATACATATAGCATAGACATAAATATTGTAACAATCAATACACTTTGATACTAAGAAATACATATATATTAAAATCTGTCCGTCCGTCTGTCATGAATAATATACACTACAGTACTCTGTAGTAGTTTTGAGTTCCCTGTAACTTGTGAGTGTGGGTACAATAACAATTATTTTTACATCGGCCGCGCGCTGTAATCTGCGTCCGGACTCCGGGAAACTTCAGTAAGTAAAAGATACAAACTTGGTTAAGTTTTAATTGGCGGCTCTCGGCGGGCAGTGGGAGAGGAGGCGAGGGGGCAGAGGGGGCGGGGAGGGGGTGCATTAAAATGTTTATCGCCAGTGCTCGTTTTAATTTCACTGTAATCTCGTTCAATTATTAAGTTATTGAGAGCTGACCCCCGCCGACCTGGCAACATTCATACTAATTAATAACACTAGAAGCCTGGTTCTCTTAGCCTTTGTGATAACACCACTGTTTACTTGCCTCTAAAATTATTAAATTCTTGGAAGAAGAACAAATGCTTTTAACATTTTTACATTTTAATATAAAATATGTGCAATTTCGTTAATTGCCAAACAGAAATTTGCATTTTCGCAAAAAGCAAAACACGACACGAAGTAACTCAGATGAAGATAATATTGTTATTTTGTTGGAATATGTTTTTTTTCCTCGTAGCGAATGTCCGTTTTCATGTGAACATTCCTAGAACATTCATTCAATTTAATCCACGTACACTTTGTCTGTCTGTCGTAGTTAGGGGTAATAAAATATAATAATTACAGCGAGAGTTATATATACTTATGTAGATTATTATAATATAATATTATAGTATAAGTACTAGCTTGTGCCCGCATAAATACCGCATCCCACGGGAACATTGTACTTATTCGGGATAAAAAGTAGCCTTTGCGTTAAACCAGAGCCAAAACTACTACTTTACCAAATTTCACTAGTGCGTGAAAGAGTAACAAACATCCATCCGTCCATCCATCTATACATCCTCACAAATTGGTACGGTTCTGTCTTCTTCCCTTTACCCGGCATTCCGCATTCCGGTCGGGTGACCCAAAGTGCCCCAAATCTTACTGGGAAAGTCAGGGGAAAATAGTGGGGTGAAGGATTAAAAGGAATTAGAATGGAGAAAATAATACCAATGGTCACTGTTCACTACTTCGATGAGCGGTGAGGTACGGATTCGTCTTACTTTGCGGCTGGTTACGAGCGAACTACACCGTGTATGGCCGCCGGCCCTATATTTTTACCGACGGCCTCACCCCCTTTACTCCAAACATTGTTTTATATTTATTAAATAAAGTATTATAAAATTATTATAATGTTCTTATTCTAGTTATATACATTTACCATATAATAATTACAATTCTCATTTATGTGTTGCTGCCGGGAATCGAGTAATTTACAAAAAATGGTTTTCATTATATTCATACTACCTCGCCCGTTCGGTCCCTTTCGCACAGTAAGTCTCTACCGGAGTGACAGTCGACTCCTAGCGGAAAAGCCGCGGCAACATCCAATTTTCCGTCACATAACTTACTCAGTCCCCAAACGGGCTAACACGCCTACTTTGAAGTAGGTCATAAGGTCACTAATCTGTAATAATTTACACATTTATTTAAGTAAATAGCAGTCAGCAGTCGCTCACAAGAATCTAGTTATTGCATAAAAAAACAGGTGTCTATTGAGACTTACATTATGACATATTACTCAGAAACAACAGATTTTACTTATGAAAGTTACTTTACCCAAGGTTTTAACAATAGTTTACATGAAATTTCTTTTAACTTGTTCAACAAAATATGAAATTACTGTTTAGATATTGCTACCTTGATAGGTGCGTCGTGAACAGTAACAAACACAGTGACACGAGAATTTTATATAAGAATCAATGGCGTGGTGTTCCTATAACTCCAATTCTATCGGATTCACTTGCCACTTACCTTTTGAAGACCCTCATCCAAATCCCTACCTTTCTGTATAATAGGTTCCCTATCAAGGAGAACTAGCCTTCTCTACTCATAAGTATAAGATGTAGAAAAATAATAATTACTATCGAAACTATTATAGTTGTGTATTGCGTATGTTACAATACAGTGTTCTAGTGTAATTACGCAAAAGCAATAAAGTCCAACAGATTACATAGACTACGGCAGTGAAGTGTTTACACAGTTTATTATTTAGCCATTACGCTCACGTCGCGGCCGTAACTCTGTGGAGATTTGTGCGGCCTCCTTCCGCCTCCTTCCTCTATTGCGCACCGCCGAAAATTCTGCTGTAGCGGGCTTCGACATCTTGATTGTAAGTCCTGATGTGTGTCTGAGTGGTGATGATAATAATACAGCAACAATTATTATATTCTCCTTTATTGGTGCTTAACACTGATTACGTATTACATATGAGGTATATGCCTAACGTAACAATATACCTACGTCTACACTATTTATAGCCTTTTGGCCAACTGAAATAATCTAACTAAATAGGCTTTACTTCATGACATCTGTCAATGTCAAATATGTCAAACACTTACTTTTGTCAATATGCAACATCTCCCTTTTCGAGAAAAAAAAGCAAACTAATATTAGTATTAAGTAACTTACATAACTAATAACAGTACATTACTTATCTACTCAAATTTCTCATGTATGTACAATTTAGGACGTCTCGCACTTCAACCAGACCTGGTTACGTAACCGGTATTTTCTAGACTTTCCACAGGAACACAGTTATCATCGATAATGCAATTTTGAACAGGACCGTCTCCGAGCTGTGCCGAACTCATGGGATCTATACTGTCCTGCATGGGAGGCATATCGTCAGTGCTGCCGTTGCCATAAAAAGAAGGTGGGGGATTTGTATTTTTTAAATTCTTTTTTCTAGGTCTAATGTGTCCCCTATTCCTCCTATACACAACACCATTTGGATCCACTACATAATATGATCTACCACAACCTAATTTCTCTTTAATTATTCCCGGAGACCGGAGAGAAAGGATTTAGGATTTTTTTTTGAAATAAATGTCATCTCCAGGCTGAAACAAATAGGATGTATACTTCGCATTCCTGTCAAAATAAAAAGACATTCTGTCTCTGCTTTGGTTATGACATCTTTCAAACGTCGAAAATTTCACAACTTTTGGTCTGAGTTTTCTGTTTAGAATTGGTAAATTTACTCGCAAGTTTCTAGACATTAATAATGCGGCCGGACTGGGAAAATCTCCCTTAGCAGCGTTGCGGTAGTGTAGTAACGCCAAATGTATATCCGAGCCATCTTCCTTGCATTTTCTTAATATGTTTTTGACAATTTTAACTCCACTTTCAGCCTGGCCATTAGACCTGGACCAATAAGGACTGGTAGTAATGTGTTCTACATCCCAATCAACAAGAAAAGACTTGAATTTGCAAGAGTTAAATGGTGGACCATTGTCAGATATTAATTTTTTCGGGATACCATGTCGAGCAAAGAAGGATTTGAGGTTTTTAACAACGTTATCGACAGTGTAATTCTTATGCAAAGAAGCTAGCTCTATGTACTTGGAATAATAATCCATGCAGACAAAGAAATTTTCTCCATCAAAATATAATAAATCTATACCTACCTTCTCCCATGGAAGATAAGATATCTCATGGCATTTTAACGGTTCCTTGGGTATGTTTGCCATGAATTTTGCACACGCCGAACATTGATCAATTAGGTTTTTAATATCCGCGTTAATATTTGGCCAATAAACTGTTTCTCTAGCTATGTTGAGTGTCTAATTAATACCTAAATGCCCACAGTGTATTTTATCTAAAATCTGTCTTTGCAAGGATTTTGGAACAATAAGCCTATTGCCTTTAAATATTAAGCCGTTCATTATATGTATTTCATTTTGAATGTTCCAATATGGTTTCACAAGATAGCTTACTTTGTCTTTGCTTCTTGGCCAACCATTCTGAATATAAGACTTGAGCAGATTTAAAGATTCATCATTTTTACTTTCTAATAATATTAATTCTAAATATGGCTTACTCACTGAGAGATTAGAAAATATTGAATTTACATGATATTGTAAGTCTTGTTCATACTGAGGTATGTATGTATCACTAAGTGAGGCTCTTGACAAAGTATCTGCTATATACATATATTTACCAGGTACATAAACCACTTCTAGGTCGTAACCCTGCAACGATAACATCATTCTTTGTAGTCTAGCAGGTACTTCATAAAGAGGTTTTTTAAAAAGGTAAATTAAAGGTTTGTGATCAGTATGAACAGTTGTTTTACTGCCATAAATATATTGGTGAAATTTATTACATCCAAATTGTATGGCAAACAATTCCTTTTCAATCTGAGCGTAGTTTTGTTGAGAGGAGGTAAGTGTTCTTGAACTATATGCAATGGGTCGTTTGTTTTGCATCAATACCGCTCCCAGTGCATTCTTTGATGAATCTACCGACAAAATGACAGGTAAGTTGCAATTATAATTAGTTAACACAGGTGCTTTAGATACGACTTCTTTTAACAAATCAAAGCACTTTTGACAATTTTCATCCCATAACCATAATATATCTTTTTTTAACAAATTTCTTAAGGTATTAGTTTTCTCTGCTAGATTTTCTATAAACGGTGCTAAAAAATTAATCATGCCTAGAAATCTCTGCAAATCTTTAATATTTTTAGGTATGGGCATATCTTTTATGGCTTTAACTTTCTCTGGATCAATTTTTACACCTTCTTTACTAAAAATTTAGCCCAAATATGCTATTTCTTCTAGAAGAAACTTGCACTTGGCTTTATTTAATTTTAAATTAACTTGCCTAGCCCTTTCCAAAAACATTTCTAACCTTTTATTGTGTATTTCAATTGTTTCACCGTATATTAAAATGTCATCACACCAAATTATTATACCTTCAATGTCTCCGAAAAGATCTATCATGGTTTTATAGAAAATTTCTGTAGCCGTGTTTATTCCAAAAGGTAATCTTAAAAATTTGTATCTGCCAAAGGGAGTTTGAAATGTACATAGATCACAACTTTCTTTAGTTAATTTTATATTATAAAACCCAGAAAACGCATCTAAATGTGAAAAATAAGAGGCTTTGGACAATTTAGACCTGACTTCATCTATATTTTTAATTGGATAATGACATCTCAATAAATTTTTATTTAAATTTCTAGGATCTAAACAAATTCTCAATCCACCATTCTTTTTCATGGCTATAACTAAACTACTCACCCAGAGAGTAGGTTTGTTCACCTTCCGTATGACTCCCATGTTTTCCATTAGTTGAAGCTCTTTCCTTAACGGTTCAACCAACGCGAAGGGTACCTTTCTAGGGGGGTCAACGCACGGAATAGCATCCTTCTTTAGCACGATGCTGTGTTCGTATGGGAGGCAGCCTAGACCCTGAAACACATCATTATATCTGGTCACAATTTTGTCACAAGTTTTTTGATATATATTATACACATTTTGCTCAACATTTTTGACATTTTCATTCTATATATGAAAGTTTTTTGTTATTAAATTTAGCTTTATACAAGTGGGTAAACCAATCACAGTTGGACAATTTAATTTAGTTACAACAAAAATAATGTTTTCTGGTTTTGTTTTGTTTTCTACTAAACAACAAATGTTTGACACTGAAATTATCGGAATTCTGTGCCCACTGTAGGCAAAGATATTATATTTTTTACACATTTCTTTACTATGTTTGTCAAATTTAAGATTCAATTCTTTAAATACTTGATAAGACATCACATTTATGTCTGCTCCAGTGTCAATTAGGCAATCTACATTTTTGTTGTTTATTTTAAGAGAATAATGCCAGGAATTGTTTGTGTTAATCAAATTTGTACTAGCATTTTGTGACTTTATGTTTTTAATGTTGAATAATGCCCCTATTGTAAATCTCTCAGCCTCAGCACCTTTGGGGCTTGATTCATCATCGAGATTTATGCTACCTACCCCAGAACCAATAGTCCTGACATTATTTTTCTTAAAACATAGATGAGTAAAATGTCCATATTTAAAACATGACCTGCATCTGTATTTCCATGCTGGACAGTTGCGGCGACCATGCGATGTGTTGCACTTTACACACGACGATGTTCTGGATCCAGGTGTAGCTGACCTTGGGTGACCTTGGCGTGATGGGGATCTTGAGTTTTTTCTCTTCTGGTGTGGGGGGAAACTGGTCCGACGATTTTTGTGTAGCTTGTATACTGTGGCTTCTTCTTTTCCATCTGCTGCATTGATTGATTCTTCACTTTTCTGCGCCATCGTGAGTGTTCTACAGAGGAGTTTGGCTCTTTCTAGGGATAATTCTTGCTCTTGTAGGAGCTTTTGACGAAACTGCGAGAAGTTTGTGGCCATATTAGCAATGAAAATGTCCTTTACAAGGGAATCGCGTAGCGAACCAAACTCACAGGCATGACTTGCGTTTTCTAATTCTATTAGAAAATTTTCCAAGGATTCGTTCACACGTTGTTTCAACGTAAAGAATTTGTGCCGCGCCACGGTCAAATTCTTTTTGGGTTCAAAATACTCGACGTATTTTGCCTTGACTTCTTGGAATGTAGCAGTGCTTAGGTCCAAATTGAAGGAATTGTAGATATTTAGGCCCTTATCTCCCATGGAATGCAGCATTATTGCAATTTTTCTTTTGTCTTCCGTCTTCGCCATGCCTGACGCCAGTAGGAATATTTCGAATGACTGGGTCCATTTCTTGAAATTTTCAGCATTATTGTTGATAATTTCTGTAGAGATCTCAAGCTTCTGCACTCCGTTTCCTGCCATTGTTAAGTTCCCACACTCAGATTGTCTCGAAGCTTCCGGAGTTTTCGATGTACCCCCTTTTGCGTTCATGATTTTCGTTTTCTTGACAACTTATTTTTTACTTCTTTTTCTGACACCATGTAGTGGGCTTCGACCTCTTGATTGTAAGTCCTAATGTGTGTCTGAGTGGTGATGATAATAATACAGCAACAATTATTATATTCTCCTTTATTGGTGCTTAACACTGATTACGTATTACATATGAGGTATATGCCTAACATAACAATATACCTACGTCTACACTATTTATAGCCTTTTGGCCAACTGAAATAAACAAACTAAATAGGCTTTACTTCATGACATCTGTCAATGTCAAAAATGACATTGACACTTACTTTTGTCAATATGCAACAATGTCGATTGAGATTGCTTGATACTGAACTAAATAGTAAATGGGTCCAGTTTATATTTAAACTACAAGTTATAGGTACCTAAAAGCAAAAGTTTGTGCCGATGTGGGCTTGTGACTCCACGCAAAATCAAAGGCGCACGAGCAGTATTTTAGTCAACTACCATATTAGGGCAGGTGTTGTAAAATATTTGGTTTATTGAGGTTAATACCTCGAAATACGGTTAATAGCTATCACTTAAACGCGCTCGACACTATTATTATGTAATGCAGTTCCATAATAAAAGAGAGGGGAGGGGGCCTACCCGTCTCCGAGCCTCGGTATGATAAATTACTAGCGCCATCGCTCGACAGCAGGATTTTATAGATAATTTGTGTTAATGGAGATATGGAGCTTTCAATACAAACCGCGGGAGAAATTCCGGCTTTTCCGACAAAGTATTCAACGTTATAATATTAGCAAACCGCGTGACGTCGCGATCGGCGCGGCTTGTCACTAATTATGTTCGGCGTCGAGTTACACGCGTTTGTTAGTACGCCGTCGGTACTCGGCGGTTGTTGACGTTTCTGCGGCTGATAGCAGCTGACAATGGCACCCACACAAACCGCCGCGTTATGTGACGGATCGGATTTTGTGAAACATCTAATGATGTTGCAGCTGGAGGAACATCATCAGTTTATGTGACATTTGCCAACTGTCGAACTTTGACAATAAGCGGTGGGTGGTGACCCCAAGCTTGAACCCGCCAGCACTCGAGCTGACATGAATGACCTTTGAACTTTATTGCGAGCATAGGACTCTTATGGCCCGTTTACCCGTTTATACCCGTTTCAATGGACTATCTACCAATAACTATATGCTCGAAACGTCAAATTTGTATCGCAAAAAACCGTCAAATGATTGAATGACGACGTTTTTAACAAATAGTTAGATCTCTAACCTATATATCTAGTAACCTAAAATCTAGATAGGTTATTGAAACGGGCCTTTATACGATTAAAGACGGCCGATAGTACTAGATATTGTAAGCGCGACTCTGTTACCGCGTTACCGCGTTACCGCGTTACCGCAGTCGCAGATCTATCTATTCTGCGGACAGAAAAGTAGCCCACAATCCATAGCTTAAAGCTTGCATAGTATGCAGGCTTTAAACTATCCTTATTATACTAAAACAGCTGTGGCGTAAAATCGGTAATCAACATCTATCCACGCACACTTTACCATACATAAAAAACCAGCGAGCCTTACAGTAGTCGCAAATGATGTGTAACATTATATGAAAATATTTCAAAAAAACACAATGCTCAGTACGATTTTTTATGATAAAAAATACGGAAACTTCTCCATTTTGCAGTGACAGAAATCAACGTCAAAATTTAAAAAAGCTAAATACTGAAATATTCTATTCGAATTTGACGGCCAACTCTACCACCGCACGCTCATTCATTCGTCAATTTAAATAGCGCGCGCTTCCGCGACTTCCTGTTACATACTTCCGTCCCATTTCACTCCCACAAATTGCAAGAAAGCGAGAGGAAAGAAGTTACACATAAAAAAATTACCTTTAGTAAGTAGGAAGGTAAGGTTACGCCAGAAATAAATGAGGTATGTAAGATCGCTCGCTTTACCTCTGGCTCATCGCGATCAAAAGCCTGCCGGCTTGGATGTCGACTGTTTGTTGAATTTTTGGAAGACAGGATCTCCCAAAAATAATTGGAAGCGGTGTCAACTGTTAAATTCCCGCGAAACTAACGCAAAATTTCTATAGCGAACGTAACGGTTTACAACAAAATGTCGTGAAATACTTTATCAGATAACAGCATGATATTGAACAATGGGCTTACATTTTTACTCACGTTAGTAGAAAACATTTCGAAAATTTGTAGAAGTTTTTTCAATTGTTTTTTCCTAGCTCGGCTATTATAATAAGTGCGTCTTATCTTACTATGCTACTACTATAAATGTGAAAGTTTGTGAGGATGGATGGATGTTTGTTACTCTTTCACGCAAAAACTACTAAATGGATTTTGATGAAATTTGGTATGGTAGTAGATAATCTACGATTAGATAAGCTCTCGCTAAAGCTAAAGCTCTACTTTATACTCCGAAAAAGTATAGTGTTCCCGTGAAATACTTTATTTACGGGCAAAGGCTAGGTAGCTATAAAGCACCTAAAATCTAGATCTACTAAATAATCTATTTGCATAGAAATAATAATAAACTGAATGGATAGTGCACCCATGCCCTTAGTCAGTATAATATGTCCTGAATCCTGATAATATTATTACAAATAAAACTGATTTTATAACTACGTTTTGGTTTATCGTATTGCCCGCGACGTTTCGGTTTATTGTATTGCCCGCGATGTTTCGGTTTATTGTATTGCCCGCGACGTTTCGGTTTATTGTATTGCCCGCGACGTTTCGGTTTATTGTATTGCCCGCGACGTTTCGGTTTATTGTATTGCCCGCGACGTTTCGGTTTATTGTATTGCCCGCGACGTTTCGGTTTATTGTATTGCCCGCGATGTTTCGGTTTATTGTATTGCCCGCGACGTTTCGGTTTATTGTATTGCCCGCGACGTTTCGGTTTATTGTATTGCCCGCGACGTTTCGGTTTATTGTATTGCCCGCGATGTTTCGGTTTATTGTATTGCCCGCGACGTTTCGGTTTATTGTATTGCCTGCGATGTTTCGGTTTATTGTATTGCCCGCGACGTTTCGGTTTATTGTATTGCCCGCGACGTTTCGGTTTATTGTATTGCCCGCGATGTTTCGGTTTATTGTATTGCCCGCGACGTTTCGGTTTATTGTATTGCCCGCGACGTTTCGGTTTATTGTATTGCCCGCGACGTTTCGGTTTATTGTATTGCCCGCGACGTTTCGGTTTATTGTATTGCCCGCGACGTTTCGGATTCCTTACGAGACGAATCCGTAGGCGGTTTAATTTGCAATGTGCGAGATTCGCGTAAGTATACGAAATTACATAATATAATAAGCATAATCATTCTTCGAATCTCCACTTTTAATGATCTATAGTATAGATATAATCGTATAGATTCTATACGATTAACTAATAATAGCAAGCTATGAACAGTAGACTGTTATAATATAAATTATAACAGTCTACTGTTCATAGCTTGCAATCACAATTCACAAAAGTACCAAACAGAAAACATCGTTCATATTTTTATATATTGTAGCAAATAAATTCTTTTCAGCTATAATGTATCGCCAACAAACACTCGACTTTTGTAAAGTTTATGATAAATTGTTTAGTATAAATCAGCTGAGTGTTATTAGAAATCTGTCATCATTCATCTGTCAAGTACCACGCGTTATGGCGTTAGGCCGCTGCCTCGAACTCGGGCGGCAGCGGCGAAATTGTTTGCATACAAATTACAATAAATTAATGGAGCTGTCTCGAACACAGCGGTGCGGCTGCGGCGCGGCTGCGGCGCGGCGCGACTGTAGCGCAGCGGCGGGCGACGAGCGGTGAGCGGTGACCTCTTGCACGCGTTCATAGCTACTTTTGTCAAATTTATTTATAACGTTATTCATTTTATTTGTTCGTTTAATTTATAAAATCAAGTATTCATCAAGTAAAAATTTCATAGAAATATATTATGGAAAATCATCCACGTAGAAATAAAAATCATTAAACTTATAATCTTTATACAGAATGCTCGGTTAACAAAAATATATATTCAAGGAGCGTAATCAGTGTTCAATTCTCGTTCCAAAAATATATATATCACTTGTGGCCTATAATTTTGACCAGTTTATCCTATAAAATACTTAAATTCATCACCGCGCACCCGTACAAGTCGACAAGCGCGTGACCTTGAAGCCGACGCGACGGCATTGTACGGCCGCGGCAGTGTGATGGTGGATGGGATGGCGGCAGTTATTTTTCTGTAAATCACGAACAGTTTTATTTATGCGTACTGCCATTACTTATGTAATATTGTAACCTAATGTTGTGTTAAATATTTCATTCGCATAACCAAGCATCCTGTATATCTGTTTATACTAAGTTAAGAAAAAAAAATCGATAAGTTTTGTAGCTTACGTTATTATAAAACCAAAAAAATAAGATTGATACTTAATCAGAAATATAAAGTGAGTACAATTTTCCGTAACTTTAGCGCCTTGTACCTAAAAATTGGCCCCCGGCACACACTAGCGGGTATACGTTCATTGCGCACACCAATACTACAATATTTATTTATTTATTTACAACTTACAACTTCTATCATTACGGGTTTAAACCTAATACAATAGAGTGTTACTAGTAGGTACTTAAATTTATCTTACTTGATGATATAATAATATAATATAATATGATATACATTTTATCAGTAAGAATATAAGAGTAGTCTAGCGGGCCTGGGATCCACATGGGCATATCGCCCTGCGCGTTACGGGTGGTGTTACCACTTATCACATATCTTGGTCCAAATAAAAATGTATATTAATTGAGCAAATAAATTTGTTGTCTTCATCAAATGTACAGGGCAAGGAAATATAGATACATACGAAATAGAAAGGGAAAAGAGATATTTTGATCAAATTAATATCAATGACATTTAAAAGTAAGATTGGAGTTTGGATTAAGATATTTCATTAGTGTAATACCACAATTAGATAAAACAATCTAAATATATTGAAACGTGTTTGTTAGAGAACACCTTCAAAACGGTGACCGAGATTTATGAAAGAAATGATTTTAAAGAAGAAATATTCTACCCAAAATATTTCGTTGCAAAATAATTCTTAATCTATGGTAACAAGGTCGTCAATAGAAGTCAACATTTATAAACAGCCATATTTTTAAAATGACTGCCGGGAAATCTTCTGTCAAAAACGAACAAAATATATTCAAGTAAATGACTGAATGTAAAGAAACTATTTGTCTAGGAGCGCCATGATGTGGAATAGTTGACATTAATTTAAGACTATTTGACATTGAATTAAGAAAACGTTTCAACTTAAGCTGTCAAAAGAGGCCATTTGATCCGGAAGAGAAGAAATGTTGTTACAAATAAGGACGATGCATCGACCTTGCTGCCTTACAATAAAACCTATTTTGCTCCGAATGGTATTGTTTCTTCAATCTCATTTTGTCGGTTCTTCCGTGCCTGCCTGCCTGCCTCTTGGTACCTGCTGGACGTGTATTCGCTAGGTATCAGTAAGGTTGTAAGCTATTTTTCATACCTCTAAGTGATAAGGGTGGCTCACTCCAAAAAGAAATTGTTACTAACTATTCTATAGATAGAGTATATATGTAGAAGAGTTTACTGCTCATTTTGGTAAAACATTAAGATACTTTATCCTAAAGGTGAGATTGAAAGATCATACAATCTACTTGGTGTGAAAGCGTCCTAACTCTTAAATAATATTCTATGAAAAGTACGGTTCAACCTAATTATATGAGATTGTCGCAGGAAAGTGAATCCTTCAGCGCGACGCACGACGGGACGTAATCGCATTTTGGTAACTCACTTCCGCCGGGCGCCGAGGTCCCTGATGCCTGACGCTTAATGCCTGGAGTCTGCTGTTCCGCCTCTGTCCGGCCATATGATCTTGATCTCCCGCCATATTTAACTCTGCAGTCTTATCGCGCTGAACGGTCAACCCAATTACACCGAGATTAGATCTGCGGAAGCGACGTTCATTGTTCACAACATCGTCATTCGTCTATCTCATATTGTGGCTCGTTTTTAACTCCCGACGCAAAAACAGGGATGTTATAAGTTTCATGTGTCTGTATGACTGTGTATCTGTGGCATCGCAGCTCCTGAACGAAAGGTTCGATTAAGATGCAGTTTTTTCTGAATTCTGGCACGATCGAGAGTGTTCTTAGCTATTCATCATAATCGGCTCGTTCACTGCTTGACAATACTGGGGTTGCTTAAAATTTTTAATATTGTTTATAAACAAAGTGGTGGTGTAGGATATCAATGGGCTGAGTTATATTCTAATTCTAATTTAAGGTTGTATTGATTTCAAGAGCATAAACTCTAAAAATACATTAAGTACTGTATGTCAGACTTTTATAATGTTACTAGCTGACCCAGCAAATGATGTTATGCCGTCTCAATTTGCACGAGTAGGTAAAAAATACTTTAAACCGCCGAATAAAAAGAAAAAAAAAAACTAAAATCGATTATGGCGTTTCGAAATACTAGAAGCTTATATTTTATTAATATATTTTAACATCTAGGGTACTTTAAATCTTAAGTAATTAATATAAAAATAGATGATATTAGATAAATGAAGTTTGAACGTGATACGATGATAGTATTAGCTTTAAAAGTAATAATTTTAAATCATTCCGCTTCCGAAAGACGTTCCGTTTGGAGATTAAAGGCCGAATGTTTTATTTTCATTACTTCAACAGAAATTATCACGTATAAACTTATCATATCGATTTTTAGAATCGTTCGAAATATTCAGAAAGTTGCTCCAATAGTTTGTTGAGGCAACCGAATACCAGCTAAATATGGCGTTGATTATTTTCATTCTTCACATCCACAGCCAAGCAGTTCCCTCGCCAGTCGCAGCCTGTACATTGTACGACTCTGGTCTCCAGCGGGCCTGGCATGCGCACCCGAGGAACACCGTAGAATCGACAAAATGACAGATTGAAGAAACATTAATACAATTTGGGGCAAAATAGTTCTTATTGTAAGGCAGCAAGGACGATGCATCGTCGTTATGAGAAACAATATTTCTTTTCTTCCCGAGCATGAGCTCACAAAATGGCCTCTTTTAGACAGCTAAAGTAGAAACGTTTTATTATTTCAATGTCAAATAGTCTTACAAAAATGTCAACTACTTCACATCATGGCGGTCCAAGACAAATAGTTTCTTTACGTTTAGTCATTTACTTGAAAATTTGATCATTTTTGACAGAATATTTCCCGGCAGCCATTTTAAAAATATGGCTATTTAGAAATGTTAACTTCCATTGACGACCTTGTAACCATGGATTAAGAACTATTTTGCAACGAACTGTTTTGGATAGAATACTTCTTTAAAATTATTTCTTCGGATCGCCATGCTAAGCCCGCTGGGGTAGAAAGATGACATATTGAAAAAGTTCATCTCATCACGACCTATCGTTATTTGTTACTCTCCGGAGATGCGACCAGTTGCCAGATACCATACGCCAGTCGCGAACCCTTTATAGTTTTACCGTATAATATTTCATGTTTAAATGTGGAAGAAATCTGGTTGAGTTTTGAAAAGTGTTAAAAACGTATTATATTTTATTCACTATCCGAGTGCTAAGTGTGAATTTTTCTGTTCGCATTCGACCGTGAGCGCGTTTGGCGTTTACTAGGAATTTGTATATGATTTGTTCAGCGCCACCTAGTTGTAAACGCGACAACTAGGTCAAATCACATACAAATTCCTAGTAAACGCCAAACGCGCTCACGATCGAATGCGAAAAGAAAAACTCACACTTAGCACTCAGTATTATGTGCTTCTATTGCTTTCGCCGAAATAAGTAGCTAACTAACGTAAACGTAGAATTGTGAAAACTATGCCTTAGTTAAGCTTTACAGTACTTAGGCTTTGTTGTATTCCTACATTTTCTAAAATATATATTAGATACGTATATTATGAAGAGTCGTTAAATATCGGCAGTTGCGAGCAGTTGTTATTTCCATAAAAAATCATCGTAGTACTCTTGAACTTTGAACTCGAGATTTGAACGTAAGCTAATTTTTCATAATATTTGTGTGAAGATTAAAGACGCTTTTGCCAATTTTGGCCCTTACAATATAACATTAAACCTATACTTTATATCTTCTCCAGATAAAAGCAAACGTAATTGAGCATTTTTAGGGTTCCGTAGTTTACGTCCCGGAACGTTGATGGTTTCGTCATGTCCGTCCGTCTGTCTCCGGATTGCCGCCGGTTCCTGCTAAACGGTTAGTGCTATATAGATGAAACTTTGCATGTGTGTATTTACCACGTCGAAAAATGCTACACGTAGAGTGGGGGTGATTTGTTTCTCGCGTCTACCCCATACAGTGGGGCTATGGTCTTTTAAAAACATTGTGAGATTGCTAAGACAATTTTTTTATTTTAGTATCCGTTTGCGAGATATTCAACTTTAAGGCGCATTTTTGTTAAATTATCCCGCCCCGCCCCCCTCAAAAAGCTAAACGGCCGGATCGAAAAATCTGAAAAAAATAATGATGTGATGAACTTTAGAAGAAAACTTTCATGGCTCACATTATAACTTTGTTAAGTTTAGGAGTTATAGACGCCTAATTGTAAAATGCACTTAACTTAACACTTAACTTTGGAAAACTTCGTACAAAAATAACGAAATAATTAGTAAACATGAAAAATATTGGTATAATGGTACGGAAACCTACGTGCGCGAGTCCGACTCGCACTTGATAGGTTTTATTAAAAGTAGGTTTACGCTTAACAAGCTTGCACCGCATCTGTGTTTGTTCTTCATGGAGATATTTTATAGTTATTTATAAAGCTCTAAGAGCTGAGCTCGGTTCACTCGATTACCTCAGAGTAGTAGGTAGTGGACACTCATGGGTGGTGGATAGTGGGTAGTGGGTAGTGGGAGGGCATTCCGGGTATTTTTATCAGCTTACCCGGCTTTGTAGCCGCCTAATTAAACAGCTGAGGACCTCCATTAGGATCAGCTGTAATATATTATGTCCCGGTGTCAAACTGACTTTATTAATTACTTTGGAAGCGTCCTACACTGAACTTTGGGATCGGCGCACACTGAGACGCGACACGGCGTAGCATTTTAAGGTAAACTTCATTCGTTACACCTGAGTACTACACAAAAAGATATATTATACACATTTTATTGCAATAGCGGCGCCTCGCTACGCAGCGAGGTGCAGCTCGAAATTCTAAATCTTGCAATAAAACGTGTATCTTCTTGTGTAGATTGTTGTAATAAAGTTCAATTTTGAATCTGTATCTTGAAAATACCGCGCCGCGACGCGTTGCGGTGTCCACTCACTGTGTGAACTGACGCTTAACGTCTAAACATCTAATAAAGAATTATGCGAGAGCAAGAGTTCTTTTCGTATTAATTAGTGTTTTACTAATTCTTCAAAGACTTTAGCAAAATAAATATTTGACGTGTATAAAGTATGTATAGTATGTGTATTTTGTCTTAAACCCTTTCTTTAAAGACCGCATTTAGGACCTTACAGGACCTTACAGGACCTTACAGGACCATGTAAACCGTAAAGTATTGTCATTATTAAAGTTCGGTAAACACTTTACTGTTAAAAGCTTCAGTGTAATAGTTCAGATTTCAGTAACCATCGAGCTACAGCAAATTTCAGTTAACGCGACACGAAAATCAATCTCGCGTCGTGTCACATTCACGTCGCGTCGCGTCGTGGAGCTTAGGTCCTCCACACGCTCTCCGACGTCGACAACTCGACCCACGAACTAAAACTTTTAATCCTCTTGCTTTTAAAAGCATCGTACATTCAAAGTCATCAATGATTGATCCTTCGTGTGACTTTCAAGATTGCAATTTTTGAAAGCTGAAATTTAAGTCATTAAAGTTACTTAATAAATTATTTACAGTAAGATTTACAGCGAAGAGAAGGACCGGTGCGGCGTAAGAAACTCGCGCGAGGCCACCTTTTAGTTAAAAGATGGGAAAATTGTTCTTTAAAAATAATGTTTATAATGTAATAACTTAATCTATATAATATTATAAAAGTCAAGATACACAAGTAAGTACATAGAAGCAGCCTTGCCTTGTAAATTCTAGCACGTCATTAATAAAGTATTTTAAAAATTTTAGTTTAATTTATGTAATATGTGAATTAAAACAAGTAAGACAGTAATATAAAGAGTTGCGACGTCAGCGTGGTGTCGTCACGGTCAAGGGTCGTAGCAGTACTACCCGTGACTCAGTTCTACCCCTACCCTCATACAAATGAGGGTAGGGGTAGAACTGAGTCAAGGTCAGGGCCATTTTGCAGCGACTGTGACGACCTCACACACGTTATCTACACTTCTATACTAATATAATATTATAAAGAGGAAATGTTTGTTTGTTTGTATGTTTGTTTGTTTGCATTGAATAGGCTCCGAAACTACTGGACCGATTTCGATGGTTGGTACAGATATAGAGTAGACCACCGGAAAGGACATAGGCTACTTTTTATCGCGTCAAAATGAACGCTTAGTCGCGGGTAGTATGTAAATTGTAAGTCGCGGGCATCATCTAGTGCTAGGAGATAAGCTGTAGTAGTGTGACGGTAGCTCCGGGTCGCTTGTTGCCCGTTGCAGTTCGTATTCCGTACCAACTTGTCGGGGCGCTTCGACAACATGTGTGTGTGTGTGCTGTCTTTGCTAGAGTGGGTGTTTCCTCATATTTATGGACGCACCTACCTATGGGTTAGAATTTGATATGCGCAGATGCAGACGAGTAGCCATTTATTTTCGCTACTAGTTATCGGGCTCCGGTCCACGGCGGGCGATAAAATAATAACAATTCCGGAGCCAAACGTTCGCTGCCGTGACATTCATGTGTGACGTGACACGAGTATGACATGCGCTTCGTCCCACAACCTCGTTAACGCGGAAATTTGCTATTGCTACTGAAATAGGCTATTTTTCCAAAAAAAAAAAACAATATAACCGATGCTACTATATGTCGTGGTAATAAAGAATCTAAGCTACGTAATTTCTTTACGTATCTTAAAAAATAACGAAGGTTCAAACAATTTTCCCTTGCGAGTTGCAAAACGGAGAGAGCGGAATACGGTCACTCGTATATACGAGTATACGGATAAACGTACGAGGCGACAGGCGTGGGGCGTTTATCTAGAAGTTTGCGTATTTTCTTACTCGTCGAAAACTCCTTGTACCTTTTCTGTAATACGAGGCGGCTTACGAAGTATGTAACCGTATATTTTTTCGAATTACTTAAGTAATATGTATTTCGGGAAAACACAAAGGTTAGCCCCCCCGGGCCCAGCGGACCGCGCGACGCCTCCCGCCGGTTCTGCGTTTCACATAAAAACCTCCCAGAAAAAACATAAAATGCTCGGAGAGAAAATATAAATTTAATACCTACTCAAGTACCTAGCAGAAGCTTATTTGAAGAATAGGACTTAAAGTTCTGGGCTCCATTTACCGCCTTCTCTGTAATCGTAAATATAAGTTTACTGTTATTTTATAAGTTCCTGGTCTGTTTGGGCAAATACTGTTGTATAGTCTGTTTGGACATATTGGTTTGGTCAGAAATGTACCTTATACGAAAAAGTCGTATGCTATTAACTCTATAATTATTTATTTATTTAAAGTTAATTAAAATGGGTGACCCCAACTACATCAATTAACTAATAACTAAGTTCTTATACAAAATTAATAATAAAAATTAAAATAACATGAATATTTTCAACAAACAAATTACCAAAATAACTTTACACTGGAATTTTTACAATGGAAAATACAATTACACTTATTACCTAGCTATAGAAGAAACTCTTTCGTACTTTCCCTCACAAAATTTCAAGCATACTTTCTTCACATCCATCCACTTATCAGCAAACACACCACATTGTATATGTATTGTATGTAATACATATATAATGTAATAGTATATGTATCGTTACGCGTAGTTTACTAATTCGCTTCAAAACATTTCGCGAGATGGTCGATTGGCGTGACTAGTTTCGTACAAATAAATGAACAGCTTTTTTCCATTCAGACGAAAAATACACTTTGTCCTGTATATTTCCCTGTATATTAAGAATTTAATTTTGTATCACAAATCATAAAAACAGTTGCGATATAAATATATAAATAATATAAAACACGAGCTATCCCGACGTACGTTGTTCTGTCTTAACTATAAAACGATTTTTTATAAAAAACTAAACAGGTAAACTGAACGTAGCTATAAATATTTGACAGCGAAGTGACAAATTGAACACAGTAAACAGTTGGGAAAATTCAATCGGCGTTTTATGTATTTTCCCTGCAATTTTTCCTACATAATAATATCTCACCGTTTAAACCTTCCCTGAACTTCCGCGTTGTTTAAAGATCAAAATTAGCGAAATTGATCCAGTCATTCTCGAGTTTTAGCGACACATTGGAATTGCAATCCATTGTTATGTTAGATGAGATTTAGATAAGAGAAGAGGACAGGATATTTATACATATAATGTGCCCTGTGCAGTGTACACTACACAGTATACATTAATGGTGCTGTAGCGTGCGGCGACCCAGCGCGCTGCGGCATGCAACACGCGAATTATTATGTCTTAAACATCTTTATTCAGTGTCAGAAAATCCCCCTAATGGTAATCCTTTAGTTGTAACAATAGTACGCACATTATTAACTTGTAATTGTCATGATTACTTTATTTTGTCTAAAATGTATTGTCTGTAGAAGTATGTCATGATCTGGTGTGCCACGCCGAATTGTGATGGTAACGCTACGTCATGGTCACGCCGCTGTAATGTAATAACTTTCCACATTAATCATGATGACAGCTTTAATTTCCAAAATTTATAAAAATAATGTCCACTAAAATTCACTTGACATTTTATTATGAAGGCGAGTGTTACAGCTATGGTTACAGAGCAGTTGCAAGTTGAAATTTTTATTTTCGTTTAATTTTTTAAATTCATTCTTTTGATTACTCTGCACTTCATTATGTCAATGTACCTTTGGAGGAGGTAATGCACAACCGTCTATTAACCAGCAGACTGATTTCGATTATGTTGTTGCTTCTGAGGTACATAGCTGCAGTTAGCAGTTGTTTGCTATTTGGAACAGTTTAGCTCCGAGTTTTATGTCGTGGCTTAGGTCTGTCTCGTGTCGCGCGACCTTCCCCTCCTAACCCAACCCCCCTGCAGTTAATGGTATCGGTGGGTTATCGCACAGTTTACGAGAGACGCTCAGCGGCGGCGATAAAACGACCATTATAACCGCGGAGAGAGTTTATGTTTGTACCTCAAGCAATGTACACCGGAGCAAATCTTTTTATAAATAAACGAGCAGTAAGTTTCTTGATTGTCGTACTTAATGTGATGTAATTATTGATTAATATTATATTAAATACACCATTGTTTAGGAATGTTGTACACGCCTATAAGTAGTTACATAAAATGTTTGTTAAATATTTAATGTATTTGTGTCTTTTGCTATTGGTGAGTCTAATAAAGAATAAATAAATAAATAAATTTTAACACACAAACCATAATAGTATTTTGTGTGAAGTTCCGAAAGTTCTCGGTCAGCTATGTCCTAGTCTAAAAACGAACACATTTAAAATTGTTTTATTAAAGTTAACGCAAAATCCGCGGCGGGATAAAACAAGTCCGTGATAATTTAATTAGCGGGCGATATTGTCAAAAGTAAGGTGGCGTAGGACGGTGGGCCCCGGGGCGCGCTGACAAATGGACCCGAACTAATCCAGACGCCACGCGACCCGACCCGCGACGATAAATTACCATCGTGTCCCGCTTATTATTACTAATTTTTCTAAGTGACATTAATAAACGCTATATCTGTATATTATAAAGCATTTTGCGTGATAATCTTAAGCCTAGATGATAAACAGCTTACGGCCTACATAATAATATTATGAAATAGAGTAACTTAATATTACGTAGTTTTGCCTACTTTTGAAACGACCGAACCAGAAAAGGAGGCGTATACGTTCGGCTCCTTTTCTGGAAGTCGGTAGTCGGAAGAAGTATTAATGCAGTCAATATTTGAATATTTCACTTCTGATTTGCCTCAGCGTTAGCGAGATGAATTTAAATGCTCCTTCCGCGCGATCCGCCGCTCTCCGCGCTCGCCCGCGCTCTATGAATATTAATACAAACGACATGGGGTTTAGTGGAGACAACTATATTTTGTGTCTAGGCATGGGCTACGACAAAACCAATCTACTTCAACTATCTGTAATACTTACATGAACGTGATGATGATAAATCATAACTATCTGGTTATCTTAATAATGTGGTAGCAATAGTTTAGTTTTTTTTGGCTTCTAATTTTTTTGGTTTTAAGTACCAATAGGTATAAAGCATTGACACTTTTCGATGAACACATAGTCCCTACATTTTGAGGCAACTTACAAAAAGTTTTTTCATATTTAATAGCTAGATCCCTTTTTTAATTCCTCTCTTTTGGACACAGTCGCTGTACCTACACAATAGAGCTCTTGAGCGTGCCAATTAATTTTTGTATTAAAAGTCATTTGTCTAACGAGTCATTAAACGTCAGAGCGATGACGTAACGCGCCGGCGACCGACAGATTCGTTCTCAGGGGATGATTAATTAATGAGCCGATGTCGTCATTCACACCCGCACTGACCCGCTCGAAAAATCCATACTCCAGACTCCATAACTGAACCAGTTTAAAGTTTTGATCTTAAAGGACTGTTTCAAATAATACAAGGGTCAGGTAAAGAAAACCCTCGCGCATCTAAACCTTGGGTTTTCTTTAGACTCGGTCTAAACCGTGTTTCGTAATAAGGTCTAAATTGAGGCAGAAATTATGTTTTCTCATGTAAGTGTAGATTTGAAAAGCATTTTTGAGGAATTCGTGGCGACACGTGGACAGTCAGAACCATGAGGAAGTCAAGTATGTGGACCACTTCATATACGGACTAAATGACTCGACATGCGTTAACCACTATGTTAGATATTAAGATGTACAAAACAATAATATGTAAATTCATATTTGGCGCGCTGTGTGTCGTTACGTCACTGGTAATATTCGCGGGAAGCGTGCCGGCTTCCCCGCGCCCGCGCACCTCGTGATATATGCAGTCTGTTTTAAGGAAATAAACGACAGTGAGAAATTGACCACTTGTTTTATTAGACGCGTACCAATTTGCCCGCCCTCATACGCAACACGTGGCGACGAGGCACCCCGCGAGTGCATAGTTATTTTAATATTAAACAATGGCAACAGTTTTCGGCGTTCTATCTACGTTCGATCATCGGTCTCAGGAATGGAGCAGCTATAAATCGCGCATTCATCAGTGGTTTATTGCAAATAATCTGGACGATGAGACTGACAAAATGGCGGTTAGGCGGCGGGCAATTTTCTTGAGCGCACTATGTGAACAAACATTTATATTGGTCAGAGACCTGGCGCTACCGAACAAGGTGGAGGAGCTAAATTTTTCGGCAACCACTGAGCTGCTGGATAAGCACTTCACCCCGAAAAGGTTCGGTTTCGCTGAAAAGTCGATGTTTTACGCGGCAAGGCAGCACCCAGGTGAAAGTCACACTCAATGGGCAGCCAGACTCCGTGGGCTAGCGGCGCACTGTGCCTTCAAGAATTTGGAGGAAGCGCTGTTGGACCGATTCATCATGGGTATGGCTGCAGGTCACGAAAGGGACAAGTTGTTCTCGCAGAACCAAGAGGAGTTAACCCTGGCGAAGGCTATAGATTTGGCGGAAAGCGTACGGTGTGCACGCCAGGCGTCGTCAGTGGCTCCACCGGGAGCGAGCAACGGCATAGCTCTAGGAGCAGAAGAGGTTTTTCATATCGACAAGAAGGAAAAGTGTAGTGTATGTGGCTTCACTAATCATAAGTCTAATCAGTGTCGGTATAAAAACTACAAGTGCAAAAAGTGTGGTGTTAAAGGCCATTTACGTAAAATGTGTTCGGGAAGTGCAACAAAGATCAACTTTGTGGAGAGTAATGCGGACGATGAAGATGATGGTAAGTGCTATAATATACGGTGTGTAAAGGGCAGGCCCATGACCGAAACCGTCAAAATTGGTCCAGTGTTTTTAGAGTTCCTAATAGATAGCGGTTCGGCAGTTAGTTTAATATCTGAAAAAAATTATAAAATAAATTTTAATAGATATCCTTTAACGATAACTAGTAAAAAATTATTTAGCTACACAGGGGAACATATAAAATGTTTAGGCACTGTTTTGGTACCAATAACATACAGAGAGCGAACGCGGGAATTGGCTTTGTATGTCGTACAAAATGGCGGACCTCCGCTTTTGGGGCGGAATTTTATTCGCGATTTTGATTTAGAGCTAGCTCCCACCGCCGCGGAAACCGAGGTACGAGCCATTTTTACCCAATCTCAGGAATTTAACAACGTAGCAGATAAAATAATAAGAAAGTTCCCACAAGTGTTTTCTAAAAAATTAGGATTATTTAATAAATATACGGTTGAGTTACGTTTGAAACCCGAATCGAAGCCAATTTTTTTTAAAGCTAGACCCGTGCCATACACGCTAAAAGATAAATTAGATAAGGAGTTAGATCGATTATTAGATTTAGGTATTTTAAAACCCGTCGGTCATTCGCAATATGCATCGCCTATAGTGCCGGTGTTAAAAAAGGACGGCAATATTCGATTGTGCGCGGACTACTCAGTAACAATTAATAAACAATAGATAATAGATCAATACCCCTTGCCTACGGTGAACGAGTTGTTGTCCAAATTACATGGGGGTATTAGATTTAGTAAAATTGATTTATCAAGCGCGTATAATCAATTCAAAGTTAACAACGGTTCCCAGGATTTGACTTGCATAAATACGCATCGGGGGCTTTTTAAGTTTACCAGGCTGGTATTTGGGCTAGCTAGCGCGCCATCAATATTTCAGCGGGCCATGGAGTGTCTTCTCGCTGGTATAGACGGAATTATATTTCTGTTAGATGATATTTTGGTGACAGCGGCTGACACTGAACAACATATAAGACGATTGATAACAGTATTAGAGCGATTAAATGATGCGGGACTCACAGTACAGCGTAGTAAGTGCGAGTTTTTTAAAAATGAAATATCGTATCTGGGGCACGTGATAGACAAAAATGGAATAAGAAAATCACCTGAAAAAGTGAAAGCTATTTTACAGGCGTCTAAGCCAAAAAATGTAACACAACTACAATCGTTTTTAGGATTAGCTAATTACTATCGGAGTTTTGTACCAGATGCGTCTTCGTTATTAAGTCCGTTGTATAATTTACTTCACAAAAATATTAAATGGGAATGGACTAAGGTACATGACGACACATTTTTTAAAATAAAAAATATATTAGCATCAGACAAAACATTGGCACATTTTAATCCTAACGCTAAGATTATTTTAACGGTAGATGCGTCGCCGACAGGTTTAGGGGCTATTCTTTCACAAGTCGATAGTGACATGACAGAAAGGCCAGTAGTCTACGCGTCCAGAACGCTTTCACCTGCTGAAAAGAACTATGCACAAATTCAAAAAGAAGCAACCGCGATTATTTTTGGGGTAAGGCGATTTCACCAGTACCTTTACGGTCGATCACAGCCATTTGTTCTAAGGACAGATCATAAACTTCTGATAGCTATTTTTGGACCTCATAAAGGCATTCCTGAAATTTCAGCCAACCGCCTGCAGCGGTTTGCAATGTTCCTAGCGGCTTATAATTATACTATAGAATATATAGGGAGTAAACAGAATAGCGCAGATTATTTATCTAGGGCGTTCGTAGATGAATATTCGCGCGCGGTCGGTCCGAGGCGACCCGACGTGGCGACAGACGAGTTATCGGAGTGCGAGGAGCGCGCGGCCTATGTTAACTTTGTAACTGACGGCGATCTACCGGTCACGCTGGATGACGTGCGCCGCGAGACCTCTAAAGACGTATGCCTGTCTATAGTAAAAAAATATGTATCAATCGGGTGGCCTAGGAAAACTTACGATATCAATTTAAAACCTTATTTTGGTTGCCGTTCGCAACTTTCCCTCGAAAACGGAATTTTAATGCGCGGACATAAGGTCGTAATTCCGATGTCTTTAAGGGACGTTATATGTAACGAAATGCATAGTTCACATTTCGGAGTCGTTAAAATGAAAGCGGAAGCGCGCAAGCGGCTATGGTTCCCGGGGTTAGACGCGGCGCTGGAACAGCTGGCAGCGCGGTGTGGCGTGTGCGCGCAGCTACGCCCCGCCCCGCCGCACGCGCCGCTTCGGCCCTGGCCGCTACCGCCTCAACCTTTTTATAGAATACATCTCGACTTTCTAGGGCCCGTTAATAATAATATTATGTTTTTGATTATTGTAGATGCTTATAGTAAATGGGTTGAATGTTATGATGTGTCGGTAACGTATAACACCAAAGCGGTGATTACGAGCTTATGTGATTTTATGTCGCGTTTTGGTATTCCGTGCATATTAGTGACCGACAATGGGACATCATTTAGTTCGAAAGAATTTAACCAGTTTTGTTTAATTAACGGCATAAAACACATATTTTCCCCTGCGTATCACCCGGCTAGCAACGGTCAGGCGGAGAGTTTTGTTAAAATTGTTAAAAAAGGTCTCAAGGGGTTAGTTCTAGAGGGTTGCAATAAAAAAAATATTAGAGAAAAAATGGCAAAATTTTTGTTTGACTATAGAAACTCTAAAAACAGTATCACTGACAAATCGCCCGCGGAATTGGTGTACGGGCTCGCACTGCGCTCGCGGTTAGACCTGTTAAGCACCGTCACACCGCCACCGTCGTCCGCAGTACTCGCTACAACGGTGGATCACAAACAGTACTTGCAGTGTAAAAACTATAAAGGGGTAGAGCGACCAGTTTTTAAAGACAATGACCCAGTGTGGGTAATTAAAAACGCAAGTGTAAAAAAAAAATGTTGGATTGAAGGAATAATTTTAGAAAAAATTGGTCACGTTGTCTATAAAATTTTTGTACCGAGCTGGGAGGCAGAAGTCACTAGACACGTTGATCATATCAGACCGCGACGGTTGTGTGACAATAGTAATCGCGATCAATGGGATCCTGATCTGGCATCGGATGTGGCGCCTGACATGCACTCGGTTGTGGCCTCTGACGTAGGAGGGGGAGAGGAGACGGAACCGCACTTGAGTCCGGGCACGTCCCAGTAGTCGAGTAGTCCAGGGTCGCCAGGTGTCCCTACTGACAGCATGCCCACCAGGCGACGTGAAATAAGCCCAGTGTTCTCCACGCCACCGTCACGGTCCCCATCTTAGGTTAAGTTGTAAGACTAAGTGTTGATTGTTCATTAATTTCTGGTTGTTTTGCTGCATTGTAATGAATGTAACTTATTGTAAGGTGATCGTTAAGTAAGAGGTAAGCCATTCGTAATGTATCTATATGTTCACTAACTAAAGGGGGAGAGATGTTAGATATTAAGATGTACAAAACAATAATATGTAAATTCATATTTGGCGCGCTGTGTGTCGTTACGTCACTGGTAATATTCGCGGAAGCGTGCCGGCTTCCCCGCGCCCGCGCACCTCGTGATATATGCAGTCTGTTTTAAGGAAATAAACGACAGTGAGAAATTGACCACTTGTTTTATTAGACGCGTACCAATTTGCCCGCCCTCATACGCAACACACTATAAATACCATGCCTTTAAATTTGTAAAAGAAAGAGCGCTGTTGTGTGAAATACAGGTATTCAGTTATCTAACTCAGATGTTCAATTAATCGTAAAAACTGGACTTAAGATATTATATACTCTATAATAATATGCCTTAGAAAATAAGAAATGTATTTTATTTGCATAATAAATAAATAAATACAAATGCATATAATATAATTACTACTTTGAATATTTACGATAAAACACAAGTGTTTATTCATTTATCGTATGAAGAAATAGTACAGCGTTGGATTACACATTACAATATTATAATTTAAAATGTTTAATTCTATTTTTAAAACGTGCACCATATGACGAACCAGATGTCTGCTGATTATAACAATTGTGTCTATACTTAAGTAGTGCCAAGATTGAAAGTGATTGAAAAACAATTACGACGCGTCAGAGCTCAGAGGGTCAATTCTGCTAAATAAAACCTGCAATAATATATATACGGCATTCTCGTAAACGTTAAAGACACGTCTAACGCCTCTTAATTGGTCGAAACGTCATAAAATCAGTTTATGATAACAAATCGCTTCACTTACAATACAATCAAAGTAAAATGAGAGTCTAATTTAAATACGAGAATTGAGGTTCTGAGCTCCGTACAGTGCACTCCTCCCCAGCGGGGAACCCGGGGCATCCATTATCGGTTCAGAGGAAAATTGTATCGCATCCAAATGTTCCTAAATGACGCTCTTCATAATTTTTTTTGGTCGAACCGTTTCCGAACCGAAGATTTGCTTAAATCATTTTTTGATCTTTGTGATGTCGAAATTGAATTTTTCAATCGTCCAAAGTAGAAAACATAAGTTTCAATTCAATAATCTTCTCTATTTAACGTTTAACACAGAGTACCTATTGGACTGAGCTTTGCTTGGAGTTTTAGTAGAACGATAAAATAATTAAAAATTATAAAAGAAAAGGAAATATAAAAATGCTCAAAAAAAGTATGAAATAAAACTTTTTTTGACATTCCCATTATTCTTTCCGATGCTAAACGAGAATTATCTAACACAATAATCATATGTGGAATCATATTTGGATTACTGACTCTTCCAAATTACATATTTTTCAGGAGAGACGTTCTAAAGGGTGAAACTAAATACCTTAATACAGAAGACGTCTTCTAATAATAAAATAAAGCTAGACTAGAGGTATAAAATAATATAATAATTGATAATTTACAGAATTAATACAATATGTTAGCTAAATAAAAAAAATTACTGAAGTGAAAAAATGTGACGTATGTGTTCCAAATTTAAAAAAAAATAAAAAAATGCACACTACCGGCACTTAAATAGGTTTGCATATCGTTCAGAACATATTTCTTAATTTATTAAAAAACTAAATTTTTACATGTAGGAAAATACGGAATTAATGTATCTCGTTGTATGTTAATATTTATCTACTTGAATTAATTAGTGGCGATACTATTGATATCTTGCATTGACCTCCGCATCAGGTGCTGTTGCAGTGCTGTGCCGCAGTCGTTGTCTATAGAGCGAGCAGCTGCAGGCTAGTGCCGCCCCTGCACCACTTAAGTGAGGTGCACTCACTCCAGATTATTGCCGCGCTAACCTTTCAGATTTTTATTACGTTAGGATCTGTCTGACTATTTCTCAAGGGATAAGAGGAAAGCATTGTACAATATTGTGCAAGAGCGATACCTTTTTATCTTTAAGGTAGCATGTAAGTTGAAATAATAATATCGAGTACAACAATAATAATAATAGGAGCTTCGTAGCTCTTAAGCACTAGAAAAAGCAACTATTTGTTAGTTTAATTCGGCGTGACAGTGTTCATCTGAGCCGGGACGTAGGAGCTAACCTCTAAAATGTACCTCATTGTACGTTTACGTCACACATACAAAATGCTTTATGTTACCACTGATGGCACTATTATTCCGTACGTCCTGCGTAGAGGCTCGTAGCATGCCCGTAGCGGTCACGTAGCGGCTCGTAGAACGGAGTAGCGGGCACGTAGCACCGCGCCACTTAGCTATGGAAAAATACCTTCATCCTTTATAAAATAAGGATAAGAAAATTTTTATGGCGTACGCCTTATTGGAAATCAATAAAGAGAAAGCTTGAAATATACAGCAGGCGCCAACAGCTATCGTACTTGACTGATCGTATCTCACTTCGATACAAAACTTCTGAAAATAGTGTTTCGTACTGTTGGATAAATTTAATTTTTACTACTTATATAAATTTGTCATATCTACATTAAAAGTCATAATAATGACGGAATTGAAATAGTTCACCTTTTCTTTTCTGGTATTTTAATTTCATTTGTAAGATTAGAATATTTTAAATAGTATATTTAAACCAGAAGAATTTAGGAACAACAATTGGTGTTCAGGGCGCCCTGAGGGCTGAGGCCTGAGGGCTTGTCGGAACTGTAGACAGCATGCTAGGCGGACGGGCGGTCGCGTTGCGCTGCATTAGCAAGATTCTACCTTTAGAGCGTTGAGACCTCGCGCATGAAGTCAAATTTCACGCACACGCAGCAAACGTGCCAAATTCCTGAGCATACATGACAGCATCAAATGTAGCAAAATATGTAATGTTACATACCATCGAACCTGTGCCAAATTATCTGACCCCAAAAACACAGCAAAGTGGCTTTGTCGTACTTGCAAAGTGACAGCAGGTCTCCTACACTTGCAGAACAAAACTCTCCTAAGGACATTTATGTTGACGCAACGCCCAATAGCTCCAGCTGTCACTCGCCAAACCCCTTGGCCGAGGAGATCAAACTACTGAGGGAGGTCATCTGTGAGTTCCGGTCAGAGATGGTGTCCATGAGGCACGAAGTCACAAAACTCAACACAACCATAGCGGAGATCCACAAACGTGTGGACGCAGTCGAATTGCGTATAGCTGCAGTGGAGCAGAAATTCGACGCTCACACATCCACTTGCGAACCGAGCCCGGACGTTACTGAAGTGATCGAGCGTTTAAAACTCGAACTGAATGATCGCGATCAGCAGAGTCTACAATGCGACGTGCAAATATCGGGCCTGCCCGAAAAAAATGGGGAAAATATTATCCACCTGGTGGGGCTGATGACCAAAAAGATAGGTGTCGACATTGGAGAATATGAGATCGTGAGCGCTGTTCGCAAGGGTATCAAAAAAATGTCCGTTAACACCGAGGAAAATGCGCGCCATTCCTCCAGGCCCATTGTAGTCAGGTTTTTACGTAAATCGTTACGTGACAATGTGCTGAAGGCTGCTCGGGTTCGTCGTGGCGTGGATACATCTGGCGTCGTGGATGGTGCACCTCATCGTTTATATATAAATGAGCACCTTACAAAGATCAACCGCACTATATTCCGCCTAGCCCGGGAGGAGGGACGTCGCAACAGCTGGAAATATGTCTGGACGCGTGGCGGGGGTATTTTTGCCAGGCGTGATCCTAGCTCAATGGTACACCGCATACAAACGGAGGGGGACTTGAGTCGGGTTTTTGGTGTGTCATCTGTTGGTCAAGTACTTTAGACATGCTATCATGCAACAAAAAGATTGTTTATTATACTTTAATTTATATTTTGATCTTGATAGAATTTTCAAATTTTAATATTTATATATTGTTATGTATAATCTTAGGAATCTATGTTAGTGTAAAAATAAAGCGCGGCTATGTTACACCTTATCATATAGCTGCAACAAAAATAGATCTGCAGCTACTATGTACCGGTCACATGGCACAATATTATTTTATCTTATTATTAATTTACTTTCATGTCCCACATGTATTTTTATACAGGGTGTTCGGCACATGGATGGACAAACGAAAACCGTGGACCCGTGGAGCCGTCTGCTATACATTGAGGCCTAATTACAAGACTCAGGCCCAATAGTTTTTTTTTTAAATAATTTTTTAAGTTAATTTCGAAAAAAGCCAGTTTTCAAACTTCAAACGACTATAAATTTACTTTTAACATTGCAAATCCAACATGCTTTTGTAATAATTATCTGCATTAGTTGTAGAATCATATTAAATTCAGTTTTGGAGCAAATGTTAGATATAAAATTAGATACGAGTCCTTAAACGATAAACAAAGTGAAAAAATAATTTTCATATTCCACTTTGAAATTCTTAAAAAAAAAACTATGATTTTTAGAGCACTTAAAATTCTAGGAAAACATCTGTGGTTCATACCCTTTATATCGGTATACAATTTGTACTTTGTTTAAAAATAACTAGAGTAAATCGCAATTTAAACTAACGGGGCCTTAATTTATAAGACTCAATTTGCGAAAACTTAAATCAAGTACAAGCCAATTTGTCATAATTGCTTTCGGTATGTTCACTAACACTACACGTGGGAGCTAGTAGTCTGTCTCTCTCTTACCAGTCACGATACTATCTCTTGTCTCTTTTGTTGAATTTGGACAATAGCCGTACGTACATAGCAGGTAGAAAAAGGGTTGTTATTTCACTCTGCAATTGCGCTATTGTTTGATTTTGTCTATTCCTTATCAGTCAAACGTTAATTTTGGAAAAAATTGTTTTACTTATTTGTCGAGTCTTAACTGCCTCTGCGATCTGACGTGTCCGTTGCGCTTACTGTTATTGTTTTCGTTTTGTGATTTTGTTATCGTTTTACGTTATTGTTGTTGCTTCAGTTTGTTAAGTTTTCTGTTATTTTGTTGTTACGTTGTTGTTTTTTTTTCGTAAAATGACCACCTCTTTTACGAATGAAGAATACGCCAATATGTTGTTGGTGTATGGAGCCGCTAATTGTAATGGACGTGAAGCACAAAGACTATACCAAGAGCGCTATCCTAACCGTCGACTGCCTAGTCACCAAACTTTTGCTACTACATACCGACGACTTAGAGAAACGGGTAATTTGCGTTATCAAGAACCGAGGGTGAATGTACGACAACATCATGTTGCTACAGACGAACGTGTATTAGAAGAATTTAATAATAACCCTAATAAAAGTATAAGAGAGGTAGCTGCAATGCTGGGCCTTGGCATATGGAAAGTGTGGGCAGTTCTCCGGGAAAATCGGCAACATGCTTTCCATTACACTCCCGTGCAAGGTATGGATACAATAGATTTTTCTTAATTCCGTAAAGAGACTGAATATGTACCAAAGCCTAGATCTAGTCTTCCTTATTTTAAATTCTCAAGCCTTTTTTCTTTGTTTTCAGATCTTCAAGATAATGATTTTGGTAGACGCGTAGAATTTTGTCGACATCTACTACACACTGACGTGGAAGACGAAAACTTTTTAAGAAGTATTCTGTGGACAGATGAATCAAAATTTGATAAGGAAGGTATTTCAAATTACCATAATCTCCATTACTGGCACCCAAAAACCAAAATCCACGAGTGACGAAGACCGAGAAAATTTCAAAGAAGATTCAGTGTAAATGTTTGGGCTGGGGTCATTGGAAATAAACTAATCGGGCCGCATTATTTACCGGACAATATTAATGGAAATAATTACTTAGAATTTCTGCAAAATGATTTGCCCGGTTTAGTAGAAGAAGTATTACAAGAAGACCTTTTACAGACCTTTTGTGTTCCAACACGATGGCTGCCGAGCCCATTGGAGCATAGCTGTGAGGTAATACCTTAATAATGTGTTCCCGAACTCGTGGATCGGTCGGGGTGGTCCAATTCCTTGGCCACCAAGGTCGCCCGACCTTACCCCAATAGACTTTTACGTCTGGGGTAGAGCCAAAGAGCTAGTATACGCAACCGTGGTGCCCAGTCGAGAGCAGTTAATAATTAGAATAAATGAAGCATTCGAAAAAATGAAAGCCGAAATGATATTTCAAAAAACAACAGTGGAAATTTTAAAACGGTGCCGAGCATGCATAAAAAGTCAAGGGCACCAATTCGAACAATTGTTATAAAATAAATTTTGGAAATAAATTAAAATTTAAATTATCATAGTGTTTTAATAATAAATTCATGTTCTACTAAAAAGCTTACTAATTAAAAACATATAAGATTTCATAGAATTACTACTGCACAGAGAAATAACACCCCTTTTTCTACCTGCTATGTACGGCTATTGTCCAAATTCAACAAAAGAGACAAGAGATAGTATCGTGACTGGTAAGAGAGAGACAGACTACTAGCTCCCACGTGTAGTGTTAGTGAACATACCGAAAGCAATTATGACAAATTGGCTTGTACTTGATTTAAGTTTTCGCAAATTGAGTCTTAAGAATTAAGGCCCCGTTAGTTTAAATTGCGATTTACTCTAGTATTTTTAAACAAAGTGCAAATTGTATACCGATATAAAGGGTATGAACCACAGATGTTTTCCTAGAATTTTAAGTGCTCTAAAAATCATAGTTTTTTTTTTAAGAATTTCGTCTGAAATGTCGTGATTTTAAAAGTGATTGCCCTATGGTCCAAGGTGGTTATAAAGTCTGGGTCAACTCTCCAGTCGGTGATCAGGTTTAGGGTCGATGCGGAGCAGCAGGTGATGTCAACTATGCTAGTGTAGGGGATGCCTCTTCTTATTGTGTAGAAAGTTGGGGAGTTGCCTGTATTTAGTATTTCAAGATCTTTACTGGCTAAGTATTCGGCTAGGATCTCGCCTCTTTTGTCTTCCAGGGTTTCTCCCCACCAATGGCTCTTCGAGTTTACATCCCCCCCACCACTAGCAGGTTTGTGTCCATGTCTTCGATTATGTTGTCGAGTTGATTTATCTGGTCCTCCAGATCTATATAATCTTCCCAATATATTGACAGGATTCCGATTTCTATATTTCCTGGGAGTATTATTATGGCACTAGCTATGTTTTCGTTGGTCCATTTTTCCTTTGTTGTAATCCTGAGGTTAGGGTCCAGTATCACTAAAGCTGCTTTAACCGGTTTTGCTTTGTTTGTTATTTTCTGCACAGTTCTGTACCCGCATGTCAGGGTTCCTGTAGCTCCTACATACGGTTCTTGCATCAGGACCACACTGTATCCGTTGGATGTTGTGGTTTGTAAAGCTTCCTGCGTTGCACTTAGTCCTCTTCCCAGGTTTATCTGTGCTATCTTTGTTGCTGTTGTTCTGCCTGTGTCAACTTTAGCAATAGCTGATTCTGCTTCTAGCTATTCGATCCCATCTCTTCCACGTGGGGCATTCTGGTGAGTATGCTGGGTGGACTGCATTTTGGCAGTTGGCGCATTTGGGAGGTCCGTTCCTGCCGCTACAGTCCCTTGTGTCATGACCTTGTGCGCAGTAACCACACTTTTGCTCCCCTGTACACTCTCTGGCAGTGTGACCATACTCCAAGCATTTGTAACATTGGAGTATGGGGAGTGGTCTCTTGCTACGATTATTTGATAGCCTATGTGTATTCTGCTATCTACTAGCTTGTTCCATGCCTGTGGGGATACCTCTATTATTATGTTGGTAACTTCCTTCGTTCTGCCTCTTGTCCTTCTAATTACTTTTATTTCTTTCTCTTTTGTTCCTTCCATCTTCACTTTATTTTGTTTAAGGATCGCGTTAGGTATTTCAGCGTTTGTTAGGTCATTTGCCATTCCTGTGAGTTTAATAAGGGGGTTTCTGTTTTCCAGTTGTGTTGTTATTAATTGTTTAGATGTCGAGTTTATTGTTTTCTTTAGTTTTTCTCTATCTAGTTCTGTTTCACATCCTATGATTACTTTTTGACCCCGTGCTTTCCTCATACGGCTTATGCCTATTTCCATTTCCACCAGATCTACCTTTCCTTTTATTTATTTTATTAGGTCTTCGCTAGTATGTAATGGTTCATTTGACTCTATTGCTAGGTTGTAGCTCGTTATTGGTTTTTTGTTTTTCAGTTTGTCGGCGTATGTTGTGGTGTTTTCTTTACCTATTTCTTTGTTGTCTTCTGTTCTTAGTACATTTGTGTCTATTGTTCTTTTCAGTTCTTCTACAGCTGTTTTGACTGGGGCCACCAGCTCTGTGGTCATGTCTCTTGTTTCAGTTACTATCTTTTTCAGTTCCTGTATGTTTGAGGTAAGTTTTGTGTCTGTTTCATCTTTTTCAGGTTCATTGGGTTTCTGCGTGTTTGATGTTTGGATTTCTCTTTTTAGGTCTTCCACCGCAGCTCTTACCGGCGCTACGAGTTCTGCTGTTGTGTCAGTCGAGTCTATTATTACTTTTTTCAGTTCTTTCATGTTCGAGTTTATTGTTCGGTATGGTTCTCTAATTTCCTGTATGGTTTCGATTATGTTTTTTAGTCCTTTTTCTAGGGTTTCCGTGCAATTAGGTTCCTGTGTGTTAACTTGGTTTGGTTGGATGCTACTTTGCTTTAGGTCAATTATTAATGATTTGATTTCTGCTAACTCTCTACTGATGGCCGTCTTCGTTATCTGGTCGTATTTTTGTTCTTCGCTTTCTTCTCCTATATTATTCACTGACTCGGTAGACTCCTTCCCTAGATGGAGCAGGGGTAGGTTATCATACTTGTTACTTATATCTGCTAGATGTCGGCGCAGGGAGTCTAGTTGATTTGAAATAGCATTAGTGTTGGTGTTTAGTTTTTTAATTTCCGTTTGGAGAATCTCCCAACGTCCTTTGTCGTTCGAGTCTGGTTCTTTTGTTTCTTTTAGTTCGGTTTCTATTCTTTTTAGGATTTCTCCTGCCTCCTCCATCTCTCTGAATGGACGTTGTGTCTCAAAGTGAAGCCATTTTCTTATGTTTTCTATCTCCCTCGCCGATTCCTGCACTTCCTTTCTAGTTTTATTAATTTCCTCAGTGAGATTGATTTTTAGTGTTTTCATCTCTTGCGTGTGCGCTCTTTCAACTCTGACCAGTTCTATTGCATTTCGGCTCCTTTCTTTTTCTAGATTAAATTTATGCCTAGATCTTGAGTCTGAAAGGGCCAGTACTGTCTCGTACAGGGTCTGAATGCATTCGAGTGCCGTGCTTTTGCATTCCCGCTTCATATTTCCAGCTTCCTCTAGTGCTGTTTTCCCCTTGAGGAGCATATCATTTGCAAGTTTGGTGGCCTCATCCATGGCTACTCCGACGCCTCGCTTGCTGCGTGCTGGGAGGATGCTCAGTCTGCTGTTGTTTGATGTTTTGGAGGCCACTGAAGATCCGTCGTCGGAATCGACTATGCTCCTCGGGAGGTCATTTTCGGACATTAGAGGATCTAAGTCCATTAATCTTGTTTTCGGGCTAGAGAACTCTTCGGACGCCTCGGACTCGCAGAGGGAAGCTTGTCTAATTTGTCCCTCCAACAGTCTGTCCCTGAGTGTCTTTTTTGTTGTTTCGTGTCCGGTTGGACTTTTTGCTGACTTGTATGCCTTCGACATTTTAGGAGTTTTTAGGTCAGGGCAGTGTGGCGGCTCTTCTGGTGTCAAGTTTTCTTTCAGATGGTGCGGGCGGTGTTGCAGCTCTCTTCGGTGTTTGGTTTTTCAGGTCTCCTGGTGGTACGGGTTGTATGCTGATGATGGTAAGTAGTTTTTTTTTTTTTTTCAGGTTTCCGTGGGATGGTTGTTTCTCCTGTTTATTGTCCCCGTGTTTTCCTTTCAGGTGCCGTTTGTTGTGTCTTCCTACGACCTCTGGGTGCTGAGTTATTTATGTTTTTGTAAATTCAAGATGGCTGACAATATGGCGGCTCTATTTGAGTTTGTCGTTGGTGTTTATTGTATGGCCCTTGGTTCGCTCTTCTCAGCGGTGAAAACCGCGTGGCTCTGTGACTTATGGGAGCCAAGTTATCACTTGTTGAAAATTTCCAAGATGGCCACCAAGATGGCCATTTTGTTAGGTTAGGTTAGGTTAGGTTAGGTTAGGTTAGGTTAGGTTAGGTTAGGTTAGGTTAGGTTAGGTTAGGTTAGGTTAGGTTAGGTTAGGTTAGGTTAGGTTAGGTTAGGTTAGGTTAGGTTAGGTTAGGTTAGGTTAGGTTAGGTTAGGTTAGGTTAGGTTAGGTTAGGTTAGGTTAGGTTAGGTTAGGTTAGGTTAGGTTAGGTTAGGTTAGGTTAGGTTAGGTTAGGTTAGGTTAGGTTAGGTTAGGTTAGGTTAGGTTAGGTTAGGTTAGGTTAGGTTAGGTTAGGTTAGGTTAGGTTAGGTTAGGTTAGGTTAGGTTAGGTTAGGTTAGGTTAGGTTAGGTTAGGTTAGGTTAGGTTAGGTTAGGTTAGGTTAGGTTAGGTTAGGTTAGGTTAGGTTAGGTTAGGTTAGGTTAGGTTAGGTTAGGTTAGGTTAGGTTAGGTTAGGTTAGGTTAGGTTAGGTTAGGTTAGGTTAGGTTAGGTTAGGTTAGGTTAGGTTAGGTTAGGTTAGGTTAGGTTAGGTTAGGTTAGGTTAGGTTAGGTTAGGTTAGGTTAGGTTAGGTTAGGTTAGGTTAGGTTAGGTTAGGTTAGGTTAGGTTAGGTTAGGTTAGGTTAGGTTAGGTTAGGTTAGGTTAGGTTAGGTTAGGTTAGGTTAGGTTAGGTTAGGTTAGGTTAGGTTAGGTTAGGTTAGGTTAGGTTAGGTTAGGTTAGGTTAGGTTAGGTTAGGTTAGGTTAGGTTAGGTTAGGTTAGGTTAGGTTAGGTTAGGTTAGGTTAGGTTAGGTTAGGTTAGGTTAGGTTAGGTTAGGTTAGGTTAGGTTAGGTTAGGTTAGGTTAGGTTAGGTTAGGTTAGGTTAGGTTAGGTTAGGTTAGGTTAGGTTAGGTTAGGTTAGGTTAGGTTAGGTTAGGTTAGGTTAGGTTAGGTTAGGTTAGGTTAGGTTAGGTTAGGTTAGGTTAGGTTAGGTTAGGTTAGGTTAGGTTAGGTTAGGTTAGGTTAGGTTAGGTTAGGTTGAGCTCAAATTTTCTTAGACAAAGCCTATGCTTGTCGACGGATATTTGTGTTACTGGCGTCCAGCGAAAGCTGTTTCTTTGGCGAATTTTTTGGTGAAAGAAGGATCTCGATGCGCCTTCTGGTTCTCGAGAAAATTCACTTTTAGTTGTAGGCTACTAACTTTATTGAATTCCCATACATCGGTAGAGAAAGTCATCCATGTAAAACAACATCGGTCGACTACTTTTGTCCCGGTGTTGTTGTGCGTGGGAGGCCCTCCCGGGGTGGGAACATTTTTGTATATATAGTTCTAGGTTAGTTTAGTCATTTAGGTTTGTTTTTGTTTTTATTTTGGTGAAGGTTTTCTGTATAATAATTTTATTAAGTTTGGATTTTGTGTACGGGCTATTGCCGGTACATTTTCTTGTGTTCGGGTTTATATAGCAGGGGTGTGCCCTGGGGCACCCCCAAATTAATTTTCGGCACTATGCCTAAAGGCGTTGAGGAAAGTTGGGGGAAGGAAGAGGATAGTGAAGGGGGGGATAGTAGGCGATCCGGAAGGGGGCTTCGGCTCGATTTTGGAGAGGTACGGAGTGGGAAGGAGAGAAGTGAGAGTGTTTGTCGGCAGGGATACGTCCGAGCCGGGATAACGCTGGAGGAGGCGTTAGGGGACTGTTCCATGCAGTCTAACTCCGAGTCGGAGGCGTATTATGGGAAACGTTCTTTTCCTTTTCCAGGGGAGGCCTCTGGCTCGGATATGGAGGACGTAGCTGAGAGCTACATAGCGGCCCGAAAGAACGTGGCCAAGCGTGGAAGGGCTCGTGGAACTGCCACTAGGGGTCGGGCGGAGGAAGCCCGAGAGTCCGAATTTGTTGGAGCACTCAACAAGAGGGACTTCTTGAAGTCGGTCTCGGAGCCTGGAGATCAGCAGATTCCTCCTGGCCCACTGGAGCTGGATGTCGACAGTCTAGGGGCTCAGGACTTGATGCAGGCGGCGGAGGCGAATCTGCAGGAAATCCTGAATCTTGCTGGCAAGTCCACCAATCTGAAGGGTGGATATGCCAACAAGGTCCGTCGGGCTACGGGCACGGTCAAAGCGGTGCTTGAAACTTTGATGGTGCGCACTGAAGCAGAGGAGACTCGCCGCCTCCGTGCAGACAATGGGAGACTGCAACGGGAGGTGGCAAATCTCCGGGAAGAGGTGCGCGCCTATAGACGTGACTTCGAGGAGGCGAAGAAGGCGGTGGCTAAAAAGTCGTCGTCACAGTCGGTTCCGATGTCCGGTGAGCAGCTGGGCATCCTAGAAAACAACATCGCCAGGTTGGTAGGCAACCTGGTTGATGGGCGCCTGGCTGCTCTGGAGGATCGACTGCTGCCTCCTCGCGTGGTTCGTCCTCCGTTGTCCGCGGACAAAAATAAGGCCCCCCGAGGGGCCCGGTCTGCTGCAGTTACCGCTGATTGTGCGGTGCCACCGGAGCGAGAAAGGTCGCCGGTGTTGGGAGGTACTCGGGAACCCGTGGTCCCTGGAAGGGTGGAAAGGAGCAGGGAGGAATTCCCAGCGCTCCCAGTGCGCCCGTTGGTGCGCCCGGCCCCTGTGCAGCAGAAGAAGAGCAAGGGGAAAGGGCCGAAGTCGACAAAGCCGGCGAAGTCTGGCCCACCCGCCTCGAAAGAGGCGTTTGCGTCGGCCAGTGCCTCAAAAGAGACACCTGCGGATGCTTCGAAGGAGCCCTCAGAGGCTTGGACTAAAGTCGTCCGCCGAAAGGCTCCCTCAAAGAAAGCGGCACCGAAACCGCCAGCTAAAGCGGCAGTAAAGGGGCCGAAAGTTGTGTTACCCCGCTCCACGGCTGTTGTTATTAAACTAAAGCCTGAAGCGGTGGAGGGGGGTATGACTTATGGCTCCGCCTTAAAAAAGGCGGAGACTTCAATACGGCTGGAGGAGCTGGGTATCGGCCCACTCCGTATAAGGCAGGCGGGCACCGGAGCCAGGCTAATCGAAATACCTGGTTCCAGCAGTCACGAGAAAGCAGACGCGTTGGCAGCCCGCCTGACCGAGGTTCTTGCGGAGGAGGCGGAGATCTCAAGGCCCGTGAAGAGTGCCGACTTTAGTATCACGGGCCTTTCAGATGCTGCGACCGCGGATTCAGTTAAGGCCGCGGTCGCTAGGGAGGGTGGCTGTCTCTCCACTCAGGTCTGGGTGGGAGAGATTCAGCACGGGTTGATGGGGTCAGGCTATGCCCGCATGAGCTGCCCGGTGACAGCTGCCAAAAAATTGGTGGCGCTGGGCAGCATTGCTGTAGGGTGGAGCAAGGTGTCGCTCCACCTTGTTGATGCGCGTCCCAGCCACTGCTTCAGATGTCTGGGAAGGGGGCACTTTTCGGCGTTGTGCCCCCGCTCGGAGAAGGACCGCAGCGGATTATGCTACCGCTGCGGCGAGCCTGGACACATGGTGGCTGGGTGCAAGGCGGAGCGCCCTAAATGTGCCGTTTGTACGGACGCGGGCAAGGCGGCAGACCACGTTATGGGGAGTAGGTTGTGTAACCCCCCACCCATACGAGGCAAAGTTCTCTCCACCCCTAGTCATCAAAGGGGGAGGGTGGCGGCGCCTGAGGCCGAAATGTCCGAGTAATGCCAGGACATTTCGGCTTCCTTCAAGGGAATGTTAACCACTCAGCCGCGGCTCAGGACCTCTTCCTGCAGTCGATGGCGGAGTGGAACATCGATGTGGCGGTGGTTGCGGAGCCCTATTTCGTGCCTCCCCTGCCGCACTGGGCTGGGGATGCGGCGGACTCCGTAGCCATCGTAGTTGGAACAGGCGCTGGCCCACCCCTCATACTCAAAATGAGGGGGAACGGGTACGTGGTGGCGGTTCGGGGAGAAGTTGCCATTGTCGGGGTATACTTCTCTCCGAACCAGAATCTAGCGGCTCTGGAGCGATTTCTCAACGCTCTAGGGCCGCTAGTGAGGCGGCTGGCCCCTCTTCCCGTGGTCGTGGCGGGGGACTTCAACGCCAAGTCCTCGGCGTGGGGGTCCCCGATCACGAACCCAAAAGGGAAAGAGGTGGAAGAGTGGGCGCTGGCCACGGGATTGTCCCTGCTCAACAGAGGGACGGTCCCGACCTGCGTGCGATGGAATGGGGAGTCAGTGGTGGACTTGTCGTTCGCTACGCCCGATATCGCACGCAGGATAGGAGGATGGAGGGTGGTAACGGAGGTGGAGACACTCTCGGATCACCGCTACATACGGTTCGAGGTGTCTCCAGCCTCCGGGTCGAGTCCGGCGTTGTTCAGGGGTTGTAGCAGGTTCCCGCGTTGGGCGATCACGAAGCTCGACCGGGAACTGGCGGAGGAGGCGGCCATTGTCGGTCGCTGGTGCCTCCCGTCGTCGTCGCAAGGTCGGGGGGTGGACGAGTTGGCTGGCTGCTTCCGAGACGTGCTCTCAAACGTCTGTCGGGCAGCCATGCCGAGGATCCACGCCCCCCCGCCGCCACGTCGGGCGGTGTATTGGTGGTCGGCAGAATTGGCTGACCTTCGCACCGCTTGCAATGCGGCGCGCCGTTCCTACGGACGCAGCAGGCGGCGCCAACCCCAGGACGCGGAAAGAGATGGCCGGCTATACCGGGTCTACGTTGAGGCCCGGGAAGCCCTGTTGTTGGCCATCAGCCGAGCCAAAGAGGAGGCATGGCTGGAGCTCGTCGGGGGTCTTGATGATGACCCCTGGGGTCGACCTTATAAAAGGGCGCGGGACAAACTCCGCGTCCAGGCGGCCCCATTGACGGAGACGCTACAGCCGGAGGTGCTGGGGAACATCGTCAGGGAATTGTTCCCTGACCCCCCGGCAGGTTTCGTTCCTCCGAGAATGGCTCGGCGGACGTCGGACTCGACCATGGAGGGTGTTCCGCCCCCCGTCACCGACCAGGAGATGGAGGCGGTTCTGTTCCGTCTCCGGAGTAAGAAGAGGGCGCCGGGTCCGGACGGGGTGCACGGGAAAGTGCTTTCCGTAGCACTCGTGCACCTCGAAGACCCCCTCCGGGAACTGTTCGACCATTGTCTTCGGTCGGGCCAGTTCCCGAGAGCGTGGAAGGAAGGGCGGCTCACCCTTTTGCCAAAGGGAGGCCGGCCACCGGACCAAGCGTCGGCGGTGAGACCAATCGTTCTGCTGAGCGAAGTCGGGAAGGCCCTAGAGCGAATTGTGGCTTCTCGACTCGCTCGGCATCTGGAGGAGGGACCGGGACCGAGACTGTCCGATTCTCAGTTCGGTTTCCGGCCCGGCAGGTCTACCGTCGACGCTATTAGGCGCCTACGGTCGGTGACGCAGGAGGCGGAACGCGAGGGTGAGGTGGTGTTGGGGGTGTCGCTCGACATCGCCAACGCTTTCAACAGTCTTCCCCACAGCGTGATACGGGAGGCACTGAAATACTTCGGTGTGCCCCCGTATATCGGAAGACTGTTGGAAGATTGGCTCTCCGGCAGGGAAGTCGTGTGGGAGGACCGGGAGGGGTCTTTTATGCGGTGGGGAGTCGAATGCGGTGTCCCACAGGGGTCGGTATTGGGACCCCTCCTCTGGGACATCGGCTTCGACTGGGTTCTGCGATGTCGCCTCCTCCCCGGGATGAGTGTCATCTGTTACGCGGATGACACTTTTGTCACATCCCGGGGACGAAGTTACCAAGAGGCGAGGCGGCTGGCCGAAACGGCAATATCGTTGGTGGCTGGCCGCATCAGGAGGTTGGGGCTTCGGGTTCGCTATGAAAAGACCGAAGCCCTCATGTTCCGCGGACCCGGGAGGCGAAGACCCCCCCCAGGGGCACGACTTCAGGTCGGAGAGGAGGAGATCAGGGTGGGCCCCACAATCAAATATCTTGGGCTCACCCTGGACGGGAGATGGTCCTTCGGCCCCCATTTCGAACAACTGGGGCCGAAGGTCATAAGGGCGGCGTCATCGCTGGGTCGGCTCCTGCCGAATGTGGGGGGGCCCAGCCAAGCCTGCAGGCGGCTGTACTCCGGGGTGTGCCGGAGTATAGCACTGTACGGAGCCCCAATATGGGCGGATGCCCTCACCGTCCGCAACAAGGCCCAGCTGCACAAAATGCAGCGGGTCATAGCGGTGAGGGTCATCAGGGGCTACCGTACAGTCTCCTGGGCGGCAGCCACTGTCCTGGCGGGGGAACCGCCGTGGGAACTCACGGCAAGGGTCCTTGCCGAGACGTACCTCCTCATGTCAGAGAGGAGGTCATACGGCGAGGTCCCCTCGTGGGAGGAGCTCAGGCGGTTCCAAAGGCTGGGAGAGCAGTGGGTGCTGGGAAGGTGGGGAGAGGCGCTGGCGCAGTCGCAGTACGGCCAACGTACGGCCGAGGCACTGCGTCCAGTACTTGCGGCGTGGATGCGCCGCAAACGAAAGCCACTCACCTTCCGCCTTACACAGGTGCTCACCGGGCATGGCTGTTTCGGTGCGTACCTGTGTAAGGTTGCCAGGAGGGAGCCAACGCCAGCCTGCCACCAATGTGGCGCTGCGGAGGACACGGCCCAGCACACCTTAGAGGTGTGCGATCGATGGGCCGTGCAGCGCCACGATCTCGTGGCAGTGCTTGGGCGGGACCTCTCGCTCTCGAGTGTGGTGCGCTGCATGCTCGAGAGCGATGAGGCCTGGCAGGCGGCGGTCTCTTTCTGCGAAGCCGTCATTTCGCGGAAAGAGGCCGCGGAGCGGGACAGAGAAAACGATCAATCCTCTGTTCCGCTCCGCCGGCGTAGGACGGGAGCGCGGAGGCGTCGTTATGCGAACCTCCAAACCTCCGTCTAACGGGGCTCCGGGAGAGGATGGGAACCTCCCCGGCTTAGCTAGTCCCGGCGCCGAGGGGGACGCTTCAGGTTGTCGGAGCGGCCCCTAATTGTGGTGGAAGTCCGGTCCCTATTGAGGTAGACCGGCCGGTCGCGGGGGGTGTCCTGTGCTAGACAGATCCGGGACACTCCCCATTTAGCGGCTGATGGCAATCCGCAGGTTAGTTTTAGTGGGTAAATCGGCGAGTCGCGCCGGGAGTCCCACATACCCCCGGGTTCCCCAACCCGGGAAGGGCCTAATGACCTTTCCCCTGCGATATCAAAAAAAAAAAAAAAAAAAAAAAAAAGGTTAGGTTAGGTTAGGTTAGGTTAGGTTAGGTTAGGTTAGGTTAGGTTAGGTTAGGTTAGGTTAGGTTAGGTTAGGTTAGGTTAGGTTAGGTTAGGTTAGGTTTCCTCACCATTGCTGGTGAGGGGGCGCAGGAAAAAGCGGACGCCTTCGCCCAGAGGCTGAGGTCCGTCCTGCCATCGGACGACGTCAAAGTCGCCCGCCCGGTCTTGTGCGCGGAGATCCGCGTGGCCGGGTTGGACGACTCAGTAGCGGCCGCCGACGTCATCGAGGCGGTCGCGAAGGAAGGTGGGTGCTCGGCCGACGACATTCGGTCGGGCCAACTGACGGTGGGGCCACGCGGGGACGCGTCAGTGTGGATGCGTGTCCCGGTCGCGGCCGCCAAGAAGCTCACGAGCTTAGGGCGGCTGCGAGTTGGCTGGGTGTCGGCGAGAGTGGCGCTGCTGGCCGCGAGGCCTAAGCGCTGCTTCCGCTGCCAGGACACCGGCCACGTGGCGGCGAAGTGCCAGTGCCCGGTAGACCGCAGCCGGAGCTGTTTCCGCTGCGGGAAACCGGGGCACAAGGCGGCCGAGTGCAGGGAAGCGCCCAACTGCTTCCTGTGCGAGGCTGCCGGCAGGGCGGAGAAGGCGCATGTGCTGGGAGGAAGCGGCTGTGTCGCTAAGCCGCCTCCCGGCGCGAAGAGAAAGGCGCCAACCCGGAAGGCCCGGCTTAAAAAGCCCAAGGTCAACGGCGCAAGGGCGGTTCCGTCCGCCCCCGCCATGGAGTTGGACGCCTAGGCCCGTGGGCGGTGATCGGGGGATCGCCGCCCGCACTATGGGCCCCGAGAGGTAAGCTCCCCAATGCCCGGGGAGCTCTCGGAGAGGCAAGCGGCGGCATAATACCAGGCCGCCGCATTAGAAGGGAGCCGGATGCGGCACGCGCTGGGTGGTCGTGGAAGAATGCTCTCGCGTTTCCCACGGCCCCTCCATTGGCGCTGAAGATGGGCATCGGGGGGTTTTAGACGGTAAACCCCGGCGCACTCCAACTCGCGCCGGGGGAGTCCGTCATACCCCTGCCGCCCTCCCCCGGGGGCGGCGGGGGATACGTAACGTATTTCCCCCCGTAAAAAAAAAAAAAAAAAAAAAAAAAAAAAAAAAAAAAAAAAAAAAAAAAAAAAAAAAAAAAAAAAAAAAAAAAAAAAAAAAAAAAAAAAAAAAAAAAAAAAAAAAAAAAAAAAAAAAAAAAAAAAAAAAAAAAGGTTAGGTTAGGTTAGGTTAGGTTAGGTTAGGTTAGGTTAGGTTAGGTTAGGTTAGGTTAGGTTAGGTTAGGTTAGGTTAGGTTAGGTTAGGTTAGGTTTGGAAGGTCAGCATGCAGAAAAATCTCCCAGGGTGGGTCCCGGCGATGCCGGGGAATCCCACACTCCCGCTTCGGCGGGAGATCGGGCCAAGTATACTGGGGGCCCCAAACATGCTATGGTGGAGGGAAAGGTGGCCGTTGCGACGGCGAATGAGGAGGAAGGCGCGATGGCGCATGAAAGTCCGAAGCCGGTGCCCCTAACCGCACCGGCCGCGGATCTCTTAACCGACGAAGATGTCGATTTTTCGCAGCCTGTGGAAAACGGCAGGGAGAGGCTACTTAGGCTGCTTCACCGAAAGAAGTTGCGAGGCGATACGGAGGGGCTCGCGCGTGTTCAGCGCGAACGGGAGCTGATCCTCCCTCCCTCAATCAAAAATGAGACCTTGGCGACGGGTAATAGTGCATCACGTGTACCACGCGTGGTACTCACACGTGCGCTGTTTCCCGAACGCCTAAACACCGGACTAGACAGCGACGACTACCTCTCGGACTCCAGTGATATGTCTGGTATGTCACTGGACTCCGAGGGGCTGCCCGTCATACCCGAAAGAGACGCACCTCGTAAGAGAAAAACCAGCGATGACGATGTACCGTCCCTCACCAAAGGGGCGGTACCCAAGCCTAAAAGGGGACGTGGCCGGCCACCATCTACCGGCCAGTACGTCGGCCTAGCAAAGGCACAAGCCGAGCTTAACCGGCAGAAGGAGGAAGCTCTTCGGCTCCAAGCCGAGGAAGAGGTGGCCGAAACGGCGAGGATAGCGCGGCAGGCACGCGCGTCCACCTGCGCAAGCCCTGTTAGCGTAGTCACCGAAGAAGACAGGTCAGAGCAGACCATCGCAGCTCTGGCCCAAACCGTGGATACATCGTTGGCGACAATCTCAATGGTCGCCACGAAGTCTCAAAACTTAAAAGGGACCTACCAGCGGTTCCTCAAAGAGGCGGCCGCCAACATAAAGGCGGCCGTCGCCGAAATGAGGGGCCGCGGGCAAACCGAGGAGATAAGGGCCCTTGAAGCCCAAAACACGAGGCTCCAACAGAAGGTGGACACACTCCGCCGTGAGCTGGAGGAGCTTCGGCGTCAGGCGGTACGGCCCGCCACCCAAGAACTGCAGCAGCTGTTGTCGGAGGTTTCGCGCTCGAATATCGAAACCTTCGGCAACATGCTGAATGCGAGGCTGGCCGGAATCGAGGATCGGCTCCTGCCGGAGCCCCGTAGGAGACCTCCGCTGGCGGCGTATAGTGCCACTGTAGGCGTCCCGTCGGCGGCGGAAAGGACGAAGGCTCCGAAGCCTAAGAGGGTAACGGCGCCCACGTACGCGGAGGTGGCGACACCAATCGCAGCGGTCCCCCCTAAAGAGGCACCGCCTGCACCGGCTCCGCCCAAGGCCAAGAAAACGGCCAAAAAGAAGAAGCGGCCATCAATGGCCGCTCAAGAGGCTGCGCAGGGGGGGGAGAACACCGACCCCTCCTCCGCCGAGGCCCCGTGGACCACCGTCGGTCCGCGCAGGGCTGGAAAGAAGAAAGGGGCGGCTAAAACACCCAAGGCCGCCCCGAAGAAGAAGAAAAAGAAGGCTAGGCTTCGCCCCCCCACAACAGCGGCAATCACCCTCACCCTTGAGGCTGGCGCCGCCGAGGGAGGGGCAACATACGAGAAGATCCTGCGCGAGGCCAGGTCGAAGATCGATCTAGGGGAGCTAAACATCCCCAGACTCGGCTTCCGCCTGGCCCAGACGGGTGCGCGCATTCTGTCGATTGACGGAGAGGGGGCGAATGAAAAGGCGGACGCTCTGGCCGCGAGACTTCGGGCGACCCTTAGCCCCAGCGTTGTGAAGGTGGCCCGCCCGGTGAAATGTGCGGAAATACGCGTCACCGGGCTAGACGATGCGACGACGGCCGCCGATGTCATCGAGGCGGCCGCAAAAGAAGGCGATTGCCCGGCCACCAACATCCGGTCGGGCAAAATTGTCGAGGGCCCAAGAGGTGCTAAAAGCCTCTGGCTCAGCGTACCGATGGCAGCCGCCAAAAAGCTCACCAGCACTGGGCGGCTGCAAATAGGCTGGGTCGTGGCTAAGGTGACACTGCTGGCCGCGAGGCCTAGGCGGTGTTACCGGTGCCTCGACAACGGCCACCTGGCCGTGAACTGCAAGTGCTCGGTGGACCTCAGCCGGACTTGTTTCCGCTGTGGGAAGCCGGGCCACAAGGCGGCTGAATGCGGGGCAGAACCGAACTGCCCTGCGTGCGAGGCTGTTGAAAAGCCGAAGGGGCACGTGCTGGGGGCTGCAGGCTGCATAACAGCGGCCAAAAAGCCGCCCCCCAGCAAGAAAAAGGGAAAGGCTCCCACGAAAAGGGCCCGGCAGAAAAAGCCGAAGCCTAGCGGCGCAAGGGCGGAGAAACCCGCCCCCGCCATGGACGTGGTAGAAGCCTAGACCCGTGGGTGGTGATCGGGGGATCATCGCCCACACCATGGGTCCCGAGCGCAAAGCTCCCCAATGCCCGGGGAGCTCTCGGTGAAGGCAGGCGGCGGCACAACATCAAGCCGCCGCAAAAGAAGAGGGCCGGTCGCGGCACGCGCTGCAAGGTCGTGGAGTTATGCTTCGCGATTCCCACGGCCTTGCATTGGCGCAGAAGAAGGGCATCGGGGGGTTTTAGTCGGTAAACCCCGGTGCACTCCACCTCGCACCGGGGGAGTCCGACATACCCCGTCTGCCTTCCCCCGGGGGCAGCGGGGGATTCGTAACGAATTTCCCCCCGCAAAAAAAAAAAAAAAAAAAAAAAAAAAAAAAAAAAAAAAAAAAAAAAAAAAAAAAAAAAAAAAAAAAAAAAGGTTAGGTTAGGTTAGGTTAGGTTAGGTTAGGTTAGGTTAGGTTAGGTTAGGTTAGGTTAGGTTAGGTTAGGTTAGGTTAGGTTAGGTTAGGTTAGGTTAGGTTAGGTTAGGTTAGGTTAGGTTAGGTTAGGTTAGGTTAGGTTAGGTTAGGTTAGGTTAGGTTAGGTTAGGTTAGGTTAGGTTAGGTTAGGTTAGGTTAGGTTAGGTTAGGTTAGGTTAGGTTAGGTTAGGTTAGGTTAGGTTAGGTTAGGTTAGGTTAGGTTAGGTTAGGTTAGGTTAGGTTAGGTTAGGTTAGGTTAGGTTAGGTTAGGTTAGGTTAGGTTAGGTTAGGTTAGGTTAGGTTAGGTTAGGTTAGGTTAGGTTAGGTTAGGTTAGGTTAGGTTAGGTTAGGTTAGGTTAGGTTAGGTTAGGTTAGGTTAGGTTAGGTTAGGTTAGGTTAGGTTAGGTTAGGTTAGGTTAGGTTAGGTTAGGTTAGGTTAGGTTAGGTTAGGTTAGGTTAGGTTAGGTTAGGTTAGGTTAGGTTAGGTTAGGTTAGGTTAGGTTAGGTTAGGTTAGGTTAGGTTAGGTTAGGTTAGGTTAGGTTAGGTTAGGTTAGGTTAGGTTAGGTTAGGTTAGGTTAGGTTAGGTTAGGTTAGGTTAGGTTAGGTTAGGTTAGGTTAGGTTAGGTTAGGTTAGGTTAGGTTAGGTTAGGTTAGGTTAGGTTAGGTTAGGTTAGGTTAGGTTAGGTTAGGTTAGGTTAGGTTAGGTTAGGTTAGGTTAGGTTAGGTTAGGTTAGGTTAGGTTAGGTTAGGTTAGGTTAGGTTAGGTTAGGTTAGGTTAGGTTAGGTTAGGTTAGGTTAGGTTAGGTTAGGTTAGGTTAGGTTAGGTTAGGTTAGGTTAGGTTAGGTTAGGTTAGGTTAGGTTAGGTTAGGTTAGGTTAGGTTAGGTTAGGTTAGGTTAGGTTAGGTTTTTTTTTTTTTTTTTTTTTTTTTTTTTTTTTTTTTTTTTTTTTTTTTTTTTTTTTTTTTTTTTTTTTTTTTTTTTTTTTTTTTTTGTCTTGTTCCCCCTACCATAAGCAGGGCCAATTTTTTGCTTGTTTCTTTTATTACATTATCATTACTTATTATTTATACATTTCCTTCTCCTCCTACATTTTATTCTTACATTCCTTTTCTTACATTTCCTTCCTTTATCTATTTTATAACATTCCTTTTTCCTATTTTAAAAACAACTTCGCATTAATTATTCCTTACAATTTTTTCTATCCTTCTTAGTTTACATATCTTTCTTATTTATACATTTCCTTCTCCTTCTATCTCTACTACATCTTATTCTTACATTCCTTTCCTTACATTTATTCCTATTATTAAATTCATACAAAACTTTACATTAATTATTTCTTAAAATTATTTACTATCTTCATTACATTTATATCATTTATCATTTTTTAACATTTCCTTTTCATTTTTTACATTTACAGTTACAATTATTTATTATCTTTATTACCTTTTACACTTCCTTTTCTCAATTTTAGCTTAACATTAATTATTTCTTTTAATTTTTTCCATCTTTATTGCATTCTTAATTGCTTCTACAACTTTACCATTTCAAACTTTACATTAATTATTTCTTAAAATTATTTACTATCTTTATTACATTTCCATCATTTATCATTTTTTAACATTTCCTTTTCATTATTCACATTTACAGTTACAATTATTTACTATCTATTACATTTCCATCATTTATCATCTATCCTTATTACACTTCTTGTTACTTCTGCAACTTTACCCTTACACTTTTTTAGCCCCCCTGCGCCCAGGTCGAAGTGTCCGTCCCGACAATTAGTATGCTCGGGATTCATATTATATGAATCCTTTGCATGCCTTGTGGGACTCCATGGCGCGCGCATACGCTAATGGTACCAGATTTTGGTTGCTATGGGTACATATGCTACCTTATGTCACCATAATCATATGTATCCCCAGCTTCACCCCAACAGTGTCGCACCGCCCACTTATATAGTATCTAATTAGTGTTTTTAAAATCTAATTTAAATTACATCTAATTGTTATGGGCGGTGCTGACACTATTGGTCCTCCGGACCATACGCGACTGTTGCACGCGCCATAGCGTCCCACTTTTGTCGGACCGGGCACCTCGCGCTGAAAGCGTTATGCTCTGTTTCGCGTGACTCCTCCTTTTTACAGTTTATACAACAGGCTCTAGTCCCAGCCTTCAGCTCCTCGCACTGAGACTGGTGGTGTGTCCCGGAGCAATGGCCGCACCTCTCCTCGGCGGTGGTGCAGAATCGCCTCCCATGTCCATACCCTAAGCAGCGCGAACACTGTATTAGGGGGGACTGGTCGGCGACTCGAACACGCTGCATATCTAAATATAGATAGCCCGCCTTGGTGAAGCACAGCCACAGTCCCGGAGACACAGTCAGCACCACGTGCTCAGTGCTTTCATCCTTTCCTCGCTTCCTATATTTTACTTCCATCCTATCCTCCTTCCTGTCCAGGGCCCGTTGTATGAGGTGCTTGTTTTGACTTTTAATTGCCTGTATTATGTCGTCATTGGTGTTAGACTTAAGCACCCCATACAACACGACCTGCGGATCCTTATTCTCTATACTTTGTACTTCTAATTTTTCTCCACTTTTTTCTATTCTTTCTTTAACCTTATCCCTATCCTTCCTATTGCTAAATCCTATAACTACTTTCCTATCTTTCCCTTTTCTAATTCTATCTATTTTTATTCCTTCTTTCTTTGCCTCTATCACTTTTCCTACCTCCGCCACTATCTCTGATCCCGTCATAAAATCTTCCCTGTCAGTCACTATCAGGGAGTGGAGGGTCACGCGCCTCGGTTCCGGTGGCGTGGTTTGGGTTTCCCCTCCACCACTGACCACGCTCGCGTAAGTCGCGGGTTGCGGTTCTGCCGCGGCCCTGGCCCCCCACTCCTCGACAGCCCTGCTTAAATTTTTCTCATTTTCCTTTGCTAATTCTTGATTGCCCTTTTTTATTTCCTCTACCCTGCAATTCATTTCCCCTTTTATACCCTTACATTCGCTTAAGACCTCCTGATTTAACTTGTTTATTTCTTTTAATTTGTTACTTGTCTCCTTTCTTATGTCCTGACTTAACTTTTCTACCCCACTAATCAGCTCGACTGCCCTATTTAAATTATCTTTACTTTCTTTTGCCAATTTTTGATTTATCTGCTTTATTTCCTCTACCTTATTATTTATCTCCCCTTTAATTCCCTTATTTTCTTTTATAATATCTTGATTTAATTTATTTATTTCTTTAAATTTATTAGCTGTTTCCTCTTTTATTCCTTGACTTAACACTTTTACCCCCTTTATTAACTCGACTGTCCTATTTAAATTTTCCTTACTCTCTTTCACCGATTTCTGACTTATCTGTCTGATTTCTTCCATCCTACCATTCAACTCCCTTTTCATATCCTCACATTCTTCCCTAACATCCTGGTTTATATCATTAATTAGTTTTGTTACTGTTTCTATTGTTTTTTCATTCGCTTCCATTACATATTCTTTCATACTTTTCTCCTTTTTATACATAATATCATGCACACTATGATGTAGCTCAAGAAGTATTTCTTTAATCTCATGTTCTCTCAAATATTTCTGATTATGCTCATAATCCTTGTCATCTTTATCCCATCCACACTGCACTTCCACTTCCCTAGTTTCCCTAATTTCTATTTCACTATCCATTTTTATCATTTTTCTACTCAATAGGGCGACTTTTCCTATATGGTCAGAAATCTTTGTAAGATTATCTGCCAAACCAAACTTTAACTCGCTTTTCATGTTCCTAGTTTGGTTCAGCAGATAGATACTGCTCCTGACCATACTGGAAGTTTCGGCCAGAAGGGCGTCGAGGGGACTGTCTGGGTTTTTAGGGGTGTCTACTTCTATCTGGCTGCCATGCCGGCTACTGTCTCCGCTACTCCTACTGTCCGCGGACCCCGGTCTCTCCTTAGGTAATCGGTTTGGGTTCACGGGGTTTTTATTTCGTGGGGTATGGACCGTTGCCATTTTTATTGGTTATTCGGGGGAACGCGTCAGTTATAAAATTGTATAATAAAATTTTTAAATATAATTCTATAATTATAATTACGTACTTAACCTATCAACTACACCAAAAATGATGTAGTTGGTCCTAATTTCCTAATCTATTTTAAACTAAACAGCTGCTCCAATAGGGAGGCAACTGGTCCTAGGTACTATATACTAACAACTGTGCCAAAAATGACACAGTTGGTCTTAAGGTACTGTGATATGACTACTACTGGTCCAGAACAATAACCTAGCAGCTGTGCTAAAAATAACACAGCTGGTCTTACAACTAAGCTTGTAGTCTTCTTAGAAAGTTTTTTAAAATATGTATCACAGTCAATATCTTACTAGACAATTTTCCTAAGGGTTTATGACGCCTTCCGTCGGTCAAACAGTCCTAGAACAGACTTAATGTCTTTTAAAAGGTTTGAAAAATTAGTGCCTGTTGCTTTTTAAAAGCAACCGAAACGTTATCTAGGTCAGCTCCGCCCCTTCCGAGGTTTGCGCTTTGCCGTGTCTCCGTATATGTTTATTGTCTTTACTATTTTTAACTATTTTATGTATTTATTAGAATTCTGTTTTGATATTAAATTTATTAAGTTTATAAAAGATATTAGTTTATTTGTTAATGATTTATTATAATTATTTCTTTCCCGACAGATTTTTGTTATCTAGGTCAGCTCCGCCCCTTCCGTGGTTCACTCTTTGCCGTACTTCAGGGGGCGGGGCCTAATAGTCTGGGATCCCGCGGTTATTTTTACACTTTTATTTTGAGATTTTTACTAGTTTTAATTTTACTTTATATAATGTTTTATGTGTATGTATGTTATGTAAAGGTTTGCCTACTATTTTTAGTTTTTTAATTTTTTAAGTATTAAGGTTTTAATCTTTATATAATGTGTGTTGTATGTACTATTTTTAACTGTTTTATATATTATTTAACTTTGTCTAGCTTTCAATTAATTGTCTCCTTTTTTGATATATTAATTACTATTTTAATATTTATTTTAATAATAATTTCTTAACTAGAAAAATTTTTAAGGGTAATTAGTCACCTCAGGCTCTCGGGCCATGGGCCGCCCACATTGAACGTTATCTATGTAAGCTCCGCCCCTACCGGAGTTCGCACTTTGCCGTATTTCAGGGGGGCGGGGCCTAGTAGTCTGGGATCGCGCAATTATTTTTTAGCACTTTTTATTTTAAGGTTCCGTATTTTATCTTTAGTTTCTATTCTTATTTATATGATGTTTTGTATGTATGTATGTTATGTAAAGGTTCAGTTTCTATTTTTAATTGTTTAGTTTTTTAATTTTTTGACTATATTAAGGTTTTTAATTTTGTATAATGTATACTATTTTACTATTTTACTTGTTTTATATGTTTATTTAGTTATAATATGAATGTTTATTTTATAGATCTGCAATTAAACTATCCTAACTGTTTATTTCAATAATTTCTTTTCCAAATTATTTTTCTACAAGTTTTATCCGCCTCGGGCTCTCAGCCTCAGACCACCCACGTCGCACGGTATGGCGCCAGGGGCGGGGCTTACTGTTTCTAAGCCCCACGAGTGCGAGCAGGTCAGGCGGTGTAGGCGTTGACTCTGTCCGTGCCGCTTGCTCTTATAGGTGTTCTCGAATGTTCCGAGGGTATAGTCCGAGGGTTGCGGTATTTTGCACGAGTAATTTATGTAAAATTTATTGTATGTTTATGTTAGGTTAACTTAAATTTTTATATTTATGTATTGCTTAGAATTTTAATTTACTATTTTATTATATTTTTAATTATTTTGGAGTTTTTTATTTACACAAGGTTGGTACAGGTATATACTATTTTTGATGGTTTTTTACTATTTTTAATTATTATTTTATTATGTTGCTACTATAGACTATTTATTTGATTTTTAGGATACTTATTATGTATATTATTTTAGGATCTTTTTGTCAATTTTAATATTACTTTTATTTTTCAGCAAACTCCCGGCCTATTGGACTGCACACGGCACGCAGCAGGGCGCCAGGGCGGGGCGGGGCTTACTGTTTCTATGCACCACGAGAGCGAGTGGGTCAGGCGGTGTGGGCGTTGACTATTTCCTTACCTCTCGCACCTATGGACGTTCTCGAATGTTCCAAAGGATTATAGTCCAGGGGTTGCGGTATTATGCGTGAGTAGTATATGTAAGGTTTTTTATATATTTATAGTAAGCTAAATTGGGATATTTATATTTATGTATGGCCTAGAGTTATTTATTACTTTTCTATTATATGTTTGCTTAATATACAATTTTTATTTACTTAAAATTTTAGCTAGTTTGTACTATTTTAACTTTTTCCTAATATGTTTAACTGTTATTTTATTATATTATTAATGTGGTATAGTTATTTAGATTTTTAAGGTATGTTTTAGATTTATTGTTTTAGAAAATTTTTATCAATTTTAATATTACTAATATTTTACGGCCAGCTCTCAGCCTATGGCACCGCCCACAAAGTACAGCACAGCGTTTGGGGGCGGGGCGAGCGGACTTGACGATGGTAGTCCCTATTAGGGTTGCCCCTTTACTCACTATGCCCGGTTTATCTATTAGATAAACGTCCGTTAAATTTGATAATTTATATTGTTTTAATATTAGGTTTTTAGAAGTTTTAATGTTTGTTTTGGGTTTTGTCTGTATGGCTAGGGTTATACTTAAGTTTTTATTTCTGATTTATTAGTTATTATACAATTTTTATATTGTTTTATTATTTGGAATTTAGAATTTAGTTAGTATACAGTGTGTTATTTATTGGTGTGATTATGTATGTATGTGTATTTACTTATATTATTGTTTATATATATATAAAATATTGTAATTTCTAATTTTTTAGTTTATCTTAAAAGTTTTGCCTAATTTGTGATATGCTATGTGATAGTGTCTATTTATATACTATCCGTTTATGTGGTATTATATGTCTATTTTATCTAATTTTTTAATTTTTTATATTTTAATTTATCTTATTTTTGTACTATTTTATATGTATATATATGCCTATATTTGTATATAGCAGCTTCTACCTTACTACTACTATATACCTCTAATTTTTTAAGATTTTTAACGTACTTTTAGTGTTTATTTAATATTTTGTTTTATGCAATTCTGTGTTTTATGTGTTTAGTTTATGTATTTATACTTATATATAACTGTTTATATGTTTATATTATACTGTTTTAGTTTCCTAGATTTAGTTGGACATACATACACAAGAAATCAAATTAATTTAACGACCGACGAAAAACGTCATTTGCAGCCCTGAATTCGCAAACTCCTCCCACTTTATGACGTCACGTTTTTTAAGCTAAAAGTACAAATTTCTTCGAAATTACTGGTCAAAATACGAGGAGATTTTGGGTGAAGATCCCCTTCGGTCGAATCTAAAAAAGTACACTTTGCAAATTTGGAAAAACTATCTGATTTGGCTACTATTTAGCAATTTCTCAATTTGGGGGCGTGAACGCCTTTAAAGTTAATTTTATCACGGAGTTTTTTCTTCTATCTTAAAAACTAAATTACTACTTAACTATACTTCCTAAAATTATGGGGCTTATTGCAATCTACTCTTTGGTTAATCTACTTTTACATACATTTTATTCTATTACTGTCAAAATTCTACATCTAATTCTTTAAAGCTTTTTAAAAACTTATGTCTAAAAATCTAAACTTTAACTGTCTTTTATGTCCACTTAACTTGGGTTTATATTCTCCCGGCTGCCAGCGCCGACCCGTGGTCTTGGTCCCGTGCTCTCCTGCAAATCCAGACCGCCTAGGACTCGGTCTGGATTTTTTAGTTTTCTCCGGATTACTCCTAAACCGCTGACCGGATCGCCGTGAAACTTGGTGTCTGGCAGCTCCCGGGTGTCACACACAATAAACAATTTTAAAAACACAGGGTCGCCGATTTGGTTCCCGAGTTTTATCACTCCGAAATTTTTTCAATTTTTTCACTCACTATAACTCACTTGATATTCGTCCGATTTCAATTTGGAAAGCAGTTTTGTAGTGCCCCAGTTGTTCCGCTTCGAAATATCGTTATTTAGTTTCCCCCCCGTCACTCCCCGCGCGCACTCCCCGGAGCGGTTTTTTAGATTTTGGCCTGCTTGGTTAGGTTAGGTTAGGTTAGGTTAGGTTAGGTTAGGTTAGGTTAGGTTAGGTTAGGTTAGGTTAGGTTAGGTTAGGTTAGGTTAGGTTAGGTTAGGTTAGGTTAGGTTAGGTTAGGTTAGGTTAGGTTAGGTTAGGTTAGGTTAGGTTAGGTTAGGTTAGGTTAGGTTAGGTTAGGTTAGGTTAGGTTAGGTTAGGTTAGGTTAGGTTAGGTTAGGTTAGGTTAGGTTAGGTTAGGTTAGGTTAGGTTAGGTTAGGTTAGGTTAGGTTAGGTTAGGTTAGGTTAGGTTAGGTTAGGTTAGGTTAGGTTAGGTTAGGTTAGGTTAGGTTAGGTTAGGTTAGGTTAGGTTAGGTTAGGTTAGGTTAGGTTAGGTTAGGTTAGGTTAGGTTAGGTTAGGTTAGGTTAGGTTAGGTTAGGTTAGGTTAGGTTAGGTTAGGTTAGGTTAGGTTAGGTTAGGTTAGGTTAGGTTAGGTTAGGTTAGGTTAGGTTAGGTTAGGTTAGGTTAGGTTAGGTTAGGTTAGGTTAGGTTAGGTTAGGTTAGGTTAGGTTAGGTTAGGTTAGGTTAGGTTAGGTTAGGTTAGGTTAGGTTAGGTTAGGTTAGGTTAGGTTAGGTTAGGTTAGGTTAGGTTAGGTTAGGTTAGGTAGGTTAGGTTAGGTTAGGTTAGGTTAGGTTAGGTTAGGTTAGGTTAGGTTAGGTTAGGTTAGGTTAGGTTAGGTTAGGTTAGGTTAGGTTAGGTTAGGTTAGGTTAGGTTAGGTTAGGTTAGGTTAGGTTAGGTTAGGTTAGGTTAGGTTAGGTTAGGTTAGGTTAGGTTAGGTTAGGTTAGGTTAGGTTAGGTTAGGTTAGGTTAGGTTAGGTTAGGTTAGGTTAGGTTAGGTTAGGTTAGGTTAGGTTAGGTAGGTTAGGTTAGGTTAGGTTAGGTTAGGTTAGGTTAGGTTAGGTTAGGTTAGGTTAGGTTAGGTTAGGTTAGGTTAGGTTAGGTTAGGTTAGGTTAGGTTAGGTTAGGTTAGGTTAGGTTAGGTTAGGTTAGGTTAGGTAGGTTAGGTTAGGTTAGGTTAGGTTAGGTTAGGTTAGGTTAGGTTAGGTTAGGTTAGGTTAGGTTAGGTTAGGTTAGTTAGGTTAGGTTAGGTTAGGTTAGGTTAGGTTAGGTTAGGTTAGGTTAGGTTAGGTTAGGTTAGGTTAGGTTAGGTTAGGTTAGGTTAGGTTAGGTTAGGTTAGGTTAGGTTAGGTTAGGTTAGGTTAGGTTAGGTTAGGTTAGGTTAGGTTAGGTTAGGTTAGGTTAGGTTAGGTTAGGTTAGGTTAGGTTAGGTTAGGTTAGGTTAGGTTAGGTTAGGTTAGGTTAGGTTAGGTTAGGTTAGGTTAGGTTAGGTTAGGTTAGGTTAGGTTAGGTTAGGTTAGGTTAGGTTAGGTTAGGTTAGGTTAGGTTAGGTTAGGTTAGGTTAGGTTAGGTTAGGTTAGGTTAGGTTAGGTTAGGTTAGGTTAGGTTAGTTAGGTTAGGTTAGGTTAGGTTAGGTTAGGTTAGGTTAGGTTAGGTTAGGTTAGGTTAGGTTAGGTTAGGTTAGGTTAGGTTAGGTTAGGTTAGGTTAGGTTAGGTTAGGTTAGGTTGGTTAGGTTAGGTTAGGTTAGGTTAGGTTAGGTTAGGTTAGGTTAGGTTAGGTTAGGTTAGGTTAGGTTAGGTTAGGTTAGGTTAGGTTAGGTTAGGTTAGGTTAGGTTAGGTTAGGTTAGGTTAGGTTAGGTTAGGTTAGGTTAGGTTAGGTTAGGTTAGGTTAGGTTAGGTTAGGTTAGGTTAGGTTAGGTTAGGTTAGGTTAGGTTAGGTTAGGTTAGGTTAGGTTAGGTTAGGTTAGGTTAGGTTAGGTTAGGTTAGGTTAGGTTAGGTTAGGTTAGGTTAGGTTAGGTTAGGTTAGGTTAGGTTCCCCCCGACGGTTGCCCGCCTTGTCGTGGCGGTGGGGCTTAGTAACCGTGGTTGAGGACCCACGGTGAAGCAAAGAGGCAACCAGGGCCGGCTGGGCAGGAGGCCAAGCCGGCCCGAGGAGGGGCGCTCCCGGCGGACTGGAGGAGCCAGTCCGCTGCGGACGCGCCTGTAGGTGGGACCGCAGAAGAAGAGGAGTGCCGGTATTACGGTGCGCCGTACTCCCTATCTTCTGCGGCCGTGGAGGATCGCAGGGGGAGAGGGTGGTGGTGTTGTGCCGCTATCCCTACCCCCCTGCGAGCTGGCGGGGCCGTTCCGCATGGAAACGGCATCGGTGGGGCCGCAGGGGAAGAGGCAAGTTTGGTATTACGGTGCGCCGCTTGCCCTATCCTCTGCGGCCGAGGTGTAGTTGGCCTCCACCAGTACTGTAGCAGACTCGGGGGGAGTCTGCTACAGTACTGGTGGAGGCGGAGGAGGGAGGCGCACTTACCATCAGGTGCGCCTGCCGCCGGCGGGGTCGCGGATGTGTGTATCGTTCCCGTGGCCCCGTCACAAGGCGGCGTGGAGGAAGGTGGGGGGGGGTTTTAGTGGGTAAACCGTGGGTCTCATTAGCCTATACGGGAGTCCCACATCACCACTCGGGTGCCCCCTGCGCCCGGGTGGTATGCGTAATGCATTTCCCCCTCCGGAAACAAAAAAAAAAAAAAAAAAAAAAAAAAAAAAAAAAAAAAAAAAAAAAAAAAAAAAAAAAAAAAAAAAAAAAAAAAAAAAAAAAAAAAAAAAAAAAAGGTTAGGTTAGGTTAGGTTAGGTTAGGTTAGGTTAGGTTAGGTTAGGTTAGGTTAGGTTAGGTTAGGTTAGGTTAGGTTAGGTTAGGTTAGGTTAGGTTAGGTTAGGTTAGGTTAGGTTAGGTTAGGTTAGGTTAGGTTAGGTTAGGTTAGGTTAGGTTAGGTTAGGTTAGGTTAGGTTAGGTTAGGTTAGGTTAGGTTAGGTTAGGTTAGGTTAGGTTAGGTTAGGTTAGGTTAGGTTAGTTAGGTTAGGTTATAGGTTAGGTTAGGTTAGGTTAGGTTAGGTTAGGTTAGGTTAGGTTAGGTTAGGTTAGGTTAGGTTAGGTTAGGTTAGGTTAGGTTAGGTTAGGTTAGGTTAGGTTAGGTTAGGTTAGGTTAGGTTAGGTTAGGTTAGGTTAGGTTAGGTTAGGTTAGGTTAGGTTAGGTTAGGTTAGGTTAGGTTAGGTTAGGTTAGGTTAGGTTAGGTTAGGTTAGGTTAGGTTAGGTTAGGTTAGGTTAGGTTAGGTTAGGTTAGGTTAGGTTAGGTTAGGTTAGGTTAGGTTAGGTTAGGTTAGGTTAGGTTAGGTTAGGTTAGGTTAGGTTAGGTTAGGTTAGGTTAGGTTAGGTTAGGTTAGGTTAGGTTAGGTTAGGTTAGGTTAGGTTAGGTTAGGTTAGGTTAGGTTAGGTTAGGTTAGGTTAGGTTAGGTTAGGTTAGGTTAGGTTAGGTTAGGTTAGGTTAGGTTAGGTTAGGTTAGGTTAGGTTAGGTTAGGTTAGGTTAGGTTAGGTTAGGTTAGGTTAGGTTAGGTTAGGTTAGGTTAGGTTAGGTTAGGTTAGGTTAGGTTAGGTTAGGTTAGGTTAGGTTAGGTTAGGTTAGGTTAGGTTAGGTTAGGTTAGGTTAGGTTAGGTTAGGTTAGGTTAGGTTAGGTTAGGTTAGGTTAGGTTAGGTTAGGTTAGGTTAGGTTAGGTTAGGTTAGGTTAGGTTAGGTTAGGTTAGGTTAGGTTAGGTTAGGTTAGGTTAGGTTAGGTTAGGTTAGGTTAGGTTAGGTTAGGTTAGGTTAGGTTAGGTTAGGTTAGGTTAGGTTAGGTTAGGTTAGGTTAGGTTAGGTTAGGTTAGGTTAGGTTAGGTTAGGTTAGGTTAGGTTAGGTTAGGTTAGGTTAGGTTAGGTTAGGTTAGGTTAGGTTAGGTTAGGTTAGGTTAGGTTAGGTTAGGTTAGGTTAGGTTAGGTTAGGTTAGGTTAGGTTAGGTTAGGTTAGGTTAGGTTAGGTTAGGTTAGGTTAGGTTAGGTTAGGTTAGGTTAGGTTAGGTTAGGTTAGGTTAGGTTAGGTTAGGTTAGGTTAGGTTAGGTTAGGTTAGGTTAGGTTAGGTTAGGTTAGGTTAGGTTAGGTTAGGTTAGGTTAGGTTAGGTTAGGTTAGGTTAGGTTAGGTTAGGTTAGGTTAGGTTAGGTTAGGTTAGGTTAGGTTAGGTTAGGTTAGGTTAGGTTAGGTTAGGTTAGGTTAGGTTAGGTTAGGTTAGGTTAGGTTAGGTTAGGTTAGGTTAGGTTAGGTTAGGTTAGGTTAGGTTAGGTTAGGTTAGGTTAGGTTAGGTTAGGTTAGGTTAGGTTAGGTTAGGTTAGGTTAGGTTAGGTTAGGTTAGGTTAGGTTAGGTTAGGTTAGGTTAGGTTAGGTTAGGTTAGGTTAGGTTAGGTTAGGTTAGGTTAGGTTAGGTTAGGTTAGGTTAGGTTAGGTTAGGTTAGGTTAGGTTAGGTTAGGTTAGGTTAGGTTAGGTTAGGTTAGGTTAGGTTAGGTTAGGTTAGGTTAGGTTAGGTTAGGTTAGGTTAGGTTAGGTTAGGTTAGGTTAGGTTAGGTTAGGTTAGGTTAGGTTAGGTTAGGTTAGGTTAGGTTAGGTTAGGTTAGGTTAGGTTAGGTTAGGTTAGGTTAGGTTAGGTTAGGTTAGGTTAGGTTAGGTTAGGTTAGGTTAGGTTAGGTTAGGTTAGGTTAGGTTAGGTTAGGTTAGGTTAGGTTAGGTTAGGTTAGGTTAGGTTAGGTTAGGTTAGGTTAGGTTAGGTTAGGTTAGGTTAGGTTAGGTTAGGTTAGGTTAGGTTAGGTTAGGTTAGGTTAGGTTAGGTTAGGTTAGGTTAGGTTAGGTTAGGTTAGGTTAGGTTAGGTTAGGTTAGGTTAGGTTAGGTTAGGTTAGGTTAGGTTAGGTTAGGTTAGGTTAGGTTAGGTTAGGTTAGGTTAGGTTAGGTTAGGTTAGGTTAGGTTAGGTTAGGTTAGGTTAGGTTAGGTTAGGTTAGGTTAGGTTAGGTTAGGTTAGGTTAGGTTAGGTTAGGTTAGGTTAGGTTAGGTTAGGTTAGGTTAGGTTAGGTTAGGTTAGGTTAGGTTAGGTTAGGTTAGGTTAGGTTAGGTTAGGTTAGGTTAGGTTAGGTTAGGTTAGGTTAGGTTAGGTTAGGTTAGGTTAGGTTAGGTTAGGTTAGGTTAGGTTAGGTTAGGTTAGGTTAGGTTAGGTTAGGTTAGGTTAGGTTAGGTTAGGTTAGGTTAGGTTAGGTTAGGTTAGGTTAGGTTAGGTTAGGTTAGGTTAGGTTAGGTTAGGTTAGGTTAGGTTAGGTTAGGTTAGGTTAGGTTAGGTTAGGTTAGGTTAGGTTAGGTTAGGTTGAGCTTTAATTTCCTTAGGTGGAGGGTGTATGTACCGACGGATCTTAGAGTTCATGGTGTCAGTCGATGCGCATTTTCGGTACGAATTTTTGGAGGTATCGTTTATCTCGAGATTCCCACGGGTTCTCGAGATATTCGATTTTGAAAGTGTTTTCGACTTCTATACGATTTTGTATAGAAGCCTTGGGTAAGTCATCGACGTAAAACGATACTGGTCGACGAGTTTGTCCCGGTGTCGTTTTGCGGTGGTGACCCCCACGGGGGGGAGGGGACTTTTGTATTATAGTATTTACTTTGTTCTTTTGTTTGGGTGTATTTTTTATTTTGATTTGGTGCTGGGAATAAGTTTTAGAATTTTTCTTAAGTTAGGTTTTGTGTTCGGGCCATCTGCCGGAACATTTCTTTGTAGTCGTGTTTAATATCAGGGGTGTGCCTTGGGGCACCCCCAATTTTACTGTCGGCGATATGCCGAAAGGTGTTGAGGAGGATGGGGGGAGGGCGGTTGAATATGAAGGGGGGGGAAGAAGTCGTTCCGGACGAGGGCTTACGCTCGAGTTTGGGGACGTTGGGAGAGTAGAGGATAAGTCGGGGAGGCGCGACTCGGGCCGCGTTTCTGCCGGGGTGACCTTGGAGGAGTTATTGGGGACTCCCCGGCGAGTCGCGGACTGGTCCATGTCGGAGTCGGATACCGGTGGGAACAAACGGCTGTTCTCAGAGTTATCCGGCTCTGAAACGGAGGGTCTTGGTGATGATGCTCGGGCTGAGAAAGGCATCGCCAAGCGTGGTAGGACCCGGAGATCTGGCGGCGGTCTTGATGCTCGTCAGGCTCGTAGGGAGCGTACTGAGGTGGCCCGTGAGGTCGAGTTTGCGGCTGCCCTGGACAAGGGGGCCTATATGAGGGCCGTTTCAGGGGACGAAGTCCAGGAGATCCCTCCCGGCCCTCTGGACATTGATGTGGACAGGCTGGGCCCGAAAGAGTTGATGGAGGCTGCGGAGGATAACTTGAAGGAGATCCTCGGAGTCGCCAACAGGTCCGTGAACCTGAAGGGTGGCTACGCCAATAAGATAAGGCGGGCCACCGGTATGATTCGGGCAGTCCTGGACGCACTTGCGGCGAGAACGGTGGTAGAGGAGACTCGTCGCCTCAGGGCCGACAATAATAGGCTCCAAAGGGAGGTGACGAATCTCCGAGATGAGGTCCGGGCGTACAAGAGGGACTTCGAAGAGGCCAGAACTGCTGTTGCCCAGGGAAGGGGCTCTCCAATGTCCAGCGAGCAGCTGGGCATCTTGGAGAGCAACATTGCGAGGCTTGTTGGCAACCTCGTAGATGGTCGACTGGCAGTGCTGGAGGCTAGATTACCGCCTCCTGCCATAATGCGCCCGCCTTTGGCGGCCGATAAGAGGAAGGTGGCCAAAGAGCCCGCTATGGAAAATCGGATGGTGTCGGCTGCGCGAGATAAGTCGCCAATATTGCCTGAGCCAGCTGTGGCAACGCGGAACAGGGCATCTCGCGAGGAGTTCCCGTCACTGCCGGTGCGCGCGGCAGCTAGACCGGCTCCTAGCTCTAGCTCTAAAAAGAGCAAGAAGGGAGCAGAGTGGTCTAGCTTCGGTCCGTCCGCTCCCGTGGGGAACAAGGCGCCGCATAACGCGCCCCAAAAGGCGCACCAAGAGGGACGCCTGGAGGTGGCGCGCCCCGCAGCTCCAGAACAGCCTGCGGCGCCGGCGCTCACGGAGGCCTGGACCGTGGTGGCCAAGCGCAAGGCGCCAAAGAAGGCCAAGGCCAACAATGCGCCACCAGCCTCGAAGGAGGCAAAGAAGAAGGGAGCTAAGCTCGTTCTCCCTAGCTCCTCCGCCGTCATCGTAAAGCTTCGGCCGGAGGCGGTTCAGCAGGGGGAAACCTATTCCTCCGTGCTGACCAGGGCCCAACAGCACATCAAAATTGATGAGCTGGGAATTGGGCCCTTAAGGGTACGAACGGCGGCCACGGGGGCACGCCTTATCGAGGTGCCGGGACGTGCCAGTGCTGAACAGGCGGACGTCCTGGCAGAAAAAATGGGTGCGTTGTTGGCGGGCGTCGCGGATGTGATCAGGCCCGTCAAAACAACCGACTTTAGGTTGACGGGTCTAGACGAGACCGCGACGAAAGAGGGCGTAAGGGCAGCAGTAGCTGCGGAAGGGGGCTGCTCGATGGGGCAAGTGTGGGTCGGGGAGATTCATCTCGGCCCACGGGGGGTCGGCTCGGTGCGAATGTCGTGCCCGCTGGCAGCTGCGAAAAGGCTGCTCCAGCTTGGTGCAATTCGCATCGGCTGGAGCAAGGTGCGGCTCCAGCATGAGGGGGCTCGTCCCAGGCATTGTTACAGATGCCTGGGTAAGGGGCACTCAGCGTGTCTGTGTCCCCCCTCCGAAACAGACCGCAGCGGCATGTGTTACCGCTGCGGTCAGCAGGGCCACAAGGCTGCCGGCTGCCAGGCGGAGCTCCGGTGTGCGGTCTGCCTAGCCGCGGGCAAGAAGGCGGATCATGTGATGGGGGGTAGAGCGTGCAACCCCCCATCAGTTCGTGGAAAGTTTTCCTCCTCCCCAAATCCACCGGGGAGGGGGCTGGTGGCGCCTGAGGCCGAGATGTCCGAGTAATGCCAGGACATCTCGGCTTCCTTCAGGGAAATGTAAACCACTCCGCCGCGGCTCAGGATCTCTTCTTGCAGTCGATGGCGGAGTGGTTAATAGATGTGGCGGTAGTGGCGGAGCCCTATTATGTTCCTCCCCTGCCGCATTGGGCTGGGGACGACGTGGGCTCCGTCGCAATAGTTTCGAGGCCAGGTGCTGGTCCCCCCCTCATACCCAGAATGAGGGGGGCTGGATATGTCGTTGCCGTTCGGGGAGATGTGGTAATAGTTGGAGTCTACTTCTCCCCGAACCGCAACCTAGCCGCCCTAGAGCAATTTCTCGATGCTCTAGGGCCGCTGATTAGGAGGCTAGCCCCCCTCCCCGTGGTGGTGGCAGGGGACTTCAACGCCAAGTCCTCGGCGTGGGGTTCCCCTGTCACTGATCCGAAGGGGAGGGAAGTGGAGGAGTGGGCTTTAGCCTCGGGACTGTCCCTTCTCAATACAGGGACAGTCCTCACCTGCGTGCGGCGGACGGGCGGTTCAGTGGTGGACCTGTCGTTCGCCACTCCCGACGTCGCGCGCAGAGTGGCAGGGTGGAGGGTGGTAACGGAGGTGGAAACACTCTCGGACCATCGATACATACGGTTCGAGGTGTCTCCAGCCTCCGCATCGAGCTCGGTGTCGGTGTCCGGGGGACGTAGCAGGTTCCCGCGTTGGGCACTCACTAAGCTCAACCGGGAACTAGCGGAGGAGGCGGCCATCGTTGGCCGCTGGAGCCTCCCGTCGCTGGAAGGTTTGGGGGTGGACGAAATGGCTGGTTGTTTCGGCGGCGTACTTACTAACGTCTGCCGGGCAGCCATGCCAAGAGTTTGGGGTCCTCCCCCTCCTCGACGGGCGGTTTACTGGTGGTCGGCCGAGCTGGCCGACCTTCGCGTCGCCTGCAATGCGGCGCGACGCGCCTACGTTCGTAGCAGGCGGCGCCGTCCCCAGGACGAGGAGCGTGATGGCCGGCTGTTCAGGGTCTACCATGCCAAAAGGGAGATCCTGCAGCTGGCCATCAGTCGGGCCAAGGAGCGAGCGTGGCTGGAGCTGGTGGAGGGTCTCGAGAATGACCCGTGGGGTCGACCTTATAAGAGGGCGCGAGACAAACTTCGCGCCCAGTCGGCCCCACTGACGGAAACGCTCCAGCCGGAACTGCTGGGGAACATCGTCCGGGAGTTGTTCCCGGACCCCCCGGCAGGCTTCGCTCCGCCGCGAATGGCCCGACGGACGCCGGGCTCGATGGAGGAGGGTGTTCCGCCACCCGTCACCGACTTGGAAATGGAGGCGGTTTTGTCCCGCCTCCGTAGTAAGAGAAGGGCGCCTGGTCCGGACGGGGTGCACGGGAGAGTCCTATCTATAGCTCTCGTGCACCTCGAAGACAGCCTTCGGGAGCTGTTCAACCGCTGTCTACAGGGCGGTCAGTTCCCGAAGGCGTGGAAGGAGGGTCGGCTCGTCCTGCTACCTAAGGGCGGGCGACCACCGGACTGTGCGTCGGCGGTGCGGCCGATCGTGTTGCTGAACGAGGTGGGCAAGGCGTTTGAACGCGTAATAGCCTCCCGCCTCGTTCAGCACTTGGAGGAGGGTCCTGGGCCCGGACTGTCAGACTCACAGTTCGGGTTCCGGGCCGGTCGGTCGACCATCGACGCAGTGAGGCGCCTGAAGTCGGTGACGGATGAAGCGGAACGCGGGAAGGAGGTGGTGGTGGCGGTGTCCTTGGACATCGCCAACGCCTTCAACAGCCTTCCCCACAGCGTAATACGCGAGGCACTGAAATATTTCAAAGTGCCTCCGTATCTCGGGAGGCTGTTGGATGCGTATCTCTCCGATAGGGAGATCGTGTTCGAGGATCGGTCGGGGTCCTTAGAGAGGCGGAAGGTCGAGTGCGGCGTCCCCCAGGGTTCGGTTCTGGGACCGAACCTCTGGGACGTCGGCTACGACTGGGTCCTGCGGAGCGGCATCCTCCCCGGAGCAGACGTCATCTGCTATGCAGATGACACTTACGTCACGTTCCGGGGAAGGACATATCAGGAGGCCGCGCGGCTGGCTGAGGAGGGGGCAGCCCTCGTTGTCAGCCGCATAGAGCGATTGGGGCTTCGGGTACGTCTAGACAAGACCGAAGCCCTGCTCTTCCGCGGACCCGGGAGGAAAGGACCCCCACCGGGTGCACGACTCCTTATCGGAGAGACGGAGGTCAGGGTGAGTCCAACCCTTAAGTGTCTCGGACTCACCCTGGACGGGAGGTGGACCTTCGGCCCCCATTTCCAACAGCTGGGGCCGAAGGTCGTGAGGGTGGCATCAGCGCTGGGCCGGCTCCTACCAAATGTGGGGGGGCCCAGCCAAGCCTGCAGGCGGCTGTACTCCGGAGTCTGTCGGAGTATGGCCCTGTACGGAGCCCCAATTTGGGCGGATGCCCTCACTGTGCGTAATGTGGCCCAGCTGCACAAAATGCAGCGGGTCATAGCGGTGAGGGTCATCAGGGGCTACCGTACAGTCTCCTGGGCGGCAGCTACTGCCCTGGCGGGGGAACCGCCTTGGGAGCTCACGGCAAGGGTCCTTGCCGAGACGAACCTCCTCGTGTCAGAGGGGAGGTCACGTGGTGAGGTCCCCCCGTGGGAGGAGCTAAGGCGGTTCCAAAGGCTGGGAGAGCAGTGGTTGCTGAGGAGGTGGGGTGAGGTCCTGGCGCAGTCGCCGTACGGCCAACATACGGCCGCGGCACTGCGACCAGTCCTTGCGGCGTGGATGCGCCGCAAGAGGAAACCCCTCACCTTCCGCCTTGCACAGGTGCTCACCGGGCATGGATGCTTCGGTGCGTACCTGTGTAGGGTCGCCAGGAGAGAGCCTACGCCAGCCTGCCACGAGTGTGGCGCTGCGGAGGACACGGCCCAGCACACCCTCGAGGTGTGTGACCGATGGGCCGTGCAGCGCCACGATCTCGTGGCAGTGATTGGGCGGGACCTCTCGCTCTCGAGTGTGGTTCGCTGCATGCTCGAGAGCGATGAGGCCTGGCAGGCGGCGGTCTCTTTCTGCGAATCCGTAATTTCGCAGAAAGA